>JZKD02S1806901.1:129353-149040 GCA_000966675.3 Picea glauca | reverse complement strand
AAGCTATTCTCACTTTATTGTGTAATTCCTTGATCATACACATAAGTTGACAGTTGAATATATTTTTCTATCTTCACTTTGGTTGGTTTGTGTTGTCTTGGTCTTGACTTCACGAAAGCACCGGATCAAAGTGGGAGCAACAGAGACCCTAGGAAGCGATACTAAGGTATGTTACTTGTTCCTTCCTACTAGTTAATTCAATGGTCAAAACTTAGGGAAAGAGTCATGTCCTATCTTGTTTTGTTCTAGATCTAGGTGGATCTAGGGAGATCTGTTAGTGTCCGCACCTACCGATTAGTCCGATAACAATAGGTCCTATTTGTATTTGTTGTAAATATATTTGTCATGAGGTTTTGGATTTCCCTAGAATGATTTCTAAAGTTGAAAAGATGAACCTGATACAAGAAAACCATGAGGAAGGTCAAGAAACTAAGGATATGTTAGAGAATCCGAAAGAATTAGAGACTATATTATTGCACATGAGAGAAACCCTAAATGATCACAGAGATATAAATTTACCAGATATCTTAAAAGAGAAGGAATTCTTAGAAACAAGAATAGGAGACTTCAATATAAACTGTGTTCTAGATGAGGAAACATAGGTGAATCTTATGCCAAAAATCACTTGGGAAATTTTGGGAAATCCAGATATGATTCCTTCATTGGGAAGGATAGGATTGTTTAAAGGAAAGATGATAACCCTATGTGGAAGACTTACTCATGTACCTATGATAGCCCATGGAGCATCGAATGCAGAAGAATTTGAGGTCATTAAGTTTGTTGAGAATAACACTTCTTTTGAACTTATGTTAGGAAAACCCTGGACTGAGAAAGATCAGATCCAAAGGAAAGAAGAAGAGGAAGCCACAAAACAAAAAATGAAAGAATTAAGGGATTTCATGGCTAGGATAATAACACGCTTAATAGAAGAACGAGAGGGCAATTCGAAACAAATGAGGGCCAAATAATTAGTTTTCGAGGTTGAAAGAACGCAAGAAGGCTTAAAGAACCTATCCATGTAGGAGAGAAGCGCACCTACCCCAGAAACAGTAAGAGATGAAGTATTACCCTCGAACCCTTTGAAATACCCTCAGCAGTGTGAAGTTACTATTCTAATAGAAAATAAGAATAGAAATAGAAAGAGGAATCCAGAGACTCAGATCAAAGGAAAGAAGGCTAGAAATATCAGTAAGAAGAAAGCAAAGTTAGAAAAATTGCAAGAAGTTCTAGAAAAGACTTCGTAGAAAGAAGGCTTGCAGAACTTGAACCTCATCATAATAGCATAACAACGCAGACTGGCACTTCACCACGACGAAGTGATATGACCATTGGAGGTGTCCTGACCGTTAGAACGATGCTCCTGAATAGTTAGAAACATAGTTATTTCTGGAAAGATCGCCATTGGACCGTTGGGACCACACCACAATGGATGGAATCGTATTGATTGAGGCATTCCTACCCGTTGGAGAAGTCCATTATGACGCTACCTATTAATCCCATTGAATGCCGCACTGAGGACACTTTTTCAAACTTAGATATTCAAGATAATAGAGAACTGAATACTACTACACTGTGCTTTTGGGACCTCGCCACCCGTTTTACTTACCTTGAGTGTCCAGTCACCTACCCGAGATATTTTATCACGAGCATGCATGTCAAGCGACCTTAGTGCAGTAGATAAATATGTAGAATAGATTTTGATAGACCTTATGGCTGAGAAGGTCATGTCTGCATGAGTACAGGCCTCATCGACAAGAGGATTACAAGCATCCCGATCGACTACACGTCGATCTGGGCCATCCTGAACAACGACAGAGAAAAGAAGCCAGCACCACGACGACCTGTTGAATGTGAAGCTCATTCCATCGGTCTTTCCCAACTACATCTCCTTCTGGTTGGCATGGTTAGTTGTGATAGTGTCCCAAGAGAGTTCAAGTACACCCTCATCACAACGTACCTCCCAAAGGGGATACGCACAATAGGATCGCAAATGGGATTGATCCTCGATCTTAAGATCAACGACTTTAACCTGGGAGACAGGAAGAATTATGTGATGCTCGCACCGCATAAGTACTTGACAAAGACCACTGGGAGGAAGCCGAAGATAGTCCCCCAGCCATGGACTAAGAAGATCGTGAAGTCCACTATCTTTAACGTCATGAAGATACCCCACTTCGACTGACATCAGGAGGTTAACGTGTGCGTTAAACTCCTCCTATCGTGCTTCCATGGAGGTTATATATCGCTAGATCGACACATGATTGTGGAACCAACGTTGATCCACATGATCACTGGATTGAGCGTGTAGGGACCGGACCCTCAGGAATTTTACTCAGGGAAGGCTGCCGATCTCTCCCTCGCACAACGAATAAAGGAAACCTATGGCGATGTGGAGAAGGGGAATCAAGGCTACAAGGTAGCCTCCATCCAATATGGTGCAGTGCGCCTGGCTTGTCAGTTGATAGCAGGAAATATATTTAGGAATAAGATACCAATGCAAGTCATGGGTTTCATCATTGACCTCACAGGAAAATGCGTTGAAGGGATGCAAATGAACTGGGTGAGCTACCTTGTCAACAAGTTGGATAAGGACTTCCTCGAAGTGCAGGACTAGGGCTACGAGTTCCATTTTAGCTAGTTTCTGATCTTAATAGAATTTGTCTCTTTGGATATGCCAAAGGGAGAGAAATTCACTGAATTTGAGCCATCCAAACCACTAGCTATGAGGTTCACCACCTTATGGTATTCAATCGATATGGAAAAGCAGTGGCAGTCGAATGATGTCTTTCACACCTACTACCTCAAGCTCACGTGTGCCATTGAATATTTCCCTTGGATGACATCGAATACACTCCATCAGTTTAGGCCACTCGTGAAGTTCCGTGAACCGCCACTTAATATATATCACCACACATGGGGACGAAAGCAAGGAGGAGTTTCAGTCATATTATAAATTGAATGAGGAAGATATGGAGAAGATAACCGAGGAATGGCTTGCCGAGTTCCTTGTACTAGTTAGAGATGCAGAGCTATCCAAACCAGACCTCATCGAAAGTCCTGTGGTCACCCGAGAAGAGTATGATGGACCAAGCAGTGCAAGGAAGAAGAAGAAAAAGTAAGAAGTACAAGAGATAAACAATGCATCAGAGGAAACTACACCTAATTCACTTAGAGGAGGGGGAGGTGAGGAAGTAAACCAAGAAGAGGAAGGGGAAGAAGACAAGCAGGAATAGGGCTAAGTGACACCACCAAAGGATCCCCTTACAAAGGCCGAGACGTTGAAGAAAAGGAAGGTTTCTCCAAAGAAACCCTTAGCACAAAAGAAGTCACGAGCCAATAAACCTCAATCACATACTGTGCTCACGGTGGATGATATCGACCTCATCATCGCATCTGTAGAAGATACTTCAGAGGATATTTTGCAAGGAAATGAAGTGAAGCAGGAGACAATGTATGACAGAATCGAGGTGGAGCTGAAAGGGGTACAACAAGCCCTCTATTTGAGCCGCGCAGTGTCTACTCCACCATCATCATCAGAAGGTATAGAATTGGCGGATGAGCCTACCCAGATATGCAGAATAGAAGATGCTACAGAGGCTCGCCTTAGACGAGTAGATGAGGAAAAAAAGCAGGCCATAGAGGCCTTGAAGCAAGAAAAAGAGGAAGCCTTAGAGAAAATTCAGGTTGCGCAGCAAGAGAAAGATGACTTCTGGGCGAAGTTTGAAGTGGACAGAGATCACATCCAAAAATATAAAGATCAGTTTCTCATGGAGCAAATTGGAGTTAAAGAGGTAGTGAATAGAGCACTTCACTTTGTGCCAAGCTTGGAATAGATGGAAGAAGAAACAACTAAGAACCAAGTAGGGAAGCTCGCTGATGCCATTCAGTAGCTTCAATAAAGAGTAGCAGAGTTAGAACTGCAAGCAGTGCCGAGCACTCTGCGGGAAGTGCAAGACCAGAGGGAAGAAAATGCCAGGAGCGCAGTTGAAAGAATCAAGGAACTGGCTTTAGAATGCAAGAAACTAAGTAAAAAAAGTGCACAGACCTATGAGCACCTTGCAGAAGACCCATAACTAAGGACATTGGAGTCACAAATCCAAGAGGCGAAGAAACAAGCATCGACAGTGCAAGCGCAGTTGAAGCTTCTTTTAGCGATAGAAAAAATGAAAAGGTCACATGAGAAATGCATAGTTCAATAGAAGGTCAATGCCATCTAGAGTAGAGTCATGGAAGTGACCCAGAGACTCGAGCTGGTGTAAAACAAAGCCTGCACAATTTTTTAAGAGATTGACGGACAAGGTGCATAGCTGGAACAAGTGGTCACCATAGTGGAAAAACGCATGGAAGGGCCTATCATAGAGAAAGTCATTCAGGAGTTCACCGAGTAGGAGGCCCTGGCGACGCAGCAAGTCGAGGTAGCTCAAGCCAAGATCGAGGCCTTCGAAGAAGAATTGCCTAGATCAGAGTGACTCAAGACAAGTCACAGGTGAGTTTTGGGGGCATGCTGGCCCTTCACCAAGTTTTGGGAGAACCTTGGTTGTGTTTGACCATTTTTGGGACTTCCACAGGTTGGTCGAAGACGGAGCTCCTAGGCAAAGCAGAGATTGTGGGATATCGCCCTTTTTGTGGGATTTTTGGGCTTTTAAGGTTTATGTAATGTGTATGGGATGTTGGCCCATGGGTTTTACCCATGTTTAGGCCCTTTTTGTAACATATAAATAAGTAACAAGGCGATGTAAGAGTACGTCAAGACCTAGAAGTAGAATCGGTTTAGTGCATATCTAGTTGGCTTTGTGTAGACTGTGTGCTATTACTTGCAGAGTTAAGTGCAAGTTATTGTAAGAGGCTTTGTGCTGTGACCTAACTTGGGGAAGGATGATTTGGTGAGGTGCACGTAGATCTCTTGTTCTATGTGGAGTTGGCTTGGTGGCTCTATCCATGTAAGCAGATTGGAAGAAGCTAATAAAAAAGAAGAAGACTTGGTGGGCGTAGCCCCACACTGGTGTGAACCACATATATCCTGTGTTGATGTGCTTTGTGCAATGTGTTCCTGATGTTATGATTAGTGCAATAGTCTTGATGTATGATAGATAGATCTATGAATTCTTAGTTCTTATTACGTGAATCAATGCTAGATATGCTTTGATGCTATGTGCTAAATGGTTAGATGTGCTTAGACCTTTATTAATACTGCGTTATTATGTAACTAGGGTTTTAATATGCGATGTGAATAAAGGGGTTAAATACGAATGAATGTTATTGGCTAAGTGCTCTATTAAGTATTTTGATCATAGATCTGTGTCTCAGCAAGGTTGTAGACACTTGAGTCCTGCAACCCCCCTTGCCTCTACCTCGGGTGAGATTTCATTTGCTCGCAGGTGTTGCCGAAAGGGCCGGTAGTTAGGGTTTTGTTGGTGTGGTTTTAAAGCGTTGAACCCTGGGTCTGCCCCTGTGCCAACATGTCATTTTAAGTTCAATAATGCAATAAAAGGACTATTCTTTTGTAGTCTCTATGTTATACTACTTCATTACAATGGGATGCTATTTTTTTCATAGTGCTACTGTTGTTTTCAAGTTCTTTTCTTTGCATATATGTAGCATGCAATATGGAATATTAAGATAATACGAACAACTAAACCATGATGTAAAAATGACATATAAGGGATACATACAAGACCATGTAAAGAATTAGGTTATTTTTAATGTGGAAATAATTTATTTCATCTAATCCAATCATTTATGTTCACAATATCTATTTTGGAAATAATTTATTGCATCTAGCATACTCATTTCCATTGTGACTATTTTTGTTTCTAGAGTCTAGAATAAAGTTTAAGTTATGTGTTTTTATTTGTACATATATTGTAGAGTATCCTTTTGAAATTTGTGAACTTTAAGTATTGTGTCTTGAATATTTGCAATCAATCATTGAATGAACATAGAGAAACCTAGCATGAGTTAGAATTCATATAGTCTCAAGAACAAATACATGTCAATGTCTCTGAAATTGCATGATCATTGGTTATAGAAGGAAATGCTAAGTTTTATTGCAATAGAAATGGTATTGTGTATGTACTCAGTAGGTTCAAAGATAATCACGATTCTCACAGTTGCGAAGTGTGCATGAGATCACTAAAAATCCTCTTGGGAAAGTGCCAGAAGGTTAAAGAATAACAAGAGAAATGGGGGCATTTTGTTGTTGTTTCTCAAAGGAATATTGTTACAATGAGAGATTATGAAAGTTCTTTTTTATGTGTTGTTGTTTTCCACGATGTATTGGCTATTGTTGTGGTGGGTGTGGTTCAACTCACTTAATTCAAGCCTTTTCTTTTGAAAACAATATTGAAAATTTATTTTCTTGCATTGGGATCTTATTTCCTTACCTTCATAAATTGGTTAGTTTGATGTGCATTCATTGATCTAGGTGGATATCGGTGGCCACCCACCTTTTCCAACTCGCTCAAAACAGTTTTCTGGCAATTTTGGCAATTTACTATTTTTAGCAGTTTTTAACTTCCGGGGCCATTTTGAGGGTCTAAATGGAGGTTTTTTGGAATAGAGCTTCTCAATGATATCCAAAGTCTCTCATTGAGCCCCCAAAATGAATCTCCTCGAAGATACCTTTTCAATTGGCTATCATGCACCTAAAATGGAGATCGCATGCAAAAGTTACGACCTCGGGAAGTTGATGTACTAACTTACCCAAACGGGGCCCACATTACTTTTGGTGCTTCATCTCCTAGGGTTAGGTTTTTGGATGTCTACGATTTTTGACATTCCTGTTTATGGTAAAAATTCCTTTAGAGCCTTATTGTATTCATCTTCTTGCGAATGAGCACAGCTGTCACATCTCTTCTCAGAGATAAGTCGCCACCATTCCAGCAAGCTTGTTTTCCACTGCATTTTACAGTTTCAACCTATTTCCTTATTGAATAGAAAACTATTTTTACTGTATCTCTATTATTATGTGTTAAGCATATTTTAATAATCTGTATTCATTTCATTCTACTCATAAAATTTGGATCAATGGTATCAGAGTGGTCTGCTTCTTGTCATCTTAATGCATGTCCCCAACGAGGTCAGGGTACAAATAATTGGGTCTTGAGATTTTTTATCTTGAGAAAAAAATATCTTGCATGCTCAAGCAACCTCTCATGGAATGAGAAAAGAAAGATGAGGGGATAGGAGATCCTTTCAAAATGTTGCTTGAGGAATCCCTCATGCAACAGAGGAACAAGATGATGGATAGTTTCGCGCAAATCCTTCAGCAGCTACCAATAGGTGACACATCTTCCTCGAGCGGAGTCGTTGCCCCCTTCAAGGTACAAATCAAATTCAATATTCCTATATTTTAAGGTAAGATAGACGCAGATGTTGTAGGCAAGTGATTGAATATACTAGAAGGGTATTTTTCTGTCCATAACTTTTCGAATAGAGAAAATATTACTTTTTCACTCCTCAAAGATGTTCCCTATGTCAAAGTGTTGGCACAGTGGCAGACCTAGGGTTCAATGCTCAAGAGTGCACCAACAAAACCTTAACTACTGGCCCTTTCGGCAACACCTACAAAGCAAATGAAGTCTCACCCGAAGTAGAGGCAGGGGTGGTTGTAGGACTCAAATATCTACAAACTTAGCTGGGACACAGATCTATGATTATATCGCTTAACAATTACCTAGCATAGATTATCCATCAATATTCAACCCTTACGATACTTCACAGATAGCACAGAGAATCACAGAATGTACTTAGATCTAAGATGATTCAACACTTAGCCACAGAAAGATAGCTTAGATTCGGCAGATCAAGCACTAAGCATCTTATATATCAAACCTAACATTCATTCATATCTCATAAGAACAAAGCATAACTAGATCTATCTAAACACATCAAGGCATTTAGAAAGGAAGAGACAACACATCAGATCGAGGCACATAGCACAAAACAAAAATTTACCGTGGTTCACCCCCACCCTGGGGCTATGTCCACAAAGTCTTCTTCTTTACTATCTCGGTCAAGCAATTACAACACAGAGCTCCAATAATCCTTACTTCTCACAAGACAGAAGATCTGTGCAACCCGCTATATCCTTCTTCCTTTCACTTCAACACAAAACTACAACAACTTGCACTGATCTCTGCAAGCTTCTTACAATCATGCACAGAGCACTTACAATATGCATTCGATCACACAGATCCAGTTACTAGCACTAAGCCATCAACTATACATCACATAGATGTACTATTTTCCTCTACTTACATTGCCTAAGTATCTATTTATAGATTAAAAAAATGGGCCTAAGCATGGGTAAACCCACGGGCCGACATCCCTTTCCCGTTACATTAACCCAAAACTAGGTCTATCTCCCCCAATTTTTGCTTCGTGTTGCGCTCCATCTTTGACAAGCTGTCAAAGTCCCAAAAATGGTCAAATATGACCAAGTGTTCTTCAAAACTTAGTCAAGGGCCAATAGGCCCCCAACACTCACCTGTGACTTGTCCCGAGTCACTCTGGTCTGATCAATTCCGCCTTGAATGCCTCGAGCTTGGCTCGAGCTTCTTCAACTTGCTGTAGTGCGACAACCTCTTGCTCAGTGAATTCCTAAATCACTGTGTCGTTTACTGGCCCTTCCATGCATTGTTCTGTGGTGATGACAACTTGTTTAAGCTTGGCTCCCTGGCTTTCAAATTCAGTGAACAGTTGGCATGCCTTTTCTTGGATTGGTTGAAGTTGTTGGGAGACTTCCATCACTTTAATTTGCAGTGTGTGTAATTGTTGTTGGGTTGTGTGTTGTTCTGCAAACCTCTTCATTCTTTCGACTGGGGTCAAGGCCTTCATCTACACCTGTAGTGTGTCTGCGTGTTCTATTGCTTCTTGGAGTTGTACCTCCAATGCCTGCAACTTTGGATTCTCTGCGAGGTTCGCACGAGTTTGGGTGCTTCTAGCACACAACTGCTTGTATTCCAAGGCAAAGGTTTTTAATCGGTCGACTGTGCTACGGGAAGTTGCCTCACTTATATCTCTTATTTCTTGAGGAGTCTCGAACATGGTACAAAGTTCCATATCTGCAATGCACTGCTGAAGTTGTTGGATTACTTCTTCGAGTTGTGTCACCTATTGTGGAACACATTCTTCAATCTTTACTTCTATGACCATCACCGAGTGAAGTGCTTTGTGAACAATTTCCTTTACTGAAAGTTGTTCTGCTAGCAATTGTGCTTTTTCCTCATCCCACTTCACTTTCAGGGAAATCTTTTTCTGTTCTTCCTTACTCTGTTGTTCTAGAAGTGTGCTATGTACTTGTGTCAAAGCCTGGGTGGCCTGCGCTGTGTCTTCTTGAGCTCATCAAAGGTGAGCTTTGACTTTATTGATGATCTGGTGTAATTGGGTGGGCTCATCACCTGTTCCTACTATTTCAACTGTCAAGGGTGTAGTAGAAGTTTCTCGGCTGGACTGGAGTACCTACTACATTTCTTGGAGTTCACCCTTGATTCGGCTAAATATCTCCTCCTGCTTTGCTTCTTGTCTTTCTGCGATCTCTTGTGAAGCATCATTCAGTGTAACGGTTAGGAAGTTGAAGTCGTCTGGTGTGAGGGTAGTCTTAAACATAGTCCAGGTGGACTTAGATTTCTTTCGGGATGAGGGCTTTGGTGGGGTATTCTTCCTTTTCTTGGAGGGATCCTCCTCCTCTCTAGGTGGAGTAACCTCGCCTTTGTTTTGCTCGACTTCTGTCCCACCTAGTTCTTCACCATCACCTCCCTGCGTAAGTGAGATCGAAGTGGTCTTCGTAGATGTGCCATGGACATCTTGAACTTCAACATCCTTCTAAGTCTTACTTGGTCTAGGTGTATCCAGCATAGCTTAAGGGCTTTCCACATCAGACATTTCTGCGAGGTCCGCTGGAACAAGGAGGTTCGTCGACCATTCCTTGGTAATATTCTCCAAGTCTTCTTCTATCAACTTGTAGTATGATTAGAGCTGTTGTTTGTGTTCATCAGTGCACGCTGTGATATAGGTGAAGTGGTGGTCCGCGCTGAATTTTATCAAAGGTCTAAACCTATGAAGTGTGTTTGGAGTGATGCACGGTGTAGATTGGATTGCATTCTTCAATTGGTTGTAATAGGAGTGGAAGATGGCATTGGACTACCACTGCTTGTTCATGTCGTTGGAGTACCATAGTGTACAAAATTTCACAGCCAGTGGTTCGAAGGGTTCGATCTCCAGAAAAGTGGCACCTTATGGTAGCTCCCAGGTGATGAAAGTGATTATTATGAGCAACCAACTGAAGTGGAACTCGTACCCTTGGTCTTGTGCTTCTCTAAAATCAATCTCTAGCTGGTTTACAAGATACTATGCCCAATTCATTTGTAGTCCCTCGGTGCACTTCCCTACGAGGTCAAATACAAATCTAGTCACTTGTGTTGGTCTATTCTTGCGAACTAGCTTTCCCGCGATTAGCTTACAGGCAAGGTGCATTGTGCCACTCTGGATAGAGGCTACCTTGTAGCCTCACATGCCCTTCTCAACATCTCCATAAGTTTCTTTTATATGCTGTGCGAGTGCTCGGTCTGAGGTATTTCCTGGGTAAAAGTCTTGTGCGTCAGGGCCTTTCATACTAAGTCCTATGATCTGATTGATCAAGGTTGGATCCGCAGTGATGCGGCAGTCCAGCCATAAGTATCCTCCATGGTAGCAGGACATCAACAACTTGATGCATGCATTGACTTCATGGTGTCTATCGAAGTGAGAGATCTTCATTACATTAAGCAGTGTGGACTATATGAGGTTCTGGGTCCATGAATGCAGGACAATCTTAGAATTCTTTCCTTTGGTCCTAGTTAAGTACTTATGAGGAGCTAACATGCTGTAATCTTTACAATCTCCAAGGTTAAAATCACTGAATTTCAGTGCTGCGAGCTTATACTAGTTAGCACGGACTGCGCGCACCCCTTTCGGAAGGTACATGATGATCAAAGCATACTCTAATTATCGAGGTATGCTGTCACAGTTGATGGCACCACTTAGAGGTGGTAAGTAAATTGGTAGAATGTGTGGGATAAGCTTGGCATTTGCAATGTCATCCTTGTGCTTAGTTCTTCTTTCTGCGTTGTCTCGAGATGTCCCTGCTCGAGCAATCGATGGGGAGGCCTGTACTCTTGTCATGGATGATGCTTGGACACTGGTAGACATTCTTCTTTCTAACATGACTCTCTCATTCATTAAGTCAATCAAAAATTCTTCAACTACTTTCTCAGCAGTGCTGATCTCGTCCGACATACAAGATTGGGTTGACTAGCTCGGGTGTTAAAATGAATTCAGATACTACAGTGAAAAGTATGGAAGCAAGGAAATGATCACAGGGTGAATTAATCTCAAGTTTCAGGCTCAAATTCTCACTTAGCAAAAAGTATTTTCGGTGCGTGGAGTGATGGACTAAGTAGGGAAACTTAGCAACGGTCTTCTTACAACGGGTATGAGGCTACATTAACTGATGTTCTATCCGTATGGTGTGGTCTAATGTTCTAGTGGCGAGCCATAAAAGCATTTTGACCCGTTTAGAGCGAAATTTGAACGGTTATATTGGATTCCAACGACTATATTGCTTTTCCATAGTGAAGTTCCATAGGTCGTTGTTCTGATATCGCGACGGAGCTCAATTCCTGTGATTTTTCCTTCTACGAAGTTTCCTCTAGAATCTTATGTAATTTTTCGATCTTGGATTTCTTCTTTCTTATCTTCCTAGCCTTTTTCCTAGTGAGCTTTGTCTCGGTCATCCTTTTTCCATTTTGATTCTTATCTTCTCTTGTCATAGACACTTCGCGATGCTGATATTCTTTTTTCAGATCCAAGGGTAATGCTCCGTCATCATACGGATTAGGTATCTTGGTCTTCTGTGGTTCCTCTAATGCTCTTATAAATTTGATATCCAAGTCCCTGGTGTTCAATAGCTTAGGTCTGTCCTCTTGTTCTTCCATCAAGTAGGAGATCCTTCTAGTCATAAATTCCATGAGTTCTTGCTTCTTTTGTTCTAGAGATTCCTTTTCTTCTTTTCTCTGGATCTGGTCTTTTTCAATCCAGATCTTGCCTAACAAAGATGGAAATGGGGCATGGTTCTCAATAAATTTAATAACTTCGAATTCTTCCTCTGTCGAAGCTCCATGGGTGTTCATAGCTATCTGGGTAATCTTTCCACATAGGGTTACCATTTTTCCTTTAAATAATCCGATGGTTCCTAGTGAAGGAACCATAGCAGGCCTTCCTAGGGTTTCCCAAGTACATTTTGTCATAATGTTCATCTGTGTTCCCTCATCTAGAGCATAGTCAATGTTGAAGTCTCCTATTCTTACTTCGATTTTGTCCTTTTCTTTGAAGATCTATGACAAACTGACATCTTTATGTTCATCCAGGGTTTCTTTCATTTTTAGTAACATAATCTCTGATTATTTCTAAGGTTCTTCTATAATATTAGTCTCTTGATCTCCTTTAGAGTTTGCTTGTTCCATATTCAGATTTTTAAGTCTAGCAATCATTCTAGGGAAATCCATTACTTCATGGTCCATAGCCTTACAACAGAGGCAACTAGGGTTTCTCCCAAGGCATTCCTTAGCAAGATGTCCTAGTCTTCTGCAACTGTAACAAAGAGTTGATCCTCTCTTTCTCTTCAATGATCCCCAACTCTTCTTTTACTGCACGCTAGGATCATAATGGCTAGCCTGCAAAAGTTTCTTTCTAGGGTCCTGCATCCATTGGTTATTCCAAAAATTCTTTCTATGCATAGGTATAACATATATTTCACTATTCTTATCAGATCTATTCATATCAAACTTTCTTTTATCTAAAAATGCCCTAGTTTTCAAGCTAGGAAAAAATCTATCAAGCATACCTAAATCCATACTTTAGAAATAAAAATTTTCACTTATTTTATTCTACAGAGCACAAAGATTCCAGATCTAAAACTTGAACTATTCTTACCTTTATCAGAGCATAGAGCTTACAAATCTTACCTCTTTTCTGTAGATCTGACCTCCTTCTTTCAAAAATTTCCACTTTTACTTTTCTTAGAGCACAGAGTGTTTAGATATCGCTTCTTTTCTTTAGATATGATCTTCCTTTCTTCAGATCTAACCTTATTCCTGGTACAAAGATTCACAGGTCAATTAAAAAGATGTGCAATAGAGAAATAGATCTACGTAGAATGCTTATTTTGCACAAAGCTTCTTCTTCTTTAGTTCCCAATAATCATAGTTTCATGTCCTGGCAACGGAACCATTTGTTGGCATAGGGGCAGACCCAGGGTTCAATGCCCAAGAGCGCACCAACAAAACCCTAACTACCGGCCCTTTCGGTAACATCTACGAAGCAGATGAAGTCTCACCCGAGGTAGAGGTAGGGGTGGTTGTAGGACTCGGATGTCTGCAACCTTAGCTAGGACATATATCTATGATTATATCGCTTAGAAATTACCTAGCATAGATTATCCATCAATATTCAACCCTTATGATACTTCATAAATAGCACAGAGCATTGCAGTATGTACTTAGATCTAATATGATTCAACACTTAGCCAAAGAAATATAGCTTAGATTCGATAGATCAAGCACTAAGCATATTATATATCATACCTAACATTCATTCATATCTCATAAGCACAAAGAATAACTAGATCTATCTAAACAAATCAAGGCATTTAGCAAGGAAGAGACAACACATCAGATCGAGGCACATAGCACAACACACAAAGTTACCGTGGTTCACCCCACCCTGGGGCTATGTCCACAATGTCTTCTTCTTTACCATCTCGGTCAAGTAGTTACAACACAGAGCTCCAATAATCCTTACTTCGCACAGGACAGAAGATCTGTGCAACTTGCTAGATCCTTCTTCCTTTCACTTCAACACAAAACTAAAACAACTTGCACTGAGCTCTGCAAGCTTCTTACAATCATTCACATAGCACTTACAATATGCATTCAATCACATAGATCCAATTATTAGCACTAAGCCATCAACTATACATCACATAGATGTAATATTGTCCTCTACTTACATTGCCTAAGTATATGTTTATAGATTACAAAAATGGGCATAAGCATGGTTAAACCCATGGGCCGACATCCCTTTCCCGTTATGTTAAACCAAAACCCTAAAGGGACCCAAAACTAGGTCTATCTCCCCCAATTTCTGATTCGCATTGCGCTCCATCTTTGACAAGCTGTCGAAGTCCCAAAAACGGTCAAATATGACCAAGTGTTCTTCAAATCTTGGTCAAGGGCCAACACAAAGATTAGTGGGAAAATTTCTGTGAGCAAAAGGAAATAGAGGAAACCTCATTATTTACAGTCACGACCACATGAGAATCCTTCAGGGATGCTATTAAGGAACGATACTACCCTTTCAGAAGTTATGATGACTTGTATACCAAATGGACAACACTGCGGAAAGAAAGAGACCAAGCAATGTCAGAGTTCACAAATATCTTCCATACCTTGCACACCAAGATGGGTATCAAAGATTCAGAGCGACATATGGTGCTCAAGTATCGTGGTGCTTTAAATAGATACATCCAGACCGAAATGGAATTTCTGGACATCTCGTCCTTGGGAGTGGCCTACCGATATGCCATCAAAATCGAGCAGAAGCTCAAACAAAAGATGCGACAATTTGGGTCTGGGAACCCCTCACAGCAAAAACCAGGAAGGGGCGCCCCCAACCCATAGAACAAAGGACAGAGCAAATGTGGATAGTATCAGAACAACTAGTCCAATCCACAAGAAAAGGACACTGGAAAGACAAATAAATATACCAAGAAGTGGTGTAAATTCCATAAGAGCCCTTGGCATAACACTGCTAACTATCGCTCAAAGCAGTCGCTGGTGGATGAAGTGAAAGACTCTGAATTATATGCAAGTTCTAACTCTAATTTAGAACCAGAAAGTGGAAGAATGATCATTGATGCGGAACCCAATGCCACTGTTGCTACCACCAAGCTCCAGCCTGGTGAACCAGACGAGCCAGAAGAAGGTGAGTGTCTCTTCCATTCAAAGATGTGGGTAAAAGGAACCCCACTGCACTTCATCATTGATAGCAGTAGTCAAAAGAACCTCATCTTAGTAGAGGTCATCAAGCAACTGGCCTTGCCGACAATGCTGCACCCACAACCCTACACCATTGGATGGCTCCACCAAGGAAGCGATCTCCATGTCAGCCAACATTGGCGATTGTTGTACGACATCAAGCCCTTCAAAGACGAGGTATTGTGTGATGTTTCTCCTCTCAAAGTTTGTAATGTTATTTTGGGCCAACCTTATTTATAGAAACATCATGCGGTATATGAGTCTAGGCCTCATACTGTTATTATTACTTTGAACAAGAAATTGTACAAGATACCCGAGGCAGTCCCTCCTAATGCTATTTCCTTGATCTCTGCCAAGCAATGCAGGAAGGTCATCTCTTAGACTGGGAAATTTGTCTTCTTCATGATTCACTCTTAGAGTGAGTGAAAGATCGCAGCCACATCCAGGGCCTCCATGGCCGATCTCTCCACACAATAGAATCAAGTGGCTAAGGTCATGGAAAAATACTCATATATCTTCTCCTCTCCTACGAGGGTACCTCTGCGCTTCCAAGTCAAGCATCCCATCAATTTGACCCCAGGCGCACCGCTACCCAATGGGCCAGTCTACCACCGCTCTCTTTTAGAAAGTACGTAGATCAAGAGACAGATCCAAGAACTGATCCACAAGGGGCACATATGTCCCAACGCATCACCTTGTGGGAGCCCAATCGTGCTGGTGCAAAAGAAATCTAGGACCTGGCGACTTTGCATTGATTACCAGGCCCTAAATAAAATCACAGTTCAAAATCGGTACCCGATTCCCCGAATCGATAACCTCCTTGATCAGCTCACGGGGCTCAAATAATTTAGTAAGATTGATCTGAAGTATGGCTACCACCAGGTCCCAATGGAACATACATATATATGGAAGACTGCCTTCAAGTCAAAATAAGGTCTTTTTGAATGGCTGGTCATGCCCTTTGGTCTGTAAAATGATCCAACAACTTTTATGAGGATGATGGAAGATATCCTACAACTTTTCACTAATACTTTTTTAGTGGTGTATCTAGATGACATCCTCATCTACAACAAGACTTGGGGTGGAACACTTGCAACATATTCAACAGGTTCTGCACACCCTGTGGCAACAAAAACTATATGCAAACTTGGAAAAATGATCCTTCGGCATGGATAGGGTCCATTACTTAGAATACATCATTGATCGACATGGTGTACATGTGGATCCAACCAATATCCAGGTCATCCGTGACTGGCTAATCCCAACCACACTCACTGAACTTCGGAGCTTCTTTGGCCTCACCAATTTCTATCGCAGGTTCATGCTGGGATTCTCTCATATCGCATGGGCTCTCAACCAAGTAACAAGGGGTGGAGATAAGGAAAACATTTTGTGGGGCATGTCCCAACAACAAGCCTTCGATGAATTGAAGAAGCGTTTATGCTCATCCCCAGTACTTTCATTAACGGACTTGCAACATCCATTTGAGATCGAGACAAATGCTTTAGAATATGTTATGAACATCGTTCTCACTCAACACGGCCACGCCGTGGCATATCATAATGAGATACTATCAGATGATGTCCGTAAGTACCCTACTTATGACAAATAAATGTACTCCATTGTGCAAGCCTACCACTAGTGGAGACATTACATTCTTGGGAAGGAGACAGTCGTCCACACTGATCACAAGCCACTATAGTTCATGCAGACCCAAGGAAAATTATAGAATGACCACCATCAGAAGTGGTCCACATACTTACAATAGTTCCACCTCAACATCAAGTATAAAACATGAAGTACCAACCGAGTTGTTGATTTCCTTAGCCAACCTCCAGTCATGACACTCATCACGGTGCTAGACTCTTGCGGCCATGAGACCTCCAGATGGCCCCACCTCTACGAGATAGACGCTAACTTCTCTACCACCTACAAAATGTTAGGCGCCAACTTAGTGGTCGCTAATTTCCATATTCAAGATGGGTTGTTATGTTTTCTGGGCCATATTTGTGTTCCATCAAGCGAGCATGCGATGCTGATTTGGGAAGCTCACTATAGTCAAGTGGCAATACACTTTGGCGTCAAAAAGACAATGGAAGTGTTGTAGAAACATTTATACTGGACAAAAAATTCGACAGGTTGTTAGAAAGTATATCAGGTCCTGCACCGCCTACGCTATTTCCAAACCAACCACTAAGAAATAGGTCATGTACACCCATATGCCTACCCCCATAAAAGATGTGGGAATCCATCTAAATGGACTACATGTCAAGCCTCCTATCCACCAAGAGTGGAAATGAATGTGTTTTTGTGGTTGTTGATCACTTTTCCAAGATGGTGATTCTAGCTGCCTGCAAGAAGAACATCACAGCATAAGTCACTGCCAAGATCTTCTTTGAACGAGTATGGGTACATTTTGGGATCCCACAAACTATTGTCTCAGACCATGATATTCAGTTCCTCGACACATTCTGGTCGAGCATCTGGTCACTGCTAGATACCAAGCTCACCATATCCACTTCCTTCTACCCCCAGACAGATGGCCAAACTGAGGTCATCAATCGGATGATTGTTCATATCCTGTGCATGTACAATTCAAAACACCCCTGCACATGGGATGAGAGTCTTATCTATGTCCAACATAGCTACAACCGAGCCTTGTATAGCTCAACTGGCCACAACCCCTTTCAAGTGGGGTTGGGATTCCAACCATTGGGCCCCATGGATTTTTCACTACCCCTGGTGACCACCTAGACCGAATCATCCCCTGCTCCACCAGAAGTTGACAAAGCCACCTGGTTCATTGAGTGGATCCAACACATCCGCCAATAGGTTTAGGATATTCTATAAAATTCTAATGCCAATTACAAGTAGTGCCATGATCAACATCGGGTGCCACATAAGTTTAAGGTGGGAGACAAAGTTTGGTTGCACTTGCATAAAGAACGCTTTACAGGGCCCCATTGGAAGCTTCTCTCACTCCATTCTGGTCCATACACCATCACCAAGGCTATGGGTGATAATGCTTTTGAGCTCAACATTCTCCCTTTCCTTTACCTGCACCCAGTCTTCAACGTGGCTCTCCTTTGACCATATTTCCCACCATTATTGGACACCTCAGAGATAATATAACAATTGACCCCAGAAAAGATCAACCTTGAATGAATCAAACATGCATCCAGTGATTGGATTGTGGACACACAAATCAAAGGCACTCGACAACAAAGGATCCAACTTTACCGAGTCGTCAAAACAGGGCAGCTCCTGCACCAAGGAAAGTGGCTCACCCAGGGCCAAATTCAACAGAAATTTCCTCATCTGATGGGGGAACTCAATGAAATGGAGAAAATTGTTTCCTAAGGAGGGAGGATTTATCCAGGTGGACATCGGTGGCCACCCACCTTTTCCAACTCGCTCAAAAATGTTTTCTGGCAATTTTGGTAATTTACTATTTTTAGCAGTTTTTAACTTCTGGGGCTATTTTAAGGGTCTAAATGGAGGTTTTTCTGGATCAATCTTCTCAATGAGAGCCAAAGGATATCATTGAGCCCCCAAAATGAATCTCCTCGATGATACCTTTCCAATATCATATCGTGCACCTAAAATGGAGATTGCATGCAAAAGTTACGACCCCAGGAAATTGATGTACTAACTTCCCAAACGAGGCCCACAAGAATTTTGGCGCTTCATCTCCTAGGGTTAGGTTTTTGGATGTCTAGGTTTTTTGACATTCTTGTTTATGGTAAAAATGCCTTCAGAGCCTCATTGTAATCATCTTCTTGCGAATGAGCGCAACCGTCACATCTCTTCTTAGAGATAAGCCACCATCATTCTAGCAAGCTTGTTTTTCACTGCATTTTACAGTTTCAACTTATCTCCTTATTGAATAGAAAACTAGTTTTACTGTATCTCTGTTATTCTATGTTAATAATATTTTAATAATCTATATTCAATTCATTCTTCTCATAAAATCTGGATCATTAATAGACTCTTTGATTTACTAACTTACTATTTTGAGGGGCTATTGAATGATTCCCCTTAAATTCCAAGTGTAAAAGAAACATTCATTCATGCTTTTGTTCTTCATTGATAATCTTGTACATTTGTTATCCTTAAGGATGCTCAACAAAACTAAGAATTTGAGAATTTTTGGTGATCTATCATTGAAATATGATACACAAAACAATAAATTATTGTAATTTTGGAAAAGAGAAGAGATGTAGGTAAAATTACGAAATTTAAAAACAACTATGGTGGCCAACAAACAACTTGGAAACAATAGAAATTATGTAGATTCTAAAGAGTATCCATCTTTAATTTATCACTAATTGTTAGTATTTTTACTTTTAAAGTGCTATTGAAACTTGTTGGATTTTTTGGGGCATTTTGAAAATGGAAACATAATTTTTGAACATTGTTCTAGTAATGTTATGTTCACTTGATTATAAACAGACCCTTCAATTAAAGTACAATGAATACCATTTTACCATCTTGGTATTCTCTATTTCTAAGGCATACTTTATAATTCCTTAACTATTTATCAAGGAGAAAATTAATAATCTTGAGCTTATTGCTATTATGAGTTCTTTGCATTGCTTTTTATGGCAAATCCA
>JZKD02S1806901.1:36777-48899 GCA_000966675.3 Picea glauca | reverse complement strand
GAGTGTGAAAGAACAAGGTCACTCGATGATCTTTTTAATTTTAAGGAGTCTGAAAAGAGCTTAACTATGGACTCTGTAGGGGATGTTCTTCTAGACCATTTTAACGAGTGTGAAGGAACAAGGTCACTCGATGATCTTTTCAATTTTAGGGAGTCTGAAAAGAGCTTAACTATGGACTCCATGGGGGTTTGTTTTTCATAAATTTAGTCCCTCAGGCCCGAAAAAGGGTTAAACTTGTACCTGAGAATACTCTTCTAGTGAACCGAAGTTTCTAGAGTATACCTTGTTCATGCAATTGACCATCCAAACTGAAAAAGGGGTAAAATACCACCAAACAGATGTGACTTCAAGTTTTAGTTTGGTGAGCATGAAGGACAACAAGATCGCTCGAAAATATTTTCATGTTTAGAGAGTCTGAAAAGGGATTAAACAAGACTCATTTTTTGGGAGTCCCGAGGGTGAGGTCAAGAGTGATAACACATCAGACAAATGAGGCTCAATATCGTAATCAGGACAGGACTAACAAGGACCCCCGAGCCTAAAGTCATCAACAACGACATGGACACCAAAATGCAATAAGGATCTAACTAGGGCATCCATGTAGAGGTAGGCTCTACCACTAAATTATGACACTTCTAAAGAAACAATGATGGTTTCGTGTCGCAGTTTGATGGGATCGATCTTATGGAAAAGAGAAAAATACAACGAGATGCATAAAGTCGAAGTGGAATCCTAACTTAAATGCAAAAATTTGGAAAAAATGTTTTTTATCAAAGAACCTTTAAAAGTGAGCCATCTCTCAAAATTTTACCAAACCTAAAATCAAAGTGCATCGTAACATCCGATAAGAAACTCAAGAACCACTCCAAACGATTTTCAAGCCAGAAAAATGGCAAAAGGGTTCAAAAAGGTGGCCAAAAGGGCCAAAAAGGTCTATAAATAGAAGCCACCAACTCATTTTCACCATTGCAAATTGAGAATTAATCAAAAAGAGAAAAAACCCCTGTACTAAAAGAGTTGATTCCGGGAGCTTCAGATGACGAAATGAACTTCTGCTCAGACCAAGTAAGTACAAATTCATCCTTCTTGCATTTCCATTTATCATTTATGCATTTATTTTAGTTTTTTTGTGGAGCGCGCCCTCCTAAAAAAGGGCGACCCTACGTGTATGCGGGATGTCTACGGACAGCACATGAGAAGAAAACAATCTGCCCACGTGCATACGCGACTGTGTCCAAGATAGCCCGCGTACACCCTCAATAACATAGAAAAAATGAATATGCAAGATCTAACTCTCCCCTTGAACTTGTCATGTAACAAGATGTATGTCCACTGGAGAGAGAGGGAGCATGAGGATATTGATATCTTGGTCGATAAGGACCTTGTTGCTATTGCCGCACTAAAACAATAAGGGTTATGGAAGTTCTTTCAGTGTCCATTCATGAGAGCACAACCCAGGTTGTTGAATGCCTTGGTGGATTATTGGCACCCTGACACAGAGGTGTTTATGCTCGAGGGGCAATCGTTGACTCCAATGACTGAGGAAATTTACTTCTTGACTAGCCTCTCGAGGAGAGGGGAACTACTCAATTGCATGCATTTCCCCCTGGTCCTTATAACATCGTTGAACTGATCAGGATGAATTGCCAGGCTGACACTGAGAAAGTAGGGTCTGAGGTGTCGATTCCCAAGATCACCAACCTATCACTGAAGGTGATAGTTTTTCTTATTGGGTGGATCATTGGATCTGCAGCCTTACATCAGGCCTCCCAGGTGCACATGTATTGTTCAATGCAGTGCCTAAATGCATGATTATTTGACTGGAACGCGACCATGCTTGACTTCATGAAGAGACAACTCACAGAGTATTGAGGGTTGAGTAACAAAAACTTTGGGTTTGGTACGATTTTATGCTCATTCTTCTTTGAGAGGGTACCTAGCCTTAGTCCACGAGAGACAGTGTGGGGGCATGTGGCCTCCTTCCTAGTAGTGTCTAGATGGGCGGCATTGCTGCCGCGACAAAGGGGAGGAAAAAACATAGAGGCCTTCAACGATGCATTTTTTGACTAGTGGGCATGACAGATTCTAGCAATAGAGGACTACCCCTATGCCATAATCAACTTTTCCAGGGATCCAGACACGCCTGTACCTCTTGGAGAGGAGAGAGGAGAGATAGGTACGTGTGTTTTTTAGAGTTATTTAAATTTTAGTTTCTTTCTAATATATATCATTTTTTTATGCGAATCAAAGTATCTGACAACTATGTATCTATTATGTACAGATGTGGGAACAAAGCATCCAACAGACTTTTCTAGGACTAGGCGGCATCCTCAACTAGAGGCAGTATTAGCAGAGGTAGTACTAGTAGCAGCCATCGGACTAGTAACAACACCAGGGGGACCTCTAGCCGGAGAGGCTGAGAGAGTTTTGAGATGGGTGGAGTGGAACCTCACCATGCTCACTCGTGTAGTTCCCATGGCCAAGATCAAGGATCTCCAACCATCGATGCAACCTCATGTAGTTGGGGTGCCACAGACCTGGGTCCAACTCTTTTGACATTTGGAAAACATCGTTGTTCACTATGGAAGGGCCAATAGGCCCCGTGCTTAGCTAGGATGGACCACTTACGTGACGAGGGCACTCTTTTGTCTATTTTTTAGGGCATAAGCCCCGTGATGTATATCGAACATGTATTGGGTCGTTTGCACCCACCGATGTACTCTGGCACTTTTTGATATATATATATATATATATATATATGTATGTATGTATGTATGTATGTATGTATGTATGTATTTACATATTTTATGTCTTATGGATCACATTTTTACAAATGTATGTACATGTGTGTGTGTGTGCAATATGCCAATATAATACTTGATTAGTTAGAGTATCTTTCATTTGATTTAATCTCCTAGGAACATGGATATATGTAATGTAATCAAAGCATCGTTCTAAGAGACGTACCCTAAGTAATCATCGGTGTAGATTAGGATCATAAATATGGTAAACCCCATTTAACTGGGACATAACCAACTAAGCATCTAAGTAGAACCGAAGGTGAGAGATACCATGCGACAAAGCTTCATGAAGCAACTCTATCACTGCACTGTACTTGGCGACATTTTTTGTGGCATCACCTAAACAGATACCTCCATAAGATAACAATTAGCCTTGAGGCGTGAAAATCACCCAAGCTGCAGAAGCAAGCCTCAGAGTGTGTAGGCTAGCGCCATCCACAAACCCAAAGAACACCTCTGATTCACTTGACATCTTCCATATTGAAAAATATGACATAAATAACAACATGTCCATAAAACAAAAAGGGAAAAAACTAATTGTATAAGAACTATACATATGTACAAGAAGTCACCCAAGGTGACCAACCTATGAGTAATAATTCTTGAGGTAGAGCCCATTTCTAGGCTCTGCCAAAGAATTTCCCTCAAATTCAACCAGATGATAAGCGCCCTTCTTTAAGACATCCTTCACTATGAAAGGTCTGAACCACATGGGTTTGAACTTTCCTGCCCCCAAGGGATCCTTATCTTGGTCGTAGACTAGGACAAGGTCACCTTTGGAGAAAATCCGAGGATGAATAGACCAATCATATGGACACTTGACTCGTTTCTTGTGAGCCTTGTTGGCCAAGGTTGCATCATGATGTTTCTCATTGAGTTGCTCAATATATAATAAGCGTTCCTCAAGCAGTGAAGTGTTTGGTAATAAATCTACTGCCAACTTTAGAGATGGGATCTAGCACTCTATAGGCAAGAGTGCTTCCAGCCCGTAAATGAGTTGAAAAGGTGAGAAATCGGTGGCAGTCTTTACAGATGTTTGGTAGGACCACAATGTTAAGTACAACATCAAATGCAAATTTAACTTGGAAGAATTGATCAATCGGTAGGCCCACCTGACCATTCGCTTGTGGGTAGTAGGGTGATGAATGCTCTTGCCTCAACCCAATATTTGATGTTAACTCGAACATCATTTTTTTTTGAAAGTGACTGACATGGTCAGTGACAATCTCCTTCGGGATGTCGAACCTTATTACTATCTGGTTAAAAATGAAGAGAGGTGATGTTTCTCCATCATTATTGAACGTTGGCATATCCTCGACCCACTTTTTGAAGTAGTCTACCGCTATGATGATATAACGATGCCCCCTGGCTGAAGCCGGGTGGCATGTAGTATAATCAATCGCCCACTTGGTGAATGGACCAAGATCAATGAAAGGAAACATGGGAGTAGGATGTGCCCTCATCTTCTGAAAGAAGATATGACATGGGTGGCACTTCTTGACCGACTCTACGCAATCCTTGATTAACACAGGCCAAAAGTATCCGGCTCGTAGAATATTTTGGGTTGTTTCCAACCTAGACAAATGACCACTAGATGCTTCATTGTGGAAGTTAAGAATGAGTTACGCTTCTTCATGAGCGAGGCAGTGACAAAGGATGCAATCTACACCTTGATGATACAAAGTTTCATTGAGTATGAGATAATTTCTTGCCTTATGGCATATACATCGATGCTCGTCATGAGAAGTAGAAGCAAGGCACTTCAAAGCCTGGAAAAAGACTAGTATATCTCCATACTAGGGGTCTAAAGATGTGATCAGAAAGATATCTCCTTTAATAGGCAATTCTTCGGGCGTAACATCACTTGATTCGACCAAAATATCCGAGATGAGTTTCGCAAAGACCAACGACTTTTTGGATTTCGCGGAAACAAAATCTAAGTCAAATTCCTGGAGGATTACAATCCATCTACTGATATTTCTGCCAATGATGCATCATGTCAACAGAAGGTTTTAGTCAAGAGGCACATCAACCACTTCAGCTTCGACGCACATGGTCTTACCTCCTAACTGCACGGGGAAAGAACAGATGATACCATGTGGTCTAAAAGAACGACCATCGAAAGCAGTAATTAGAGTAGGTGATGGAGACAAAACGGGTTGGCCAATGGTGTTCCAACACACCAATGACATCACACATGTCGAGGCACCCTCATCAACCACCATACAAAAAATATTCTGGGTAAAAGTTTTCGTGGTGTAATCCACTACTATCTGAAACACAACGTGGTATGGGAGACGAGGTTTCAAGTCGGTCGTATCAAGAATGATCATTCCCATATTACAAGTCTCGACAGATCCTAAGGAAGCTAACAGAGCCTTTCTCTGTGAAGGGCGGCTCTAGAGGACCTCCAAAGTAGACATCGCGCAAGGGGTTTGTGACAAATATTCCACCATAGAGTAGTTCTGGGCGACCCTTGCATTTGGATTGTGAGAATCTTTCTTGAACGCCCCTTTCTGGATGAATGTCATTTTTCCTCCCATCGTCTTCTCAATCTGGAGAGGAACAGATGGGTTTACGACTTCTTTACCCTTTTCATTAGATTATGAATTTCTGTAGTCGTGTGCCCTAGTGGCTATGAAAGCGTCACCTTTCAACACGAAGGGGATTGCTGACTACCCCGATCCACACTCGAAGAGGCTTGAGTCAAATTGTTCCCATGAGGAAATGGGTTCATTAACACAGCAGGTTGTTGTTGCGCCAATAAATTCTGGGCCTCCACAAGTCGAGGGCATAGGTGAGTCAGGTGGTCTTCCATGCAAAGGTTACATGGATACTTTGACTTTCTTTTCTCTATGTTTCCCCCGCCAACATTGTTGGTGGGTTTCTTACCCCCCTTACCCTTCTTGTTTCATTGTTTCTTCTTTCTGCCAAGCTATTGGTTGGCCTTTGGGTTCGTCGAATTTACACTGTGTACGTCCAACATTTGAGTAGGGGGAACAACCGAACCTAAGGTTTGGAAGGCTGTTGTCTACTGTATCGACAATTGTTGCAATTTATTTGATAGCTGATCAGTGGGATTTGCTTGTGATGAACCAACTATACCATCAACATGTGTTCCAGACTTGTGTCTTGCCTTGTCAAGGATGGACCATGGTGCATCTGGAAAAACCTCATAGAGTAAACTAGACTGAGAGTATATTAGTTCAAGTTGTTGAGTTTTCATTATCACCTCTTCCTCTAAAAACACTCTCGACATTGCAACACCCTTGGATAAATGAGGTACCAAAGACTTAAGGAACCACTCCAACAGGAAATACCATGGGACCGATAATTTTATCAAACTCTTATGATGCTTCCATTCTTGGATGTGATCCGAGATATGATCGGCTTTTGTTTTCACAAATTTGGCTAGCAATTTGGTGTCGACACCGTATCTCACAGGTAGTTGGAAATGGTTTAGGAAAACCATTGCCAAATCGCTAAAGTAAGAGTATCTTGAGCAGTCGAGCTCGATGTACCATTTCATGGCACCCCTGATAAGAATGCTTTGAAACATGCACAACTTTACGGAGTCGTCTCGCAGCGAGTTCGACAAGCACCATAGGTTAAAAGTGGTCATGTGATCACCTGGATATTCTATAGGCTTACCTTCGAACTTCAGAATGTCTAAGGGAAACTTAGTCAACATGGGAGGCCAATCCAGATCATGACAAATTGGGTCGTTTAACAATATTAACAAGTCTGGTAAATGTAACATCGTTAGAAACGATAGTTTGGGTTGTTGACTATGTACAGGAAGAAAGGAGCCTGGAGTTTGACTGGCACCAGGTTGCCAGGAAAAGTTGGGCTACTCACCAGGGTTCTGGTAAATACCATGGCCTTGTCTAGTAGATGGATACTGCATTTGTTGGGACATCATTGCATGGTTCTCGTAATTGGATGTTGAGGGTTGGGTGAGGATTTCTTTGTGCATTGTGTTCCAAATATTCTGGAAAGGGTTGCCCCCTGCCAATCCAATGAGCATAGGTACTGAGCCTTGCCCGGGGTTCCATTGACCATGGAAGGGGTTTCCCCCGGTCAACATCCCTGACGAGGGAATTGATCCCTACCACGGATTCCAAAGTCCTTATGAGGAGAAGATTTTTGTGTTTTCCCCCTTTGTAGGAATAGTACCCTGCAAAAGATTTTTTGGTCCAAAACCAGGGTTATCCCTGGCTGATATGGCAGCTGACTAGAAATCATTATTACCAAACACACCGAACAAAGAGAACGACATTGAACCCACCGGTGTGGTGTAGGAAGAAGGTCCTAGACCACCTGCTCTGAACAGGTTGTAGTTCATGTTCGGCCTGATGGATTGGTGGGGAGCACCGCTGAGCGAAGGGGACAAAGGAGGTATATGACCCCCACCATAAGGGATAACATTATAGGAGCATAAGGTGCCCCCCATGGACCCTTGGAAAGGAGCATTTGAGCTCCTTGCCCCCAGACCCATGGTCTGTACAGTGGAGTAGGTGAGGACGAAGTTCGTATCAAAGTCAGGAATCCCATATGAAAATGGAGGGCTCGTCGCACTCTATGTGAATAGAGCATTGATCGTATCCATAGACAAAATTAGACTACTTCCTGAAGTAGAGGTGTTCAAGACCATGGTGGTATGAACCAATGAAGGTGGGTTAGGAGGCGAAATTCCCCCTATGGTGGCATCTGTTGAGGGTGTGTGAGGACTCCCAGATGAAGTAGCAACATTTGCTTCCATCACTGCTTCTAATACTATCTGACGCTTGTGATGTGTTACCCTTGGAGGGACAACTTGTATAAAAAGTGTCGTCGACAAGTCAGTTACTAGAGTGTTGGTTGGCCTGAGAGCTTCCGCTCATAGTTCAGAAACAGTAGGTTCCTCCAGATTCGAGTGTTCTCCTATCGGGTAAGTCTTGGGCATATTTTCCTATGGCCCAGTCATTTTGTATGATCCTTGCTGGTCAAGTCTTCGTCGTAACAGTGGCGGTGGTCACTCCAATGTAACCAGCGGCAGGCCCTGAAACCTTCCCAACTGGCGGAGCTCCTGATCTTCCACTTTGTGAAAAGATCAATGACACAGTAAGGCTTTTACTAACATTTGAAAACAAGAACACATTGGAAAATTTCCTATGAGATAAAGCAAGCAAACCACTATCTAGTTGGAAGAACAATTAGACCATCCAACACTAGAGAAACTTATCGGTGCAAGTGTAACTTGAACTCAGAAGCACCCTTCGGGTATACTCTACAAAGAGTATCAAAATGTCTTCCCTAGGTACCATGGTATACCCTCATAGTCACCGGTGTAAGTCTCTAAAATAAAGGAAACTAAGTTTCCAACTCGTGAACAGTCACCGGGTGGGTACAGTCGACAGTCGGGTGGACCACAATGAGCAGGGTATAAAGCGAGAAACCTATCGAGGGTATCGAAAGAAAGTGATGTGAAAGACAAATGAGGATCTCGAATGGATTCAAGATCCACAAAGATCTGTAGGCAAATGCAGCCGACAGTATCCCACGACAAGTACTTTATATGCATTCCCCACTATGCTTGGTCTGGCTTTGGATAGGTTATCTACGCTACCTTTCTACACGCAACCTCATGTTTATCCCCTGTGTTAGAGGGGGTCCCAGATAACTTTCACGTTTGTTGGACTTTTTACACTCCCTAGCTCTGACTCCAATGTTTGTTTATATGCCTTGAAGAGTTTCCTCTCCAACTTAATTCAAGGCTAAGGCCTAGACTATTTGATTGACCCTACAAACATAAAGTCTAGTTTATTTTAATTTTAGCATTAATTTTAAATGTCTTGTTTTAAGTCAAGGAAATGACAATGAAACTAGTGGTGTTTTTTGAGAGACGAAGAAGGAGAAATAAATGAAAATGAAAGAAAAATTACTTCTAGTTAACAATAAAGATTTGCAACTAACTCTTTAACCAACTTTTTGTAACTAACTTTTTCTAAGATATTTGAAAGGAAAACCTAAAATGAAATTTCACTTGACTACAAGCTACTTAATGTTCTAAACAATCAATAAAGAACTTAAGAAAACAACCATTTTTCCTAACAAGCAAAATAAATAACCCAACTACTTAACCAAACTAAGAAAAACTAATCATTTTATTTTTATTTTGAAATGCTTCAAAGAGGAAAACCTGAAATAAATTCTTTTTCTTTTTCTTTAAAGCAAACGAAAGGGGAAAAAGTAAAAAACCAGACAAGACTGAAACTGACCTTTGGCCCACTACAGATTGCAGGGAGTCACTGAAGACACCAAACATGCTGATCAAAGACTCACAAATGTGTATAAAACCCTTTCAAATAAAACACAAGAAATCTTTAAAAAAGATAAGAAAACTGACGTCTAACCCAAGCTACGACTGTAAAAAATAGAGACAATGGACTCTATCAAGAAACCCTGAGAAGTGAAACTTCAATCAGGGAAGAGGTTGACTGTCTCTTCTTTAAAAAAAAAAAATCCTAACACATGTACGCTACTGATACTTAAGTAGCCTACGTATGTATGTGGGTTATCTATAAAGCAGGGTGCTTATGTACGTGTGCAGACCCACAATAGGGCGCATACAGCTCTGTAACTTCTCAAAAAAAGAAAACAAACATGAAGACTAGCAGGGCAGGGAGAACTGGTATGGCACCAACAGGTCACCAAAATCCCTTAAAGACTCAACAAACTTACGGAAACTGAAAAGGTAATAAAACCAATAAAACACCCAAAAAATATCCCCTAAAACCCTAGAGGCTTCCCCAGTATGGTCGCCAGTTCTGCTAGTAGGGAAAACCCCCCTATGGACTACACTAGGGTTCAGAATGTAGGCAGATCTAACCATCTAAAAGTCTCCTACTTTTCTAACTACCTCGAATATACCCCAGATTCATACATGAAAGACAAAGTGAGAAAGATCAGGTAACTTTATGTTTTACTCTGCGTCCGGTGTTGATCCTCTCACGCTTGATAGTTCTATTGACTGCAAGCCTCCTCCCAAGGTTTACCTGCATTCGAAAATAGATAAACAAAGAACTACAAACATGCATCTCATATATAAATCATGGGTTAGATGTTAGAATAAAGCATAAATCAAATACAAACATTTGACACATCATATTTCGAGACAAAAAAAATATTCCTTTTATTGATATCACAATGTATACTTACAACAAGATTGGCTACTGCTCCACAAACCTAGTTCGGGGTCCTCTTCACCAAGCTCCAACTGCACTTTGATGTATCTTTCTCCTCTCAAACTTCTTCTAGGGAAATGGAATGGGCTTATAATGGAGGAAAAAGGGAAAAATGGAAATTCTAAGGCAAATCTCGCAAGGTGGCTACAATTTCTTGGGGCAAGGAGGGGATGTGAAATAGGCAGAGTTCCACTATTCTTATTCTTAGGTTAGGAATGATACCCAAACACCTCCTTTTATATGACAAAAGGATGGTTATTCAGTTGGGTGACGGGCTATAGGCGGTGGGATAGTTGGGAAAATACCCAATAGCTCGTAATCTCAATGAATTCCTTGCAACTTTTGCGAGTATACACGGGCTATAGTGGTGTATTTAGCGTATGTACGCGGGCTGTAGTGGTGCAGGAGGCATACATACATGGGAAATTTTGGTGCATGGCGCATACATCTTCAAAAATAGTGTTTTTAAGAAGAGCAACTCAGTAATGGCTTGGAAAAAATAGTAAGTAAGAGTGTCTGATGCCAAGTATGCATGTGTAGATAGATTTAGGGTTATAACAGACATCCCCAGTCTGTCAAGTGTCCTGCACACTCAGGAGAATCCCGTCAATAACACCTGTCGATACATATATAATCAAATAAAATCTCATCATATCCACAACATCATCATCATAATCCATAAGAGAATCACACAATCATATAATGAACCGGATCACTTGCATGCAAGTGTCCTCAAGGATAAGTCAAATCATGTGTGCACAAGAGCGGGATGTTACAATTACTTAATCTAGGATCTAAGGAAACTTAGTTGGCATAGTCTAATATTTTAGAATATTATAAGATCTATTGTGATGAACTATTCGAGTGGAATATCTATGCCATTTTTCATAACATATACTCTTTTGTCCAAACACTCGTGCCCCAAGTGCTTATTCGTGCCTCTAGTGAAACTGAATTTTCTTCACCACCCAACTGGAAATAGTATTATATTGAACATGCCTATACCTTTTACAAGTTTGTTTGTCCTTTATTTGCTATTAATATTTTTGAAATTATTTGAAAATGTTTTCCTATTAGTTTGGTCATGCTACTAGAATGACCAATTTGGAATTATTTTATGTTAGGTTGAAAGGTGAATGGATCGAGGGATAACATATATATTTTTTCATATGATTTCCTTTTAAGGTCAAGTATGCAATCAAAGGCCTACTCTTTTTTAGTCTCTATGTTATACTAGTTCATTACAATGGGATGTTATTTTTTTCATAGTTCTACTGTTGTTTTTAAGTCCTTTTCTTTGCATATATGTAGCATGCAATATGGAAGGTTAAGATAACATGAACAACTAAACCATGACGTAAAAATGACATACAAGGGATACATACAAGACCATGTGAAGAATTAGGTTATTTTTAATTTGGAAAGAATTTATTGCATCTAATCCAATCGTTTATGTTCACAATATCTATTTTGGAAATAATTTTTTGCATCTAGCATAATCATTTCCGTTGTGACTATTTCTATTTCTAAAGTCTAGAATAAAGTTTAAGTTATGTGTTTTTATTGAGTTGTTTTTCTTTGTACATATATTGTAGAGTATCCTTTTGAAATTTGTGAACTTTAAGTATTGTATCTTGAATATTTGGCATCAATCATTGAATGAACATAGAGAAACCTAGCATGAGTTAGAATTCATATAGTCTCAAGAGAAAATACATGTCAATGTCTCTGAAACTGCATGATCACTGGTTATAGAAGGCAATGCTAAGTTTTATTGCAAGTGCAATGGTATTTTGTATGTACTCAATAGGTTCAAATATAATCACGATTCTCACAGTTGAGAAGTGTGCATGAGATCACTAGAAATCCTCTTGGGAATGTGCCAGAAGGTTAAAGAGTAACAAGAGAAATGGGGGCATTTTGTTGTTGTTTCTCAAAGGAAGATGGTTACAATGAGAGAAGATGAAAGTGATTTTGAATGCATTGTTGTTTTCCACCATGCATTGGCTATTGTTGTGGTGGGTGTGGTTCAACTCACTTAATTCAAGCCTTTTCTTTTGAAAACAATATTGAAAATTTATTTTCTTGCATTGGG
>JZKD02S1806901.1:22757-35324 GCA_000966675.3 Picea glauca | reverse complement strand
AATCAGATTTTTAATACAAAATCTTATTGATATAAATGTTAAATTAATTTTTTTAAATAATATTATATTTAATCATATTACTTATAATAATGTCATTTTTTTTTCATAAAAAAGGTTGTATTTTATAATATAAAAATGAATGGATAATCGAAGAAAAGTTATAGCCGTTCCTTAATACGGACAAAGAGCATGGACACGGAGCACATGAATGGTTGAATCACTACAGACAACATTGTTTGTCATGTACAATTATTCCATATTGAAAATTCAACTCTTTTGGAAAATTGTTTGTCATGTACAATTTTGAAAATTTCTGAACTCAACCGTTATTGGAAATTTGTTTGTCTATTACTAAATTATTGCATATTGAAAATTCAATGTTTATAGAGAACATGAATAATTGGTTCGGTACAAACTTCATTGTTTGTTATATGCTCAATTATTGAAAATTTTTGAATTATTTCATATTGGAACCTAGATCATTATTGAAAATTTGTTTGTCACATACTGAATTATTCCATATTGCAAATTCAACACTACAAAGCACATGAATAGTTGATTTTGCCATATACTCAATTATTCCATATTGAAAATTCAATGTTATTGAAGTTTCTGAATTATTCCACATTGAAAACTCAACAGTGATTGGAAATTTGTTTGTCCTATATTGAATTATTCCATATTGAAAATTATTGTTTGTCATACACTGAATATGAAAAATTGGAAAAATTGGAAAAATTGAATAGTATGGAATAAGTGTGGAAATTCCTTGCATGAGCACGACGTCAATAATTGACAATTGACTCCCTTGTTTGAAAACTTATATACTATTATCATTATTTAAGAAAAAATCTATGTTCTTAATGGTTAAGTCCACTTAAACTATCCAAATTATTATTATTGTTATCATTACTATTTTACAAATATCAATTTAATAACTATTTTTTATTATTTTCATTATTTTCATTTTATTTTAGGGAGCATAATCATTTTTTCATTTCATTTTTATTTTAAAGATCATAATCATTTTTTTTATTAATTTGATAATAGTGTATTTTCACATAGGTGGAACATCTTAAGCAACAATTTATAAAAACAAATCAAATATGTACAATTATTCCATATTGAAAATTGTTCTTCATGTACAATTTTTCCATGTACAATTTTTCCATATCCTTATACTGAATTATTCCATATTGAAAATTCAACTAATACATGATTCGCTACAGATATCATTATTTGTCATATATTCAATTATTCCATATTGAAAATTCAAGTGTTATTGGAAATTTCTGAATTATTCAAATATTATTGAAAATTTTTAAATTATTCCATATTGAAAACTCAACAATGATTGGAAATTTGTTTGTAGTATATTGAATTATTCCATATTGAAAGTGATTGAAAATTTGTTTGTAGTATATTAAATTATTCGATATTAAAAATTCAAGTAACACAGACTTCATTATCTTTTTTTTGTTTGTTAATTTGTGTAGGACCTGCGATTAACCTGTGGCTTGAGAAACTGCGACGGGCATCTAAGCCGTCAAAATCACCCGGGGATCGCATCCGGCCTGAGCCACACCAACCCTTAACATGGTTGGATTTTTTGTCCCCGCAGGTTTCGAACCGGTGACTTTAACATCACGGAGTGGCTTAACAACACACCCCGTCACCGACTGTCCTACACCTCGGGGACTAACACGAACTTCATTATCAGTCACATACACTGAATATGAATAGTTGAGTGACCACATGAAAATACAAAACCATTTTTGAAAAATTTAATAAGATGGAATAAGTGTGGAAATTCCTTGGATGACTACGAGGCCAATAATTGATTGACTATTAACTACATACTATTGTCATTATTTACATACAAGCAATGTTTTTGATTAACTGCGATCACATAGACTTTCCATTAGTATTTATTCAAAATTTAAAGATTCAGTTTTTTAGAAAGAAGAAAATTGTGTATATTCAATACAATTTTTAAAACTTACTATAAAGAATAAAGATTTTTGACTACATATTTAATCAACTGTCCACTTGACAGAAGAGCATGTAGCTTCTCATGTAAGATCACATCTCCTACACAAGCAAACCCCGCCACCTGTAAAATCCCGCCGTAACTCGAAAATCTTTTAACATCTGTTCCCAGGACGAGTAGCAGTTTAACCTCATGCTCTAGGAGGCTTAAAGACTCAGTTTTTACCATTTGAACACTGCGTTTTCATATTAAGAGACCCTGGTTCACGTAATCATATTAATAAATTTATTTGTAATTCACGTAATCATACTAATAAATTTATCTTTAATTTCTAGGAGAGATGTCAAATTCATAATCATACTAATAAATTTATCTTTAATTTTATAAATTTATAAATTTACTTAATTATATTTTTTTAATCAAAAACTAAATTATTTATTGCTAAGTTATTTTATAAGACTAATTAAAATGATTTTTTTAAGAAAAAAAAATATGTTTTTAATGGTTAGGTCCACCTAAACTATACAAATTATCATTATTATTATTTTTACAAATCTCAATAATAGTTGTATTTTTTTTTAATGTACTGAGGAAATCCACATCGCATGACATGTGGCACATCTCGCAAGTATGGAGTACAATGGTACTCGCATAACACGTGGCACATCCAGCAAGTATGGAGCACAAGTAAAGCAGGGTCAAAACCTTTTTTACAAATTTCCTTGTTTTTTTATTATTGTTACTTTTTTTTCATTTTTATTTTAGAGAGTATATCATTTTTCATTTCATTTTTATTTTAGAGAGCATAATTCCTTTTCATTAATTTGATAATAGTGTATTTCCACATAGATCTAGTATCTTAAGCAACCACTTATAAGAAGAGATCAAAGATAAATGGTCCACAACCCTAGCCACAACTACTACTTACTCAATATATTAATCCAAAAGGAAAGTCAAAGTGACTACTTGACACAATATATTAATCCAAAGGAAAATATTTTACATATGAGTTTCTCACAATCGATCATAAGCAAATGACCCTATATGCTCTTTGAATAACATCATGGACCAATCCAATGTTAAGCCACATATCAATATAGCTTTGAGTTTAGAGAAGAAGATGAGTCATTGGATTACTTTATTTCTAGAACATATCATGATTGTTGGATTAGATAACTACAAATATATACTAAAGAAACACACTAGTGAAACATACTTTACCTAAAGACACATTAGATCAAGTTGGTCTTAACTAACTTCTAAGTGTACATATTCTAACATCCACCCTTAAGAACAACCTCAGAAAGGATTGAATAATTTACAAAGGTGACACAGTAGGAGAAGGAATGAGGCATTAGAGCCTATCCTCCTTTAATGAAAACATCATAAATTCTTAACATAGATCGAAGTTTGGAAAACTTCGCTTTTGTAAGAGACTTTGTGAAAATGTTTGCAACTTCATCATTTGTAGGGAAAAAGAGCACTTTAAGATTGTGATCTTGAATAAGCTTTTTGATGCAGGAGCATCCACATCTTGATCAAGCGAGCCAGCGCATGGAGGCAAAGGAACAGCTAGACCGCGCCAGCATTCCAATTTTGAAATATTGTAAATATGGCTGCACCAAACATTAATACGTTGATGTGATGAAGCGCACTTGTACATTGTAACGGACCTTGAGCGGATAAGCTCTCGTCCTTAGGTAGCTGAGGCAATTAATAGTTTTAATGCTGTTAGGTAGGAATTAACTGTAGATTAGACAGTTTTACTTTCGAGAGGGAAAACGGAATATAGGCACCCTCCCCTTTGTACATTGGATCATTCCCATTTAGATTATCATTCTCATTCATACAGGAGCAAAAGAGAGAGCAGAACAAAGAGCTTGTGAAGAACCTCCATGTACAAACATTGAATTAATAGGAAAGAGCTTGATTCAATTCCATGGATGTGTTTGATCTCTGTGTGTTGTTGATATTGTGCTGTTGCATATTTGCTTCTCTTTATGCTTATCTTTTATATGCTGCATATGTGATTGCGTATCAGGTTCGAAACCTGAGAGAATGAGTGTATGAGTTTCAATTGTTTCTCTGTTTGAGCCAGGAGATTCCTGCATAGAGTGCAGTTGAATTCCTCCGCATAGAGTGCGTTGAGGGGGCTAAGCAGTTAAAATTTTGTTCTCATTTACCTAGAGTTGTGTTTTGTTATTCGAACTGTGCAGGTGAGTGCAAGTCGGATTGGAATCTCAGTAGCAAGTCTGAGAAGAGAAAGGCCACGATTTATGTGACTGGGAGTGCACAGAGCCTGCAAATCTTCAGCACCGTCGAGGGTTGGTGAAGTTCGAAGTCGAACACAGGGAGCATGTTTGAGAAATCTCTGAAGGGAACGAAAGAATCAAGCTCAGGAGGAATAGTTCCTTTACTTCACCTTAGGGATAGACTCCAGCGAAGTTCGTACAGGGCAACGACGGTAAAGCGGAGAACTCTTCAGAGGAAGAGAATCAACGACTTGAAGCTGTCGAGCAGATTTCACGAAGTCCCGCAGACCGTCAGATCGCGGAGGAGCTGCGAGGGAGCTAACTCGTAGGCGCACGGAGGAGGCCGGTTACCATCGCATATCGGCATATCGGGGTTGGCGAGTGCAAAAGTTGCATGCACAACGAAATCGCGAATCGCGATCCCCCGATGTAATCGGAGCCATCAATCGTTGGAGGGACAGGTGGCACGAGATCCCGAAGAGTCGGGACTCGGCACTTCGGCGGTTTCGAAGTCGAAGGGAGCACGGAGAGACAGCGAAGTCCTGAGTTGCAACGGGTCCCACGGAGATTGTGTGGAGTATAATACGTGGCATCACGCATCGGCACTCGGAGTTCGGAAGGGCAAATCTTCGACAGCGCGAGTAGCGACATTCCGAGGGTTGACCATTGACCATCGGGGATCGGAGTTTCGGTGTTTGATTGCACGAGAACAGTGTTGCAAGCCTTGCGATATCGCAAGACCCGATCTCTCGATACGCGAAGAGGAGATCGCCGAGAAGACTGTGGGTAAAGAACTCCCGAGGGAGTTGGAAGAGCATTGACTCTTCGGGCCACTGAGAAAGAGAAGGTCCTGGTGGTGCGACCGGCTGCTGTGAGAGCGGGGTTGCGTCAGAGTGGTATCAGAGCGGGAGTTGGAGTTATCTTTGTTCAGGTAGCAGAGGGAAGAAGATATAATGCTGCCGCGAAGAGAGAGGCAGTCACCTGATCGAGAAGACAGGGACGCACGAAGAAGGGGTAGGCCAGCAGGCAACCCAGAAATGGAACGTCAGATACGAGATCTCTGAGCTAGGCTTGAAGAGATGGAGACCACCCAGAGGCGTGGAGCTGGTACAACAGAGTTCAGTGATTCCGAAGTTGAAGAGGAAGCTGGACATGACCAAGAAGAGGTCACAGTAGAGGATGCCTCAATAGAGAGGTTGATCAGAGCCATTTCGAGGATGAGCTCGAAGACAAAAATGGACATTCCCGTCTATGAGGGAAGTCTAAATGCAGAGGAGTTGCTGGATTGGATCCGAGCGCTCGACACCTACTTCGATTATGAAGAGATCGAAGAGGAAAAGAAGGTAAGGCATGCGGTAATGAAGCTGAAAGGACATGCAGCCTTATGGTGGGACGAGCTGCAGGCGAACAGGCATTCCAAAGGCAAACAGAAAATCAAAAGTTGGGATTGGATGATCGCCAAGATGAAGGCGAAGTTCATACCGAGGGACTACCAAATCACTCTGTTCAGGCGCATGCAGAACCTGAGACAGAAGCTGATGACGGTGAAGGAGTACAACGAAGAATTCTACAGGCTCAACATCAAAGCTGGTCATCGGGAGAGTGATGATGAAAAGGTGGCGAGATACCTGAATGGTTTGAGGTATGACATTCAGGACGAATTGAACATGGTCACCATCCAAACTATTGAGGATGCGTACCAGATGGCTTTGAAGGCCGTAGAAAAGCTTAGCCGCAAGCAAGGACAGCGAGGGCGAGGCAGAAGCCAGCCAAGAGGCAAAGCGGTTGCCCAAGAGAGAACCCAGAAGCCCAAGGAGGATTGGAAGAGACCTCAGGGAAAAGTTGAAAGAGGTGGAACCTCACAGCAGAGGTAGCAAAATTTTGAGCTGAGGAGACAACAAATGGATCAGCAAGGAGATTACGCTGATGCCAATACCTTTCCTCATACCTGAGGTCGAGGAAAAGGTCGAGGAGGAGTTATCACGTGTTTCACGTGTGGTAAAGACGGACATAAAGCCGTTGACTGTCCAGACAGGAAAATGGACGGAGGAAAAGCTCACGTCGCTGAGGCGCAGAGGCGTGACGTTGAGAGCGAAGATGCTGACAGTGGAAGGTCGCTGGGGACGCATAAGATTTTGTTAACACCTGAGAAGGAGGTGGACAGCTTAGTGCAGAGGAGCAGACTGTTCAGAACGGCTTGTATAGCCAAGGACAGGAAGTGAAAAGTCATAGTTGACAGTGGGAGCACTGACAATCTCATTTCGACCGAGATGGTGGAGAAGTTGGAGCTGACGACAACTAAGAACCCGAGTCCATATAAAGTCACGTGGTTACAGAAAGGACACCGGGTAAGTGTCACTAAACAATGCTTAGTTAAGTTTAAAATTGGGAATTATCATGATGAAATCCTGTGCGATGTTATTCCCATGGATGTATGTCATATACTGTTGGGTAGACCATGGCAGTATGATAGGAATGTTGTTCATGATGGAAGGATGAACACATACACCTTGGAGAAGGATGGGAAAAGTCATAAACTGCTGTCGATAAAAGATAAGGAAGTGAAACCTGAAGTGAGCAGCACAATACTTCTCATGAGTGGAAAAGAGCTTCTCACAGAGTTGGAGAATAATGAGGATCCACAATTCTTTGTTGTCAGGAAGCCGAGGGTTGTCCTGACAAGCACAAGAGTGGATGACTTGCCAGAAGAGATTCAGCAACTGCTGGGAGAGTTCGCTGATATCATCGTGGATGAACTACCGCATTCATTACCACTGATGAGGAGCGTGAGTCATCATATCGACCTCATACCCAGAGCAAGCTTGCCGAATAAGGCAGCATACAGGTTGACACCTCAGGAGAATGAGGAGGTCAAGAGGCAGGTACAGGATCTGCAGGATAAAGGACTGGTCAGAGAGAGTCTAAGTCCGTGTGCTATTCCAACAGTACTGAGTCCGAAAAAGGACGGAGGCTGGAGGATGTGTATAGACTCCAGGGCGATTAATAAAATCACCATCAGGTACAGGTTTCCACTGCCGAGGATGGATGACTTGATGGATTGCCTGAGTGGGGCAAATTATTTTTCGAAAATAGATCTCAAGAGCGGATATCATCAGATCCGAATGAGAGAGGGAGATGAGTGGAAGACAGCGTTCAAAACAAACGAGGGTTTGTACGAATGGTTGGTCATGCCGTTTGGGTTGACAAACGCGCCAAGCACATTTATGCGGCTGATGAATGAAGTCCTGCAGGAATTCATCGGTAAATTTGTGGTCGTATACTTGGACGACATATTGATTTTCAGCAAGACAAAGGCTGAACACTTGAGGCATTTAGCCATCGTGATGAGAAGGCTACAACAGGAGAAGCTGCTGATTAATTTGAAGAAATGCTCATTCATGCAGACATAACTCATTTATTTGGGTTTTGTAATTTCGGCGAATGAATTGAAGATGGATCCTAAGAAGGTTGAAGTAATCAGGAATTGGCCATCGCTGAGGAACGTGTTTGAGGTAAGAAGCTTCCACGGTTTGGCAAGCTTTTACAGGAAATTCATTCAAAATTTCAATGGAATCAGTGCTGCGATGATGGACACTGTGAGGAAGCGGCATAAGGTTTTCCATTGGACAGCGGAGGCTGAAGGAAGCTTCAATCTGTTGAAGCGAAAAATAACAGAGTAGCCAGTGTTAGTGCTGCCTGATTTTCAGAAGACCTTCCAGGTGAAGTGTGACGCTAGTGGGTATGCTGTTGGAGGGGTCTTGAGTCAGGAGGACAGACCTGTAGCATACTACAGCGAGAAGCTGGATGATGCAAAATTGAAGTACTCCACGTACGATAAGGAATTCTATGCCATTGTCCAGGCATTGAAGAAGTGGAGGCACTACCTGATACCCAAGGAGTTCGTTTTGTACAGCGATAATCACGCATTGCAGTTCGTGAGTCAGCAGGAGAAGCTAAATCAAAAGCATGCGAAGTGGGTAGAGTATATGCAAAATTTCACGTTCATGATCAAGCACATTTCGGGAACTGCGAACAAGGTGGCAGATGCCTTGAGCCGAAAAATCTTGTTGCTGCAGGAATTCAGGGTCAAGACTTTGGGTTTTGAAAACCTGAAAGATATGTATGCAGGTGATGCAGACTTTGGCGAGGCATACGAGGAAGCCGAGAATCTGGTACTCAGGGATAGGGGTCCGTGGATTGATTACATGATCCAGGATGGATTGTTGTTTCGGGGCAATCAATTGTGCATTCCAGATTGCTCTATGAGAGAGAATTTGGTAAAGGAAAAGCACAGTGGAGGACTAGCAGGTCATTTCGGGCATGACAAGACATTCGCCAAGCTGAACGAATCTTATTATTGGCCTGGAATGCGTATGGATGTGAAAAGGTTTGTTGACAGGTGCAGGATTTGTCAACATGCGAAGGGCCGAAAACAGAACACAGGGTTCTATCAGCCATTGCCCATACCCGAGAGGCCATGGGAGGCCATAAGCATGGACTTTGTGTTGGGTTTACCGAGAACACAGCGAGGAGTGGATTCCATTTTTGTGGTGGTGGATAGGTTCTCTAAAATGGCACATTTCATTCTGTGTCATAAGACCAGTGATGCAACGCACATAGCCAACTTATTTTTCAAGGATATTGTGCGATTGCATGGATTGTCGAGAAGCATAGTCTCGGATCAGGACACGAAGTTCATAGGTCATTTTTGGAGGACGCTATGGAAGAAGTTGATGACTGACTTGGCGTTCAGCTCAGCATACCATCCACAGAAATATGGGCAGACAGAAGTAGTCAACAGAAGCTTGGGGGATCTGTTGAGGAGCCTAGTGGTGGAGCATCACACCAGTTGGGATCAGATATTACCACAAGCGGAATTTGCGTAAAACGATTCGGTGAATCGGAGTACAGGTAAGAGCCCATTTCAAATTTTGTATGGGACACAGCCGAGAGGAGTTTCTGAGCTCAGGGAGCCAGAACAGACTGAAACTAGCAGTGCGAGAGCAGAAGAGTTCGCTGAGGCGATGCAGGAACTTCACGCAGAGGTGAAGCAGCGACTGCAGAAGACAAATCAGGAGTATAAGCGCAGAGCCGACCAGAAGAAGAGGCAACTTCAGTTCGAAGTTGGAGACATGGTTCTGGCGCACTTGAGAAAAGACAGGTTCCCGAGGGGAACGTATAACAAGCTCAATATGAAGAAGATCGGGCCATGCAGAGTCCTGAAGAAGTTTGGCGAGAATGCATATGAGGTTGAGTTGCCGGAAGGCATCGGGATATCTCCGATTTTCAACGTTTCAGATTTATACCCATACAGGCTGATGAAGCAGACACTAGAACTGAGGAACCAGTAGTCCAGTGGCAGAAGCAGTTGCCAGTTGCACAAAAACCACAGATGGAGTGCATACTGGATAAAAGAGCAGGCAAGAAGACCAGGAGGAAGCAGTACTTTGAATACCTGGTGAAATGGAAGAACCACCCAATGGAGGATGCCAGCTGGGAAACAGAGGCAATAATACTAAAGCATGGTCACACCGTGCAGCAGCTCATGGACAGGAGCCCATGAAATCTTTTGAGCCGAGGAGTATGATGCAGAAGCATCCACATCTTGATCAAGCGAGCCAGCGCATGGAGGCAAAGGAACAGCTAGACTGCGCCAGCATTCCAATTTTGAAATATTGTAAATATGGCTGCGCCAAACATTAATACATTGATGTGATGAAGCGTACTTGTACATTGTAACGGACCTTGAGCGGATAAGCTCTTGTCCTTAGGTAGCTGAGGCAATTAATAGTTTTAATGCTGTTAGATAGGAATTAACTGTAGATTAGACAGTTTTACTTTCGAGAGGGAAAACGGAATATAGGAACCCTCCCCTTTGTACATTGGATCATTCCCATTCAGATTATCATTCTCATTCATACAGGAGCAAAAGAGAGAGTAGAACAGAGAGCTTGTGAAGAACCTCCATGTACAAACATTGAATTAATAGGAAAGAGCTTGATTCAATTCCATGGATGTGTTTGATCTCTGTGTGTTGTTGATATTGTGTTGTTGCATATTTGCTTCTCTTTATGCTTATCTTTTATATGCTGCATATGTGATTGCGTATCAGGTTCGAAACCTGAGAGAATGAGTGTATGAGTTTCAATTGTTTCTCTGTTTGAGCTAGGAGATTCCTCCATAGAGTGCAGTTGAATTCCTCCGCATAGAGTGCGTTGAGGGGGCCAAGCAGTTAAACTTTTGTTCTCATTTACCTAGAGTTGTGTTTTGTTATTCGAACCGTGCAGGTGAGTGCAGGTCGGATTGGAATCTCAGTAGCAAGTCTGAGAAGAGAAAGGCCAGGATTTCTGTGACTGGGAGTGCACAGAGCCTGCAAATCTTTAGCACCGTCGAGGGTTGGTGAAGTTCGAAGTCGAACACAGGGAGCGTGTTCGAGAAATCTTTGAAGGGAACGAAAGAATCAAGCTCAGGAGGAATAGTTCCTTTACTTCACCTTAGGGATAGACTCCAACGAAGTTCATACAGGGCAACGGTGGTAAAGTGGAGAACTCTTCAGAGGAAGAGAATCGACGACTTGACGCTGTCGAGCAGATTTCACGAAGTCCCGCAGATCGTCAGATCACGGAGGAGCTGCGAGGGAGCTAACTCGCAGGCGCACGGAGGAGGCCAGTTACCATCGCATATCGGCATATCGGGGTTGGCGAGTGCAAAAGTTGCATGCACGACGAAATCGCGAATCGCGATCCCCCGATGTAATCGGAGCCGTCAATCATTGGAGGGACAGGTGGCACGAGATCCCGAGGAGTCGGGACTCGGCACTTCGGCGGTTTCGAAGTCGAAGGGAGCATGGAGAGACAACGAAGTCCTGAGTTGTGACAGGTACCATGGAGATTGTGTGGAGTACAATACGTGGCATCACGCATCGACACTCGGAGTTTGGAAGGGCAAGTCTTTGACAGTGCGAGTAGCGACATTCCGAGGGTTGACCTTTGACCATCGAGGATCGGATTTTCGGTGTTTGATTGCACGAGAACAGTGTTGCAAGCCTCGCGATATTGCGAGACCCGATCTCCCGATACGCGAAGAGGAGATCGCCGAGACGACTGTGGGTAAAGAACTCCCGAGGGAGTTGGAAGAGCATTGACTCTTCGGGCCGCTGAGAAAGAGGAGGTCCTGGTGGTGCGAACGGCTGCTGTGAGAGCAGGGTTGCATCACTTTTTGATGAATCCCATGTGTAGCTTAGTGTGTAGGTCATCCACATAAAGAACAAGTATTATGAGATGGTTACCTACTTTCCTAGTATAGACATTAGGGTCAAAATGGCATCTGAAAAAGCCAATGTCAAGAAGAAAGCTAACTGTTTTAGCATACAAATTCTAATGAGCTTGCTTAATACCATAGAGAGATTTCTTAATGTGAAAAAGAAGGTTGGATTCATTTTGAACATAGCCAAGAGATTGTTCCATGTAAATTTCTTCTTGCAAATCTTCATGCAAGAAGGCATATTTAACATCCATTTGATGGAGTCCCATTTAAGTGAAGAAACAAGGGCTAGAACAAGGTCGATGGAATTCATTTTGGATATGGGGGAAAAAGTTTCATTATAGTCAATACCTTCAACTTGAGATCCCATATAACAAGTTCTATTTCTTTTGGAAGAGGTACGAGATCCCATGTGTCATTTTCCATTAAGGAACAATATTATTCATTCGTTGTTGTATCCCAATTTGTATGGCCAAAAGATTATGAAAGCGTTCCTATATAATGAGTGTCTTAAACTTGAGTTAAAAGAGAGGAGGCCTACTAGAATTGTGAATGTGTATAATGTTGATCTATAGGATCACTGACAAGATCACCAACTGCTTCTCATGTTTTACGAACCCATCTAGGAAGTGGTGATGCTGATTTAGACTCATGTTCGACAGACCCAACTAGAGTAAGGTGAGTAGGGGGAGGTGGATTTTCATCCTCATTGTCATCATCTGAAGAAGAAACTAGAATATGATCATGAACATAAAAGTTGGGAATATAATGTATATTTAAAAATTGTACAATAAATGACTGCAAATGGATTTTTAATAAAAACAGAAAAGATACAATGACACACACACATTACACAAATATTTTACCTTGGAAACCCAAAATCGGGAAAACCAACAACGTGTTTAGAGTTGCACCTATAATATTGTTATTCATCATCATCTTCATTGTGTACAATATATATATATATATATATATATATATATATATATATATATATATATATATATATATATATATATATATATATATATATATATATATATATATATATATATATATATA
>JZKD02S1806901.1:10175-22747 GCA_000966675.3 Picea glauca | reverse complement strand
CTATTAGGTCTTTTTACATCCGCCTTATTCTATTTTATTGAAAGGCCTTATTAATATTGACCTTTATTACATCTGAATACATTGATCTACCTATGTGCGGGTTAGGACCTTAACACCTTTATTAGATGAAGAGAATATTCTTGAAGTCTAGGAAGACAATTAAACAACAAGAATAATACCCAGAAGAGAACCCATCCCACACATAAAAGAATAAAGTAAAAATAAGATTCCCAGAGGAGAAGTCGGCCCAAGCAGTTGACTTGAAGACTATAAATAGGGAGGACATATAACTCATTTGGACACACTCACAACACACTCTCTCACTGAGGAAATAGTGTGCAATTCTGAGGAGGAAGGGGAGACGTAGAGCTGGGGTCTTTGGTTATTCTTGGTGGCTACTTTAACTTGTGTGCTATCCCTCTAAGTAGGTGTGTTATTCTTGTAGTGTGTTGTTGCTGCAACTGTGAGCACTAGAGGTGTGATAGCCTAGTGCTAGGGTTTATAACTAGTCTGTGGAACTTGAGAGATAGTTAATGGTTGGAATTTGTGAACAAAATCTATCTAAGAAAGGTTGCTAGTTTTTTCCTCCATTTGGGATGTTCCCGAGATAAATCTCTTGTGTTCTTTTTGTCTCTTGTTTATGTTTCTACTGCTCAGTACATGATATATATGTTAATGGTAATGAAGTAAAAGAACATTGGTAACTCTAATGCTCTATAAATAAAGAAAATCTAACATGGTATCATAGTTGGTTACCTTCATAACTGTTTGACCACTGGAAGGAAGATCACTGCAACAACACCTTACAGTTGCAATACTTTGTCAAGATCATTAAGCACTATCCCAAGGAAATTGGGGATAATTATCTCATGGAGCAATGCACCCTACCATAGTGCACCCCTTGAAACCCTAAGCGTGCATTTTGGTGAAGTTTGAAAAATTGAGGTTTTTCAGTGCTAGGGTTTCTACCAATGAAAATTGTCAACCAACATGAGAGTTGAGGATAGATTGGATGGAGAAGACAACTTCAAATTTTGGAAGCATAGAGTTCTCCTCATTCTAGAAGAGAATGAGTTATTGGATCATATCAAGTATATGCTTCCAGAACCCGAAGAAGAAGACACCAAAGAAACATTCAAGAAGAATGAGGTCAAGGCTAAGAGGATCTTGACAGACTAAATAAAGAATAATCTAATACCTAATGTATCATAAATGAAGACACCGAAGGAAATTTTTGATGTTGTAACTAGAATTCATGAAATTAAGAATACCAGTCGAAATCTTACTCTAAGGAATCAACTCAAAAACATGACAATGAACAAGTTAGGAGTAGTAGCCAACTATTTCATGAGGATCTCACAAATCAAGGACCAGTTAGTATCCATTGGAGATCCAGTTGAAGACGTTGAACTCATGACTACTACACTAAATGGATTTCCCTCCACTTGGGATCCATTTGTTCAAGGGATTTGCATCAGAAGAAAATTTCCCAACTTCAACAAGCTATTGGAAGACTGCACCCAAGAGGAATCCAAGTTGATATCCAAATCAAAAAAGACTAATGATGATGAAAATCAATCACTTTCTACCCAAGTGAAGAAGAGAAATGAAAGGAAAGAAGGAATCCAAAATAATTCTAAGAAACCATGCCTCTAAATTCTCTCATAAACATGAAAATGGAAGGAAGAAGAAGCACCATGCACATACAATAGAAGTTGAAGAGCACAAGGATGAAGAGTTTGTATTTTTTTTAGCACTCATAGGAACCATCACTCAAGGGAGTGACACTTGGCTCATAGATAGTGGTGCTTCCAAGCACATGATCAGATTTAGAAACTCTCTTTCAAATATGGCAAAAAAGAGTTGATCCCTTCAAGTGGAGATTGGAGATGATTTCAAGCATGTCGTCAAAGGCGTTAGAGAAGCCTCCCTTCAACTTGACTCAAGTAACCTCATTTTAACTAAAGATATTTTTTTGTACAGAAGTTAAAGAAGAATTTACTTTTCATCTCTTCTTAGTTTAAATACCAGCATTCTTAGGTGCATCCTGTAAGCCAATCCTATTAATTCCTGTCATGTGCAGGAATTCCTCCTCCTTGTAGCAACATGTGGGCATGAAAGTAGTGTGTTCTGCAGCGGGCGGGGTAATGGCTATAAAACTCAAAGGGATGCTGCGAGTTTAGATGCTGCTGGTTCTAAAAAGGGAACTGTAACTGTGAGCTACGGCTCTCCAATGGGTTCTAGGAAGAAGATAAATGATTTAGGATAGATTTTTTGGATGGCCAAGTTCTTCTATGGCGCAAAAGTTCAAGCATTGATAAAGATATTGTGATTGGTGTCTGAGAGGGAGGACTATACAAATTGAAGGGACACTAAGAACAAGCCCTTGTACACAATAGTGCTAGTTGAAGTGAGCTATGGCACCAAAGAATTTCCCACATAAACTATAGAGCACTACCTATATTTGAAAATATGGTTACAGGTCCACCCAACATTCCAGTAGAACATGATGGAGTATGCAAAGGTTGTGCACTTGGCAGGAATGTCAAGGGAAGCTTTACTAGTAGTGACAACAGGTACAAGGGTATCTTGGATATCATACATGATGATGTATGTGGATATATGACGGTTCCATCCATGGGCAACTTTATATACTATGTCTTATTCATATATGACTACTCTCGAAAGACATGGATCTAGTTCTTGAAAAACAAATATGACGTCTTAAACAAGTTTCGGGAATTCAAGGCTTTAGTTGAAAACATCTCTGAAAGGAAGATTAAAGTCTTGATATTTGATAATGGAGGTGAGTTCACCTAAAAGGAGTTTAAATACTTTTGCAGAGAAACATGGATTAAGAGGGAGATAACAACTCCCTACAACCCCCAACAGAATAGGGTTGTAGAAAGAAAGAATGGATTTATTGTAGAAGTGACAAAAGCGAATATCCATGACTAGGGCCTACCCATGCACTTATGGGCAGAAGCTTCTACTGAAATTGTGTATGTACAAAATATAAGTACTCACAAGATACTGGGGAACAATACACCTGAAGAGGTGTTCATTGGAAAGAAACCAGAAACCAATCACTTGAGTAATTTTGGTTGTCCAATATTTATACATGTTCCAAAGGAGAAGAGAACAAAGATGGAACCTTCAGGAAAGAAGGGCACATTCATTGGATATAATGAGAATTCAAAGGATTAAATACTATACATTCTCGGGTAGAGACAGATTGATATCAGACATGTTGTAACATTTGATGAAGATGAAGCCTTCAGAAGATCAAGGGAGTCTCACATGGATGAGGACCAAGAGGAGAAGAAAGCAATCATGGAAGACTCTACACCAGAAGAACCCATTCCAGAAGTTCATAATGAGATGGTAGAGTTAGAGAGACCTGTAGATCCACCTAGAGAATTTGTAGTCAATATGAAGAGACCATCTTGGCTTCAGATCACCTTGCAGGAAGCTAAGGACATGCATCCCCCAAATGTATCTTTTAAAGAGAGAAAGAGACCACATAAGTTTTCCATATATGTGGAAGTGATGAAAAACATCATTGATTCAGATCCTTCCACCTTTGAAGAAGTTGTTGAGAAGCATGAATGGAAGGATTCCATGATGGAGGAGTATCAATCCATCATGAAGAATGATGTGTGGGAGGTGGTTCTGAGACCAGAAGGGAAGTTAGTAGTGACTTCCAAATGGATATACAAGATCAATCATGCTACAGATGACAACATAGAGAAGTACAAGGAAATATTTGTGGCTATAGGACTCTCCCAGAGAGAGGGAGAAGACTATGATGAGACATTTTCTCCTATAGAAAAGTACACTTTCATCAGATCGATTATTGCGATTTACTCCGCAATGGGATGGAAATTACACCAGATGGATGTCAAGAATGTTGTATTGAATGGTGTAATAGAGGAATAAGTGTACATAGAGCAGCCACAAGGTTTTTTTATCCATGGGAAGGAGTCCCATGTTTACAGATTGAATAAGACCTTGTACAGATTGATGAAGGTACCCAGGACATGGTATGCCAAGATAGATAGCTACCTGATGAGATTAGGATTTACCAAGAGTGATGCGGATCCCAACCTTTACTATAAGGTTGAGAATGAATGTCCATTCATATTGGTTTTATATGTGGATTACCTGGTTCTGACAGGAGATGAGAAGCTCATAGTTGGGTGCAAGAGGGAGCTCACCTCAGAGTTCGAGATGAAGGATCTAGGTATGATGCATTACTTCTTGGGATTGGAGGTGTGGTAGAGATCAGATGAGATTTTCCTTAGCTAAGGAAAATATATTTTTGAGATCCCATAGAGATTCAGGATGATGGAATCCAGGTCCATGTCCACACCCATCATGATAAATTTGAATCTACTGAGTGATTCATCTTCAGATTTTGTGGATCCCAGATGTACACACAACTGATTGGATCCTTGATGTACTTGCTTAACACCATGCCAGACATATGTTTTGTAGTGAATTCCTTGATTCATTACATGGTTGAACCCATACATGTACATTGGATGGAAACAAAACATATGTTGAGGTACCTATGTGGTACGATTGGATATGGATTGAGATATGTCTCAGGTGGTGATGTGAAGATATAGGGATATATAGACTCTAAGTGGGTAGGGAGTGCAGTGGATCAAAAGAGTACTTCTAGATGTTGCTTCAATCTGGGATCAGGTATGATCTCATGGTTGAGAAGGAAGCAGACATTAGTGGCACTCATTACAATAGAGGAAGAGTATATTGCAACTAGTGTGGCAAGTCGTGAAGCAGTGTTTCTTCAGAAGTTGCTTGCAAGAATATTTGATCTAGAATTGGAGCCAACTTTGATACATTGTGACAATTAAAGTTGTGTGAGGCTTTCAGAGAACCATGTCTTTCATGACAAGTCAAATCACATAGAGATCAAATATCATTTCATATGAGAAATGGTGTAGGGACGAGCCATAGAGCTCCATTACATATCCACATATGAGAAGGTAATGGACATTCTCACCAAGCCTCTGTCTATAGTGAAGTATGAGTACTTCATAAACAAGATTAATGTGATGCAGAAGGTCCACCCTCATTGAGAGGGAGGTGTGTTGTTTCTTCTCATGTCATCTAACCCCTCTGGCCAAGGATTCCCTATATCAATCATATGAGATGACTGAGGGGGTAATGCATTGTCGAACCTGATGAGAGAAGAAACATCACATGCATAGTCATGAGGACTATGGGAGTAGATTTGTGCTACTGGATGAAACTATAACTATGGCTAATGGAATTGTAGTAGTTGTGTGCTACTAGCTGGTTTCTGCATAGTTATAGAGACATCGACTACAACTATGGATGATAGCATTGTAGTAGTTGTGTGCTACTAGCCGATTACTGCATAGTTGTAGAGACTATGACTATGGATGATGGCATTGTAGTAGTTGTGTGCTACTAGATGATTGTTAAATATTTATAGAGGCCATGACTATGGATGATGGAATTATAGTAGTTGTGTGCTACTAGTTGATTGTTGCATAGTCATGGGGATTGCATACTATGATTATGGTTGATGGCATGGTATTAGTTGTGTGCTACTAGTTAATTGTTACATAATCATAGAGACTGTTAAACTAGATGGTGGTAGCTTGTGTAGCTACTAGTTTATTGCAGGATGAAGACATTGTGTCTCTGGATAGTAGTTGTGTGCTACTTGGAGTGGTTATGTACCACTGGATAGTAGTGATGTACTACTATGGATCAACACAATAGTGTTCTACTGGATGTTATTATAGTAGTTGTGTGCTATGAGTTGATTGCCAGTTCACATTAGGAGTAGCTGAGTGCTACTTGATTGTAGAGACTGTGACAGTGGATTCGAGCTATCGATGGAATTTTGGTAGAGTTGTGTGCTACTAGTTGATTGCAGAGTAGTCGGTGGACTACTAGATGAAGACATCATGAAAGATACCTCCCTAGCTAAGAGGGAATGTTGATGTTTTGGTAAATGCGGGAGGAAATTTCCTCTAGAATACATTTTTTAGATGAAGAGAAGATTCAAGAAGTCCAAGAATACCATTAAATAGAAAGAAGAATACCCAGAAGAGAAGTCGTCCCACACAGAAAAGAATAAAGTAAAAATAAGATTCCAAGAGGAGAAGTCGGCCCAAGCAGTTGACTTGAAGTCTATAAATAGGGAGGACGTCTAGCTCATTTGGACACACTTACAACACACTCTCTCACAGAGGAAAATGTGTGCAAGTCTGAGGAGGAAGAGGAGACACATATCTAAGGTCTTTGGTTATTCTTGGTGGCTACTTTATCTTGTGCGTTATCTCTCTAAGGAGGTGTGATATTGTTGTAGTGTATTGTTGATGCAATTGTGAGCACTAGAGCTGTGCCAGCCTAGTGGTAGGGCTTATATATTGTCTATGGCTCTTGAGAGCTAGTGAATGGTTGGACTTTGTGAACAGAATCTATCTAAGAAAGGTTGTTGGGTTTTCCCCCTATTTGGGGTCTTCCCAGGATAAATCTCTTGTGCTATTTTTGTCTCTTGTTTATGCTGCTACAACTCAGTACATGATATATATGTTTATGGTAATGAAGTAAAAGAACAATGGTAACTCCAATGCTCTGTAAATAAATAAAATCTAACATGGTGAACCAAGCCACAATCGATAAATCCCCAAACCAAAAATGGTTGTCAGGTTAGAATTTGAATGGGTTCCCTATTCCAAATGGTGAGAGGTCTAATTGGGACTTATTATCGGGGGTAACCCCTTTGTTGAAAAAGTTAATTTTTCTTGTGTCAACATATTCGAATAGAATCTTTCCTACCATGGGTGAATTAAGTGGCATTATATCCTCAGTATTCAATTGCTTCTAGGAATAAGCCTTTATAGTTATGTTTTCCTTCTCTTTATAAGGTCTTAACAATTGATAAAGTGTTTTATCCAATGGAGGCACAAGAGACCTTGATTTTTCCTATTTGCACAAGTGATCTTGAGTTTCCTTTTGAGTATCATCTTACTATTTGTGAGACCTCGAGCCCTAGTATTTGTGATTCCTCGAGTCACATTTCATGTGTTTTCATGGATGTTGAAATTCCTTCGGATGAGGTTATCCTTGAAGACGTGACTATGGATGGTAGACTATGGGAAGGCATGCATCAAATATTTCTCTTTCTTCTCGAACTGGAAACTTTACAGGTTGAATATGAAAGAAACCCTTGGCCTTAGCCTAGTGATAGGTTCTACCTAAGGAAGTACTATGCATAAGACACAAGCTATCTGATGCTTTGTACCATATTGTACTATTAAGGTTTCAAGTTTTGTATTCCAAAGAACAATTTGTTATCATAGGTTTATATATTAGATTTATTAACTTCTGGATGAGTGTTGTTGGTCATATACACAAGACTTTGGAAATGTTCTCTTTGGTACCTTTTTATCATGTTGATCCATTTTGATAAGTAATGATCTCGAAAATAACATATAGGTTATATTTTCCCCTCCCCACATTTTGCATTATCTGTTTCTTGGATCATTTTTCCTTAGGATTAACCCCACTGATTTGCAACACAAAGCTTTCTTTACCATTTAGAAGTGTTGTAATTCACATGGTAGAGCCTATCGTTCATGGGTTCCTTAGTTAGTACCTTGATTGCACTTTGGCACCCATGCTGAATTATTTTCATAGGCTCAGGAGCCCTCTTAGTCCCACCATCACTTTGTTACGAAGCCTCATGAATTCNGGTGGTTCTGAGACCAGAAGGGAAGTTAGTAGTGACTTCCAAATGGATATACAAGATCAATCATGCTACAGATGACAACATAGAGAAGTACAAGGAAATATTTGTGGCTATAGGATTCTCCCAGAGAGAGGGAGAAAACTATGATGAGACATTTTATCCTAGAGCAAACTACACTTTCATCAGATCGATTATTGTGATTTACTCTGCAATGGGATGGAAATTACACCAGATGGATGTCAAGAATGTTGTATTGAATGGTGTAATAGAGGAATAAGTGTACATAGAGCAACCACAAGGTTTTTTTATCCATGGGAAGGAGTCCCATGTTTACAAATTGAATAAGACCTTGTACAGATTGAAGAAGGTACCCAGGACATGGTATGCCAGGATAGATAGCTACCTGATGAGCTTAGGATTTACCAAGAGTGATGCGGATCCCAACCTTTACTATAAGGTTGAGAATGAATGTCCATTGATATTGGTTTTATACATGGATTACCTGGTTCTGACAGGAGATGAGAAGATCATAGTTGGGTGCAAGAGGGAGCTCACCTCAAAGTTCGAGATGAAGGATCTAGGTATGATGCATTACTTCTTGGGATTGGAGGTGTGGTAGAGATCAGATGAGATTTTCCTTAGCCAAGGAAAATATATTGTTGAGATCCCATAGAGATTCAAGATGATGGAATCCAGGTCCATGTCCACACCCATCATGATAAATTTGAAGCTATTGAGTGATTCATCTTCAGATTTGGTGGATCCCAGATGTACACACAACTGATTGGATCCTTGATGTACTTTCTTAACACCATGACAGACATATGTTTTGTAGTGAATTCCTTGATTCATTACATGGTTGAACCCATACATGTACATTGGATGGAAACAAAACATATGTTGAGGTACCTATGTGGTATGATTGGATATGGATTGAGATATGTCTTAGGTGGTGATGTGAAGCTATAGGGATATATAGACTCTAAGTGGGTAGGGAGCGCAGTGGATCAGAAGAGTACTTCTAGATGTTGCTTCAATCTAGGATCAGGTATGATCTCATGGTTGAGAAGGAAGCAGACATTAGTGGCACTCAGTACAATAGAGGAAGAGTATATTGCAACTAGTGTGGCAAGTCGTGAAGCAGAGTTTCTTCAGAATTTGCTTGCAAGAATATTTGATCTAGAATTGGAGCCAACTTTGATACATTGTGACAATTAAAGTTGTGCGAGGCTTTCAGAGAACCATGTATTTCATGACAAGTCAAAGCACATAGAGATCAAATATCATTTCATATGAGAAATGGTGTAGGGAGGAGCCATAGAGCTNGGTATGATCTCATGGTTGAGCATGAAGAAGGCATCAGTGGCACTCAATACAATATAGGAAGAGTATATCGCAGCTACTGTGGATAGTCGTGAAGCAGTGTTTCTTCAGAAGTTGCTTGCAAGAATATTTGATCTAGAATCGGAGCCAACTTTGATACATTGTGACAATTAAAGTTATGTGAGGATTTTAGAGAACCATGTATTTCATGACAAGTCAAAGGACATAGAGATTAAATATCATTACATCTGAGACATGGTGTAGAGAGGAGCTATAGAGCTCGAATACATATCCACACATGAGAATATAATGGACATTCTCAACAAGCCTCTGTCTATAGTGAAGTACGAGTACTTCATAAACAAGCTTAGTGTGATGCAGAATGTCCACCCTCATTGAGAGGGAGGTGTGTTTTTTCTTCTCATGTCATCTAACCCTTCTGGCCAAGGATTCCCTAGATCAGTCATATGAGGTGACTGAGGGGGTAATTCATTGTCGGACCTGATGAGAGAAGAAACATCACATGCATAGTCATGAGGACTATGGGAGTAGCTTTGTGCTACTGGATGAGACTATAACTATGGCTGATGGCATTGTAGTAGTTGTGTGCTACTAGTTGGTTGTTGCATAGTTATAGAGACATCGACTATGACTATGGATGATGGCATTGTAGTAGTTGTGTGCTACTAGCTAATTACTGCATAGTTGTAGAGACTATGGCTATGGTTGATGGCATTGTAGTAGTTGTGTGCTACTAGATGATTGTTGCATAGTTACAGAGGCCATGATTATGGATGATGGAATTGTCGTAGTTGTGTGCTACTGGTTGATTGTTGCATAGTCATGGGGATTGCAGACTATGATTATGGTCGATGGCATGGTAGTAGTTGTGTGCTACTAATTAATTGTTGCATAATCATAGAGACTNACAATTAAAGTTGTGCGAGGCTTTCAGAGAACCATGTATTTCATGACAAGTCAAAGCACATAGAGATCAAATATCATTTCATATGAGAAATGGTGTAGGGAGGAGCCATAGAGCTCCAGTACATATCCACATATGAGATGGTAATGGACATTCTCACCAAGCCTCTGTCTATAGTGAAGTATGAGTACTTCATAAACAAGATTAGCGTGATGCAGAAGGTCCACCCTCATTGAGAGGGAGGTGTGTTGTTTCTTCTCATGTTGTCTAACCCCTCTGGCCAAGGATTCCCTATATCAATCATATGAGGTGACTGAGGGGGTAATGCATTGTCGAACCTGATGAGAGAAGAAACATCACATGCATAGTCATGAGGACTATGGGAGTAGCTTTGTGCTACTGGATGAAATTATAACTATGTCTAATGGAATTGTAGTAGTTGTGTGCTACTAGCTGGTTTCTGCATAGTTATAGAGACATCAACTACAACTATGGATGATGGCATTGTAGTAGTTGTGTGCTACTAGTTCATTATTGTGTAGTTGTAGAGACTATGACTATGGCTGATGGCATTGTAGTAGTTGTGTGCTACTAGATGATTGTTGAATATTTATAGAGGCCATGACTATGGATGATGGAATTATAGTAGTTGTGTGCTACTAGTTGATTGTTGCATAGTCATGGGGATTGCAAACTATGATTATGGTTGATGGCATGTTATTAGTTGTGTGCTACTAGTTAATTGTTGCATAATCATAGAGACTGTTAAACTGGATGGTGGTAGCTTGTGTAGCTACTAGTTTATTGTAGGATGAAGACATTGTGTCTCTGGATAGTAGTTGTGTGCTACTTGGAGTGGTTATGTACCACTGGATAGTAGTGATGTACTACTATGGATCAACACAATAGTGTTCTACTAGATGTTATTGTAGTAGTTGTGTGCTACGAGTTGATTGCCAGTTCACATTGGGAGTAGCTGAGTGCTACTTGATTATAGAGACTGTGACAGTTGATTCGAGCTATCGATGGAATTTTGGTAGAGTTGTGTGCTACTAGTTGATTGCAGAGTAGTCGGTGGACTACTAGATGAAGACATCATGAAAGATACCTCCTTAGCTAAGAGGGAGTGTTGATGTTTTGGTAAATGCGGGAGGAAATTTCCTCTAGAATACCTTTTTTAGATGAAGAGAAGATTCAAGAAGTCCAAGAAGACCATTAAATAGAAAGAAGAATACCCAGAAGAGAAGTCGTCCCACACAAAAAAGAATAAAGTAAAAATAAGATTTCTAGAGGAGAAGTCAGCCCAGGCAGTTGACTTGAAGTCTATAAATAGGGAGGACGTCTAGCTCATTTGGACACACTCACAACACACTCTCTCACAGAGGAAAATGTGTGCAAGTCTGAGGAGGAAGAGGAGACACATATCTAAGGTCTTTGGTTATTCTTGGTGGCTACTTTATCTTGTGCGTTATCTCTCTAAGGAGGTGTGATATTGTTGTAGTGTATTGTTGATGCAATTGTGAGCACTAGAGGTGTGCCAGCCTAGTGCTAGGGCTTATATATTTCATGTGGCTCTTGAGAGCTAGTGAATGGTTGGACTTTGTGAACATAATCTATCTAAGAAAGGTTGTTGGGTTTTCCCCCTATTTGAGGTCTTCCCAGGATAAATCTCTTGTGCTATTTTTGTCTCTTGTTTATGCTGCTACAACTCAGTACATGATATATATGTTTATGGTAATGAAGTAAAAGAACAATGGTAACTCTAATGCTCTGTAAATAACGAAATTCTAACATGGTGAACCAAGCCACAATCGGTAAATCCCCAAACCAACAATGGTTGTCCGGTTAGAATTTGAATGGGTTCCCTATTCCAAACTGTGAGAGGTCTAATTGGGACTTATTATTGGGGGTAACCCCTGTTGTTGAAAAAGTTAATTTTTCTTGTGTCAACATATTCAAATAGAATCTTTCCTACCATGGGTGAATTAAGTGGCATTATATCCTCAGTATTCAATTGCTTCTAGGAATAATCCTTTATAGTTATGTTTTCCTTCTCTTTATAAGGTCTTAACAATTGATCAAGTGTTTTATCCAATGGAGGCACAAGAGACCTTGATTTTTCCTATTTTCACAAGTGATCTTGAGTTTCCTTTTGAGTATCATCTTACTATTTGTGAAACCTCGAGCCCTGGTATTTGTGATTCCTCGAGTCACATTTCATGTGTTTTCATGGATGTTGAAATTCCTTCGGATGAGGTTATCCTTGAAGATGTGACTATGGATGGTAGACTATGGGAAGGCATGCATCACATATTTCTCTTTCTTCCCGAACTGGAAACTTTACAGGTTGAATACGAAAGAAACCCTTGGCCTCAGCCTAGTGATAGGTTCTACCTAAGGAAGTACTATGCATAAGCCACAAGCTATCTGATGCTTTGTACCTTATTGTACTGTTAAGGTTTCAAGTTTTGTATTCCAAAGAACAATTTGTTATCATAGGTTTATATATTAGATTTATTAACTTCTGGATGAGTGTTGTTGGTCATATACACAAGACTTTGGAAATGT
>JZKD02S1806901.1:0-10165 GCA_000966675.3 Picea glauca | reverse complement strand
CTCTTGTGCACACATGATTTGACTTATCCTTGAGGACACTTGCATGCAAGTGATCCGGTTCATTATATGATTGTGTGATTCGCTTATGGATTATGATGATGATGTTGTGGATATGATGAGATTTTATTTGATTATATATGTATCGACAAGTGTTATTGACGAGATTCTCCTGAGTGTGCAGGATACTTGACAGACTGGGGATGTCTGTTATAACCCTAAATTTTTCTACACATGCATACCTGGCATCAGACACTCTTACTTACTATTTTTTCCAAGCCATCACTGAGTTGCTCTTCTTAAAAACACTATTTTTGAAGATGTATGAACCATGCACCAAAATTTCCCGTGTATGTATGCCTCCTGCACCACTACAACCCACGTACGTACGCTAACTACACCACTATAGCCCGTGTATACTCGCATAAGTTGCAAGGAATTCATTGAGATTACGAGCTATTGGGTAGTTTCCCAACTATCCCACTGCCTATAGCCCGTCACCCAACTGAATAACCATCCTTTTGTCATCTAAAAGGAGGTGTTGGGGTATCATTCCTAACCTAAGAATAAGAACAGTGGAACTCTGCCTATTTCACATCCCCTCCTTGCCCCAAGAAATTGTAGCCACCTTGCGAGATTTGCCTTAGAATTTCCCATTTTCCCTTTTTCCTCCATTATAAGCCCATTCCATTTCCCTAGAAGAAGTTTGAGAGGAGAAAGATACATCGAAGCGCAGTTGGAGCTTGGTGAAGAGGACCCTGAACTAGGTTCATGGAGCAGTAGCCAATCTTGTTGTAAGTATACATTGTGATATCAATAAAAGGAATATTTTTTTTGTCCCGAAATATGATGTGTCAAATGTTTGTATTTGTTTTATGCTTTATTCTAACATCTAACCCATGATTTATATATGAGATGCATGTTTTTAGTTCTTTGTATATCTATTTTCGAATGCAGGTCAACCTTGGGAGGAGGCTTGCAGTCAACAGAACTATCAAGCGTGAGAGGATCGACACCGGACGCAGAGTAAAACATAAAGTTACCTGATCTTTCTCACTTTGTCTTTCATGTATGAATCTGGGGTATATTCGAGGTAGTTATAAAAGTAGGAGACTTTTAGACGGTTAGATCTGCCTACATTCTGAACCCTAGTGTAGTCCATAGGGGGGTTTTCCCTACTAGCAGAACTAGCGACCATACTGGGGAAGCCTCTAGGGTTTTAGGGGATATTTTTTGGGTGTTTTATTGGTTTTATTACCTTTTGAGTTTTCGTAAGTTTGTTGAGTCTTTAAGGTATTTTGGTGACCTGTTGGTGCCATACCAATTCTCCCTGCCCTGCTAGTCTGCCTGTTTGTTTTCTTTTTTTGAGAAGTTACAGAGGTGTATGCACCCTATTGTGGGTCTGCACACGTACATAAGTACCCTGCTTTATAGACAACCCACATACATACGCAGGCTGCTTAAGTATGAGTAGCGTACATGTGTCAGGATTTTTTTTTTTTAAAGAAGAGATAGTCAACCTCTTCCCTGATTGAAGCTTCACTTCTCAGGGTTTCTTGATAGAGTCCATTGTCTCTATTTTTTACAGTCGTAGCCTGGGTTAGACGTCAGTTTTCTTATCTTTTTTAAAGATTTCTTGTGTTTTATTTGAAAGGGTTTTATATTCATTTGTGAGTCTTTGATCGGCATGTTTGGTGTCTTCAGTGACTCCCTGCGATCTGTAGTGGGCCAAAGGTCAGTTTCAGTCTTGTCTAGTTTTTTACTTTTTCCCCTTTCGTTTTCTTTAAAGAAAAAGAAAAAGAATGTATTTCAGGTTTTCTTCTTTGAAGCATTTCAAAATAAAAATAAAATGATTAGTTTTTCTTAGTTTGGTTAAGTAGTTGGGTTAGTTATTTTTCTTGTTAGGAAAAATAGTTGTTTTCTTAAGTTCTTTACTGATTGTTTAGAACATTAAGTAGCTCGTAGTCAAGCGAAATTTTGTTTTAGGTTTTCCTTTCAAATATCTTAGAAAAAGTTGGTTACAAAAAGTTGGTTAAAGAGTTAGTTGCAAATCTTTATTGTTAACTAGAAGTAATTTTTCTTTCATTTTCGTTTATTTCTCGTTCTTCGTCTCTCAAAAAACACCACTAGTTTCATTGTCATTTCCTTGACTTAAAAAAAGGCATTTAAAATTAACTCTAAAATTAAAATCAACTAGACTTTATGTTTGTAGGGTCAATCAACTAGTCTAGGCCTTATCCTTGAATTAGGTTGGAGAGGAAACTCTTCAAGGCATATAAACAAACATTGGAGTCAGAGCTAGGGAGTGTAAAAAGTCCAACAAACGTGAAAGTTATCTGGGACCCCCTCTAACACAGGGGCTAAACACGAGGTTGCATGTAGAAAGGTAGCATAGATAACCTATCCAAAGCCAGACCAAGCATAGTGGGGAACGCATATAGAGGACTTGTCGTGGGATACTGTCGGCTGCATTTGCCTACAGATCTTTGTGGATCTCGAATCCATTTGAGATCCTCATTTGTATTTCACACCACTTGCTTTAGATACCCTCGATAGGTTTCTCGCTTTATACCCTACTCATTGTGGTCAACCCGACTGTCGACTGTACCCACCTGGTGACTGTTCGCGAGTTGGAAACTTAGTTGCCTTTATTTTAGAGACTTCCACCGGTGACTATGATGGTATACCGTGGTACCTAGGGAAGACATTTTGATACTCTTTGTAGAGTATACCTGAAGGGTGCTTCCGAGTTCGAGTTACACTTGCACCGATAAGTTGCTCTAGTGTTGGATGGTCTAAATGTTCTTCCAACTAGATAGTGGTTTGCTTGCTTTATCTCATAGGAAATTTTCTAGTGTGTTCTTGTTTTCAAACGTTAGTAAAAGCCTTACTGTGTCATTGATCTTTTCACAAAGTGGAAGATCAGGAGCTATGCCAGTTGGGAAGGCTTCAGGGCCTGCCGCTGGTTACATTGGAGCGACCACCGCCACCATTACGATGAAGACTTGACTAGTAAGGGTCATAGAAAATGATCGGGCCATAGGAAACTATGCCCAAGCCTTCCCCGATAGGAGAACACTCGAATCTGGAGGAACCTACTGTTTCTGAACTATGAGCGGAAGCTCTCAGGCCAACCAACACTCTGGTAACTTACTTGTCGACGCCACTTTTTATACAAGTTGTCCCTCCAAGGGTAACACATCACAAGTGTCAGATAGTATTAGAAGCAGCGATGGAAGAAAATGTTGCTACTTGATCTGGGAGTCCTCACACACCCTCAACAGATGCCACCACAGGGGGCATTCCGCCTCATAACCCACCTTCGTTGGTTCATACCACCATGGTCTTGAACACCTCTACTTCAGGCAGTAGTCTGATTTCGTCTATGGAGACGATCGCTGCTCTATTCACATAGAGTGCGATGAGCCCTCCGTTTTCATACCGGATTCCTGACTTTGATACGAACTTCGTCCTCACCTACTCCACCGTACAGACCATGGGTCTAGGGGCAAGGAGCTCAAACGCTCCTTTCCAAGGGTCCATGGGGGGCACCTCAGCCCCCTATAATGTTATCCCTTATGGTGGGGGTCATATACCTCCTTTGTCCCCTTCGCTCAGCGGTGCTCCCCACCAACCCATCGGGCCAAACATGAACTACAACCTGTTTGGAGCAGGCAGTCTAGGACCTTCTTCCTACACCACACCGGTGGGTTCAATGTCGTTCTCTTTGTTCGGTGTGTTTGGTAATAATGATTTCTAGTCAGCTTCCATATCAGCCGAGGGCAACCCTGGTTTTGNGAGTCAGAGCTAGGGAGTGTAAAAAGTCCAACAAACGTGAAAGTTATTTGGGACCCCCTCTAACACAGGGGCTAAACACGAGGTTGCGTGTAGAAAGGTAGCGTAGATAACCTATCCAAAGCCAGACCAAGCATAGTGGGGAACGCATATAGAGGACTTGTCGTGGGATACTGTCGGCTGCATTTGCCTACAGATCTTTGTGGATCTCGAATCCATTCGAGATCCTCATTTGTCTTTCACACCACTTTCTTTAGATACCCTCGATAGGTTTCTCGCTTTATACCCTACTCATTGTGGTCAACCTGACTGTCGACTGTACCCACCTGGTGACTGTTCGCGAGTTGGAAACTTAGTTGCCTTTATTTTAGAGACTTCCACCGGTGACTATGACGGTATACCGTGGTACCTAGGGAAGACATTTTGATACTCTTTGTAGAGTATACCTGAAGGGTGCTTCCGAGTTCGAGTTACACTTGCACCGATAAGTTGCTCTAGTGTTGGCTGGTCTAAATGTTCTTCCAACTAGATAGTGGTTTGCTTGCTTTATCTCATAGGAAATTTTCTAGTGTGTTCTTGTTTTCAAACGTTAGTAAAAGCCTTACTAGGTCGTTGATCTTTTCACAAAGTGGAAGATCAGGAGCTATGCCAGTTGGGAAGGCTTCAGGGCCTGCCGCTGGTTACATTGGAACGACCACCGCCACCATTACGATGAAGACTTGACCAGCAAGGGTCATAGAAAATGATCGGGCCATAGGAAACTATGCCCAAGCCTTCCCCGATAGGAGAACACTCGAATCTGGAGGAACCTACTATTTCTGAACTATGAGCGGAAGCTCTCAGGCCAACCAACACTCTAGTAACTTACTTGTCGACGCCACTTTTTATACAAGTTGTCCCTCCAAGGGTAACACATCACAAGTGTCAGATAGTATTAGAAGCAGCGATGGAAGAAAATGTTGCTACTTGATCTGGGAGTCCTCACACACCCTCAACAGATGCCACCACAGGGGGCATTCCGCCTCATAACCCACCTTCGTTGGTTCATACCACCATGGTCTTGAACACCTCTACTTCAGGTAGTAGTCTGATTTCATCTATGGAGACGATCGCTGCTCTATTCACATAGAGTGCGATGAGCCCTCCGTTTTCATACGGGATTCCTGACTTTGATACGAACTTCGTCCTCACCTACTCCACCGTACAGACCATGGGTCTAGAGGCAAGGAGCTCAAACGCTCCTTTCCAAGGGTCCATGGGGGGCACCTTAGCCCCCTATAATGTTATCCCTTATGGTGGGGGTCATATACCTCCTTTGTCCCCTTCGCTCAGCGGTGCTCCCCACCAACCCATCGGGTCGAACATGAACTACAACCTGTTTGGAGCAGGCAGTCTAGGACCTTCTTCCTACACCACACCGGTGGGTTCAATGTCATTCTCTTTGTTCGGTGTGTTTGGTAATAATGATTTCTAGTCAGCTTCCATATCAGCCGGGGGCAACCCTGGTTTTGGACAAAAAAATCTTTTACAGGGTACTATTCCTACATAGGGGGAAAACACAGAAATCTTCTCCTCATAAGGACTTTGGAATCCGTGGCAGGGATCAATTCCCTCATCAGGGATGTTGATTGGGGGAAACCCCTTCCATGGTCAATGGAACCTTGGGCAAGGCTTAGTACCTATGCTCATTGGATTGGTAGGGGGCAACCCTTTCCATAATATTTGGAACACAATGCATGAAGCAATCCTCACCCAACCCTCAACATCCAATTATGAGAATCAGACAATGATGTCCCAACAAATGTAGTATCCGTCTACTGGACAAGGCCATGGTATTTACCAAAACCCTGGTGAGCAGCCCAACTTTTTCTGGCAACCTGGTGCCAGTCAAACTCCAGGCTCCATTCTTCCTGTACATAGTCAACAACCCAAACTACCGTTTCCAGCAACGTTACATTTACCAGACTTGTTAATATTGTTAAACGAACCAATTTGTCATGATCTGGATTGGCCTCCCATGTCGACTAAGTTTCCCTCAAACATTCTGAAGTTCGAAGGTAAGCCTATAGAAGATCCAGGTGATCACATGACCACTTTTAACCTATGGTGCTCGTCGAACTCGCTGCGAGATGACTCCGTAAAGTTGCACATGTTTCAACACATTCTTATTGGGGGTGCCATGAAATGGTACATCGAGCTCGACCGCTCAAGATACTCTTACTTTAGCGATTTGGCAATGGTTTTCCTAAACCATTTCCAACTACCTATGAGATACGATGTCGACACCGAATTGCTAGCCAAATTTGTGAAAACAAAAGCCGATCATATCTCGGATCACATCCGAGAATGGAAGCATCAGAAGAGTTTGATAAAATTATCGGTCCCATAGTATTTCCTGTTGGAGTGGTTCCTTAAGTCTTTGGTACCTCATTTATCCAAGGGCGTTGCAATGTCGAGAATGTTTTCAGAGGAAGAGGCGATAATGAAAACTCAACAACTTGAACTAATATACTCTCAGTCTAGTTTACTCTATGAGGTTTTTCCAGATGCGCCATGGTCCATCCTTGACAAGGCGAGACACAAGTTTGGAACACATGTTGATGGTATAGTTGGTTCATCACAAGAAAATCCCATTGATCAGCTATCAAATCAATTGCAATAATTGTCAATACAGCAGACAACAGCCTTCCAGACCTTAGGTTCGGTTGTTCCCCCTACTCAAATGTTGGACGTACAATGTTGGACGTACACAGTGTAAAGTCGACGAACCCAAAGGCCAACCAATAGCTTGGCGGAAAGAAGAAACAATGAAACAAGAAGGGTAAGGGGGGTAAGAAACCCACCAACAATGTTGGTGGGGGAAACACAGAGAAAAGAAAGTCAAAGTATCCATGTAACCTTTGCATGGAAGACCACCTGACTCACCTATTCCCTCGACTTGTGGAGGCCCAGAAGTTATTGGCGCAACAACAACCTGCTGTGTTAATGAACCCATTTCCTCATGGGAACAATTTGACTCAAGCCTCTTTGAGCGTGGATGGGGGTAGTCAGCGATCCCCTCCATGTTGAAAGGTAACACTTTCATAGCTACTAGGGCACACGACTACGAAAAGTCATAATCTGATGAAAAGGGTAAAGAAGTCATAAACCCATCTGTTCCTCTCCAGATTGAGAAGACGATGGGAGGAAAAATGACATGCATCCAAAAAGGGGCATTCAAGAAAGATTCTCACAATCCAAATGCAAGGGTCACCTAGAACTACTCTATGGTGGAATATTTGTCACAAACCCCTTGCACGATGTCTGCTTTGAAGGTCCTATAGAGTTTCCCTTCACAGAGAAAGGATCTGTTAGCTTCCTTAGGATCTGTCGAGACTTGTAATCTGGGAACGATCATTCTTGATACGACCGACTTGAAACCTCGTCTCCCATACCACGTTGTGTTTCAGATAGTAGTGGATTACACCATGAAAACTTTTACCCAGAATATTTTTTGTATGGTGGTTGATGAGGGTGCCTCGACATGTCTGATGTCATTGGCATGTTGGAACACCATTGGCCAACCTGTTTTGTCTCCATCACCTACTCTACTTACTGCTTTCGATGGTCATTCTTTTAGACCACATGGTATCATCCTTTCTTTCCCCATGCAGTTAGGAGGTAAAACGGTGTGCGTCGAAGTTGAAGTGGTCGATGTGACTATTGACTACAACCTTCTATTGACATGATGCATCATCGGTGGAAATATCAGTAGATGGATTGTAATCCTCCAGGAATTTGACTTAGATTTTGTTTCCGTGAAATCCAAAAAGTCGTTGGTCTTTGCGGAACTCATCTCGGATATTTTGGTCGAATCAAGTGATGTTACGCCCAAAGAATTGCCTATTAAAGGAGATCTCTTTCTGATCACATATTCAGACCCCTAGTATGGAGATATACTAATCTTTTTCCAGACTTTGAAGTGCCTTGCTTCTGCTTCTCACGACGAGCATCGATGTATATGCCATAAGGAAAGAAATTATCTCATACTCAATGACACTTTGTATCATCAAGGTGTAGATTGCATCCTTTGTCACTGCCTCACTCATGAAGAAGAGAAACTCATTCTTAATGGCTGCCACAATGAAGCATCTGGTGGTCATTTGTCTAGGTTGGAAACAACCCAAAATATTCTACGAGCCGGTTACTTTTGGCCTGTGTTAATCAAGGATTGCGTAGAGTCGGTCAAGAAGTGCCATCCATGTCATATTTTCTTTCAGAAGATGCAGGCACATCCTGCTCCCATGTTTCCTGTCATTGATCTTGGTCCATTCACCAAGTGGGTGATTGATTATACTACATGCCACTCGGCTTCAGCTAGGGGGCATCATTATATCATCATAGCGGTAGACTACTTCGAAAAGTGGGTCGAGGATATGCCAACGTTCAATAATGATGGAGAAACATCATCTCTCTTCATTTTTAACCAGATAGTAATAAGGTTCGACATCCCGAAGGAGATTGTCACTGACCATGTCAGTCACTTTCAGAACAAAATGATGTCCGAGTTAACATCAAATATTGGGTTGAGGCAAGAGCATTCATCACCCTACTACCCACAAGCGAATGGTCAGGTGGGCCTACTGAACGATCAATTCTTCCAAGTCAAATTTGCATTTGATGTTGTACTTAACATTGTGGTCCTACCGAACGTCTGTAAATACTGCCACCAATTTCTCACCTTTTCAACTCATTTACGGGCTGGAAGCACTCTTGCCTATAGAGTGCTAGATCCCATCTCTAAAGTTGGCAGTAGATTTATTACTAGACACTTCACCTCTTGAGGAACGCTTATTATATCTTGAGCAACTCAATGAGAAACATCATGATACAACCTTGGCCAACAAGGATCACAAGAAATGAGTCAAGTGTCCATATGATCGGTCTGTTCATCCTCAGATTTTCTCCGAAGGTGACCTTTTCCTAGTCTACGACCAAAATAAGGATCCCTTGGCGGCAGGAAAGTTCAAACCCATGTGGTTCAGACCTTTCATAGTGAAGGATGTCTTAAAGAAGGGCGCTTATCATTTGGTTGAATTTGAGGGAAATTCTTTGGCAGAGCCTAGAAATGGGCTCTACCTCAAGAATTATTACTCATAGGTTGGTCACCTTGGGTGAATTCTTGTACATATGTATAGTTCTTATACAATTAGTTTTTTTCTTTTTTGTTTTATGGACATGTTATTTATGTCATATTTTTCACTGTGGAAGATGTCAAGTGAATCAGAGGTGTTNACGAGCCGGTTACTTTTGGCCTGTGTTAATCAAGGATTGCGTAGAGTCGGTCAAGAAGTGCCACCCATGTCATATCTTCTTTCAGAAGATGCAGGCACATCCTGCTCGCATGTTTCCTGTCATTGATCTTGGTCCATTCACCAAGTGGGTGATTGATTATACTACATGCCACTTGGCTTCAGCTAGGGGGCATCATTATATCATCATAGTGGTAGACTACTTCAAAAAGTGGGTCGAGGATATGCCAAGGTTCAATAATGATGGAGAAACATCATCTCTCTTCATCTTTAACCAGATAGTAATAAGGTTCGACATCCCGAAGGAGATTGTCACTGACCATGTCAGTCACTTTCAGAACAAAATGATGTCTGAGTTAACATCAAATATTGGGTTGAGGCAAGAGCATTCATCACCCTACTACCCACAAGCGAATGGTCAGGTGGGCCTACCGAACGATCAATTCTTCCAAGTCAAATTTGCATTTGATGTTGTACTTAACATTGTGGTCCTACCGAACGTCTGTAAAGACTGCCACCGATTTCTCACCTTTTCAACTCATTTACGGGCTGGAAGCACTCTTGCCTATAGAGTGCTAGATCCCATCTCTAAATTTGGTAGTATATTTATTACTAGACACTTCACTGCTTGAGGAACACTTATTATATCTTGAGAAACTCAATGAGAAACATCATGATACAACCTTGGCCAACAAGGCTCACAAGAAATGAGTCAAGTGTCCATATGATCGGTCTGTTCATCCTCAGATTTTCTCCGAAGGTGACCTTTTCCTAGTCTACGACCAAAATAAGGATCCCTTGGGGGCAGGAAAGTTCAAACCCATGTGGTTTAGACCTTTCATAGTGAAGGATGTCTTAAAGAAGGGTGCTTATCATTTGGTTGAATTTGAGGGAAATTCTTTGGCAGAGCCTAGAAATGGGCTCTACCTCAAGAATTATTACTCACAGGTTGGTCACCTTGGGTGACTTCTTGTACATATGTATAGTTCTTATACAATTAGTTTTTTTCTTTTTTGTTTTATGGACATGTTATTTATGTCATATTTTTCACTGTGGAAGATGTCAAGTGAATCAGAGGTGTT
>JZKD02S1806890.1:51518-62122 GCA_000966675.3 Picea glauca | reverse complement strand
GGCTGAACTTCTGAACTCTGAATTTTGAACAATAATGTTCAAACTTTGGCGTCTCGCTGGAAGTCCATCTCAGTGCAACTTTGATGGATAACAAGTTCCAAATACGTTACTTTATTGAATAAATGCACAGCTGAATTATTAACTAAACATTACAACGAGAGCATAAATATAGAAACCAAACACATTGCACATGAGATTTTTGGTTAAATTACCCCTGGAAAAACCCCTAAGGGAAAACTGGTACCTTGTTGATTTTATTAAATAAAATCTCGGGCTTTCGTCCTGGGATAATGGCCCACCTGAGGAAAACACAAATCAACAAAATAGCCTAGCCTATCACACCTGGTTGCTACCCCTTTGCTCCTTTCCTCGGCCCCTGCCCTTGCACACTTTGATGGAAGTCCTTCACCCAATCAATGAGATCTCACTCACTCATTCTGTGTGTGTCTACTCCTCTCACTTAGGCTTCCTTTTATAACGTTGAGTTTACCCTAAATTCAAAAGCCTAGATCTCCAAAGTGATCAGGGGCTGAGATTAAATCTCACCTTCACTTTATATCTAATGGCTAGGATTTAATTTAACTCACTAATGCCAAATACTTAGGCATTTAATTAAATTAAACTCCATTAATTACAAAATTACATTCATTTTAATAATCACTTTATTAAAGTGAATCTCCTAAGTCCTGAGAGGTATTAAGGATGACTCCCACATGTTAAACATAAACCGACGTGGAAGTACCTGTCCGATGCTACATACATCAACATTTTTTAAATTTTTTAGAGTTAACTTTGGGTTTTGGGACCAAGTTTAAGTTAACTCCAAGTCGATGGGTTCATCAAGTCCAATCTTATTTCAAGTTAGAGGACTTTGATTATTCTCCTTGTACATAGAAAATTTTAGTCCCATAAATGAAAACTTAATATTATTCCTAGCGAGTCTTTATGTCCAATTTTCTGTTGTTGTGGAGTTCTTGTGTTTGCATCAATTACCTTGCTTGATTTGAGCCTTATCATATAGGAATAGGAAAACAAGCCTCAATAGTATGCCGTACTCCATATATGAGGATTTGTAGGCAAACAAAGAATTTTTCAGGTTATATAAATAAAGGGATTGGGCCGCCCTTATGTACAAAAGATCTCACTTTTGAGCAACTTTGAGTGCTTTTTCTGCTGTGGAGAGAAGCTGGCATTTTTTACGAGGGTTTGAAGAATTTTTTCATTCTTTTGTGGCAGATATTTCCTCCATGAATGCTTCAACAGAATTGTGGCGTGTTCATTAACAGAGCTTGGGAGTGTTTTCTAAGGTTTTTGTGTTGCAACAGTGTTGCATTTCACAAGAGATAGAGAGAGAACAACCCCCTTAGAACGCTATTCTTGATTAATGCCCTTAGTCAGTTCACTTTTTATTAAATGATTAATGATTCACTTGAATGAATATTACAAATGAGAGTGGGTGTATAAATACCCAAATCAATAGGGTGCTTTCCCCAATAGGGCTTATGGGGCCCACATATACAAGGTTGGCATTAGCCAAATCTAGAAATATAATAATGATTACAATGTAAGGTTAGTTGTGGTTGAAAATGAGAGTGAGTATATGCATACCCAATTCAATATAAGGTCAGTTGTGGTAAAAAATGAACATTACACCCCTATTTTTAACATTCCCCCCTTAATTTGCATAGGGAGCCACAAAGAGAAGACATTACATCACAAGATTCACATCCTCTCTTAATACTAAACAAGGGTGAAGCAAATAAGACATTTGTAAGAAGCAGTGGAAAAGATCCTTCCTGACCATGAGTAGGAACATAAATCCACAATGCTATCAAAGAGTTGTCTTCGATAAAATATAGAATATGGCAAAAGCGTGTTGAGATTGTAGGTGATTTGATGAAGCTATAAGAGTCAACAGTCAACAATATTTCTCCAATTATGTAGAGCAAGAACTTGATCACACCCATAAGACGATCAAGAGGCTCAACAAGTGCTCCAAACACCGCATGCAACGTGATCGTCTTCCCATCACAAATGCACATGTAACAAACAAAGCACCAAATAAAGGTTGCCATAAAAAAATGTCCAATGGAGACTGTTGCTACAGTCAATCAATCAAGTAGAGCAATGAGGAGTCAGGACAATATGGTTGTACTGTAGGTGACACACATCAATATGAAGTCCTCAAACAATTGCTCAAATGCTACCATGACCAATCGTCAATCTAACCAACAAAAATCACAGTAGACGGTACTATTGCAAGATTCAACATTTTACGCCTCATTAAGAAAGATTTGTAAGAGCTGCCAACATAGGAATTTTGATACCTGGAAGGAGGGCATGAATGGCTTCGATCACTATGATTAGGATGTTGATATGGCTGAGATGTTGATGGCGAAGAATTCTATTCTTGCTAAACAAAAGTTCTAGGTTGTGGCTCTTGTGAACCAATAGCAATAGAATCCTTAGAGTGATGGATTCAAGTTCTGGAATGTCATCACTAGATGAATCCACAAATGGTACAAAATTTGGATCTGGCAAAGCAGAAGCTAAAGAATAAGGATGAATCACATCTGGTGATGAAGTCTCAACGTATCCAAGCCCTGCTCTCACTGATCTCATCACAGGCTCAATAGGAGTGACAATACAAGAACTATCATTACCTGAAATATTATCAGAAATAGCATCCGGAACATCATGAGAAGCATCACTACCAGATATAAGTTGTGGAAAGAGGCACTTAACATCCTCTTCCAAAGAATCAAGCAGTGCCGTCTCCTGAATTCATCCATGAGGGTTTGAAAGAGACACTCTAAAGTTCCTTCCATCACATCAATACTCTTAGTCCAGTCATTAACATGCTCACCATACTTCTCCAAAGCAGGGGAATCATGGGTTTGTAATTACTTGCTTCACGTGCAAGGCCCTGGTTGCGATGCTGCAACTCCTAGACGACCTTATCCTTTTCATCCATCTGAGAAAGAAAGAGATCACAATCGTTCTTCAGATCCTGATGCTCGTCAAATAAATGAACATTCTCATCCTAGAGTGAAGCAACGTCTTCACAAAGCTCATAAATTAAGTTTTTCCAAGAAAGTGGCTTCATTTTGTAACTGGGTGTTGGTTTCCTCTAAAATATCAACCTGCTCTGTAAGTCTGGCATTCAAATTCTGCAAATGAGTAGTAGCTTGCTGAGAGACTTTAGTATCCTGTAAAGAGACAACTTCACCATGAAGTTGAATAACATGCTCATTGAGCTTAGCAATGGTTTCTTATTGGGAGATAAGCTTCTTCCATTTTTCTTCTCTGCACAGAGTATTCAAACAACCAATTCTTCTTATTCAAAGGTATCCGTAGTCGAATACATCTCTTGAGTTTTCTTCATTCGGCCTCGGATGTTAGGAGAGATAGATCTAGTGGACCATGATCTACTCCTTGGATCCCTTCCCTCTGTACAGCTCCCTCCTGTTGCAGCCGCCTACACTCAGAGTCAAGGGTTTTCCATGTTTTAGCATAGACCTCATGCTTTACTTTATTTATTATTCTTTATATAGGAGACATTTTGGTACTCCTTTGTATTGACATCATTGTACTCAGCAGTCCCATTGACCTACTTTGTGGTCATTTGTTGGACATTAATATAATTTCTTATCTTATCTCTCCTAAAAAACTTCAAATTTCCTCAAAGTATATTCAAATTGCAAAAGAATTGGTTTTCCATTGCCTTTAAAACATCAATTTTCCATTTTCAAGTGAGAGCTGACCAGCGAGAATTGAACTGGGCACTGGCTCGCTGGCTCACTGGCTCACTGTCGGAGTCCTCAAGGACTATCAGGAGGTCCGACTGTATGATCCTACGGGGATGTAGGAGCAGGGGATACTCCTAACATCCGAGGCTGAAAGAAAGAAACTCCGAATAGAACTCTGGTAGCTCGTCTGAAACTGGGAGGTGGTCCGATAGATGGGAGGTGCCCTGCTCTGGAGCTGTCTGGAGCTAATCCCTCTAACTCTTTGAGAATGTCCATGTGAGTGAGGAGACTATGGCTCCACAGAGAGGCAGTTCACACTTCAAACACGTGAAACAATTCTCCTTACTACAAGAATGCTCAGAATATTAAAGTAATGAAGAACCCAACTTACAAAATAAGTTCACTTCAGCCAATTGACGAGAACCTCTGCAGGTTTTCCCAAGTTTGCTGAGCTGCCCACTTTGATTGATTCTTTGTCAGAGAGAGAATTGTACACACTGATAATTTGTGGGTGACTTCATACCATACCCTGATCATTCTTCATACAGTGAAATATGAAGCAGATACCAAACAAGGAGATCATAGGAGTATATCTTAATATGTCATTCACTTCAATATGGGCCCATCATGAAGCTCAATGATCATTGCTGCAACAGCCTGATAAAAAAATCAGAGGACAATYGTTTTATCCCTCACGAGCCCATCGCTTTGATACTGTGTTGGATTTCACAAGAGATAGAGAGAGAACAACCCGAAAAAAAGAAAATAGCACAACACCTGATGGGCACCCTTAGGAAATTAATTTTTTTTAGATGATGAATGATTCACTTGAATAAATATTGCAAATGAGAGTGGGTGGGTATATAAATACCCAACTCAATGATAGGGCACTTTCCCTAGTAGGGCTTATGGTGCCCATGTACAATGCTGGCCTTAGTCAAACCTGGAAATAAAATAATGATTACAATATAAGGTTGGTTGTGGCCGAAAGTGAAGCTTACACTAATTACAACATATAGTTTCATTCTCAGCAGTGGGCTCCATAATCCAGGTATGCTCTTTAAATTTCCTTGGCCATGAGACATTGTTTGTTTGTTGAGTGTGATTGTGTGGGCATACTTGTAGTTATCTATTTTTTCAGTGCATTTCGATATTTCTGTTGAAGTTTCTTGCCAAGAATTTTGGCTGTAATGGGGTTTAATTGTTTTCGGCCCCAAATACTATGGCTGAACTAGCAAAAAACACAGACAAAAACACAATTTTGTCGGTTGTTTTGTTAATTTGACCAATAGTGTTTGGGACCAAAAACCACATTACAGCCAAATTTTTTTGGAAAGTACTTGTTTAAAAAACAACCAAAAGAAACACCAGATAAATAATAAAAAACATGCTATTTAAAATAATAGAATCTGATTTTTCATTTTTTTTTTAGTTTCCAGTGAGCAGAATCTAGTTATTTGATGTTAATTACCATGGAATCATCATCAGTGAATGTTCAGGGTTCAACCAGCAAAACTGATCCAAAGTCCTCTCTTTGGAAATGTATTACTATTGTGGGCAAGATTCCAGGAAGGGGGTTGTTTATGAACGTTTTAGTGAGTGGGAAAACGGATACAAAGGTTCCTACACCAGGATGAAATCCCATTTCACTGCCATAAGAACCTGAGTTAAATTATGCATTAGCCAGCCTAACTCGGATGGATCTAAAGGTCAGGGTTTGAGCAGAGAAAAATAGCAAAGTATAAGAATGAGCAAGATGAGGCAGGTGCTACAGCTCCTTAGGGAAAACTTTCCCCATTTAAATTCAAAAAACCATTAGGAGTACGCACATCAAGGCCTCCATTGTACCCACAAGTAAATCTCACACTCCAAAAAGGTGCAATTTGGTATCCCTTGAAAATAGATTTAATAGCTATGATAAAGATCAACGTATAGCCCAATGCATCTATACAAATGGGCTTTCTTTTAACTTGGTGTAATACCCTTACTGAATGGATATGATTAGAGGGGTTAATGAAACCCCAAAAGGGTACAAGAGCTCTGGTTATGAGAATATATTCACTACATTGCTGACAAATGAAAAGATACTCGTGGAGCATGAATTAGCAACGATCCATGATTCATGGAGAATTTTAGGTGTACCCGTCATTTCTGATGGATGAAAGATCAGAGGAATAGGCCTTTGATTAATGTAATCACAATGAATCCTAAATGGGAAATGATTTTTTAAATCAATTGATTGCCAAGGAGAGGAGAAAGATACACAATTCATTGCTAACATTCTAATTGATGCAATTGAATTAGTGGGGGCAGAATATGTTGTCAATGCCATCACGAACAATGCAAAGGTGTGTAGAGCTGTTGTAGAGTTGTAACTTGTATTGCATATGGTTTCGTCCATCTGATTTATCAAAATCGATTGGACTCAAAGGAGGCTAAGGAGCTTGTATTTCTTCATTCCAACCTTCGCCTTTTGTCACACATGTCAAATGAATACAATATGAGGCCTACTAAATTTTGGTATGCAGGCCTAGAGTTACCTGATTTGGAGATGTCATATAATGTCATGACTCACCTAAATTTTCTTAATGATGAGGCATTGCCAAGAGCCTTTTCAAGTGGACATGAAAACTCTTCATCTTCAAGCAACAATCCCAACCTACAATGTGAGGGAGCGCCCTCCCCCCCAAGCGTTTCGCTCCCAAAGGGAGAAAAAGGTGCCATTGGGAGCGTGCTTCCTGAATCCTCCCTTAAAAAATTTATCGCTCCCTACCAGTTTTAGGAATGCTCCCATAACTCTCCTGGGAGCAAAAAAATAGTCCCTCAGTGCTCCTATGCAATGAGTCAAAATTATCATTTTTTTTTGTTTGGGAACCAAGTCAAGGTTCCAAATGGTTTCAAAAGGCATGGTTAGGGTTTGTTAGGTTTAAAAGTGAAAACACTCACTCACTCCATTTTCTCTCATTCTATTTCTCATTTCACTCATCTTTGCTAGGAGGGTTTTGAGTGGGCTTCTTGCTAGTTCTTGAGGAGATTGAAGGGAGAATGGAGAGCTTGGAAGGAAGATTGAAGGCTCCCGTAGGGAGATTGGAGAGCTTGGAAGGGAGATTGAAGGTTGCCATAGTCATATTCAACCACCATTGGAGAGCTAAAGAGGTAGGTTCTAAAGCTCATTCTTGTTTTTTATTTAAATTTTCCATGTGTTGTAAACTAGTATATTATGCTATGTTGAATATTTGAATGTTCTCTTCTCCTACTCTTTTCCATTTCTCCTCCATCATTCTATTGCAGACAAGAAGTTATTATCAAGATTCAACAAGCATGATGGGTATGTCAATGTGGTATATCCTTTTGGTTCCATTTTTGATTATGATGGTGGTGTTGGGAGCTAGAGGATATCGAAATACCCATGCTAGTGAGGAAGAAATAGAAGTAGACAACGCATACCATGGAGAGGAGGAAGAAATGGAAGGGGATGATGGAAATGAAAATGATAGTGATGATGCACAAAAACCCAATGAGATCTTAACATCCTTATGGAAGTATGTGACAAGGCTTGGGGGAGGGAAAGGGGATGGAACCAAAAAATTTACATGGCCCCATTGTCATAAAACTTACACCGGTTCCTATACACATGTGAGAAAGCATCTATGTGGGATTTTGCCATGGGATGAAGGTAAGACTATAGGAGTCAAAACATGTCTGCAAGTGTCAACCAAAGACAGAATCAAATACCATAAGGAAGAGGAGGAAACACACTAGAATCAAATACTCCTACTCCTCTTCTTCATAGATCACGGGAAAAGAAACTAGAAGTTTTTCGTGAAAAGAGGAAATCTTGGTGCATAGTACTGGATACTAGATCTGTTTTTCTTTTTATTGTTTAGAAGTAATCTCTAGACCTTAGTGCTTTGTCTTTATTATGGCTTATTTTGTAAACAATGAACATTATATGACAATTTACCTTTGAAGTTTGAACTATTGATTGAATCTTACAACTCTTTGGCAATGAATATGTTGCTCTAGAGTCTATTTCATTTTGTGGTTGATGTTGTTTGATACAATTTGTTGATGACAAATTTTATACGATTGATGTTATATGTGTACTAAATGGTTGATGCTTTAATGATCATCACTAATCTAGTAGTTAAATGATCTTAAATCTATGTTTTCATGTTTTTTGCAGTTGATTTGACATTCTGCGTGTTTTTTTATATATATGCATCAAAATATATTAAAATGTGTATTGTATAAAAAACGCTCCCGAAACGCTTTGCTTCTGTAATCTTTTTGAAAATTGCGCTTATCTCTCCCGCTTCCCGCTCCCAATAACCTTCATCCCAACCCTCAAGAGGATATTAATAATGTGGGAGTTTCAGTGCATGGATAAAGATACTTTTGATGATATGTAATTTGAATTTCTAATTTTTAATGAATATGATCTATAAAATTCAGGATATAGAATCTATATAAACTATAGCAATAAGTGGAGTGATGACACTTGTTTTGTGTTGAATTTTAATGCTTAGCTCATGCACATGTGGTTTATTTCAATTTAGCATGTACTTGAATCATAAACAATGCAGGAACACCATACACAAGTGCTGTAGTAACCAAGATCACAAGAAGAATAACCAAGCTCAAGAACACAAGAGTTTATCCTGGGAAAACCCCTCACAATCAAGGGAAAAACCCAACAATCCTTTGCTATAGAGTCAAGAGAAGATCCCCCACACCATGAACCCTAGAGCACACAAGAGGGTGCTCTATGACCTAGAAACTTGCGCCTAAGAGAAGTGCGCAATTTAGCTGTACAACTTGTCTTAAGAGAATGTTACAAGTATGAGAGAGTTGAGTGCGATCCACAATGGGGATCTACTCCTATTTATACAAGACCTAACACATCAAAATGATGTGTCTATTGGCACAATAGGGCTGACCTGTTCAACTGAATAATATAATTAATAATTACACAATATTAATTATCTTTTACATGGTGGGGCCGACTTGTACCCTTTACAACACAAATTAAGGTTACAACAAATCTTACTCTCAGACAATATAGCAAGGGATCCACACATCCTTTAGTGCTTAGCCACTAGGGACACGTCCACCTGTGCTCAGCCACAGGGATGTCACTCTCAACAGATTAACTCAACTAAGTCCATAGGAGTACCATCTGGAGAACCATCTCAAGTCGACTCAATTAAGTCCATAGGAGTCAGACATGAGACCATCTAATGTCGTCTCAACTCAGTCCAGAGGAGCACGACAAGAGACCACACGTCATCTCAACTCAATCCAGAGGAGTATGACACACCCATCACAAGGGCTCTGTCACAGATCGTCTCAACTCAGTCCAGAGGAGAACGGCCTGGAGAATGTCTCGTGAAGCTGCAATCAACAACACTCCCTCTTAGCTAGGGAGGCATTCTCCACCAGGCCAAGTCTCCCACGGAAGTACTCGAACTTTGTCCCGGTAAGCGATTTGGTGAAGACATTTGCAACTTGCTTGTGTGTAGAAAGGTAATGCACATGTACTGCTTTCCTCTGCACCATATCTCTGATATAATGGTATTTGTTCTCAATGTGATTTGATTTATCGTGAAACATGGGATTCTCGGAGAGCTTCACACATCTCTGGTTATCGCAATGGATAACGGTGGAATCCATCTCATGACCATATAATTCTGCAAGGAGCTTGCGAAGCCACACTGCTTCGCGGACTGCCAAACATAATGCAATGTACTCTGCTTCTGCGGTACTCAAAGCCACATAAGTCTGTTTCCTGCTGCACCAAGAAACCATGGAAGACCCCAAAGTAAAACAACAACCGAATGTGCTCTTCAGGTCCACTGCGCTCCCTGCCCAAACTGCATCGACATATCCTTGCAATCTCATGTCTACACCGGAGGCATATCTCATGCCATAACCAACTATGCCTTGTAGATATCTCAACACATGCTTCGCTGCTATCCAGTGTATCTGTCTCGACTGACTCATAAACTGGCTGAGTACACTTACTGCATAACACATATTAGGTCTAGTGTGAACCAGATACATCAATGATCCAATCAGATGTTTGTAAAGATGTGGATCAATCTCACCTGAATCAGTAGAAGCCTCGTTCATCTTCTTCAAATTCATCACCATCGGTTTAGGCATGGATTTGCAGTCCATCAACCCGAATTTATTCAATATCTCCACTGTATATTTTCCTTGACTCAGGACAATCTCATCAATCCTCTTCCATACTTCTAGTCCCAAGAAGTAGTGCATCGTACCAAAGTCCTTCATCTCGAATTCAGAAGTCAATGCACGTTTGCATTCGGCAATAAGACAATCTGAACCGGTGAGGAATAAGTCATCAACGTACAGGACCAAAATCAGACACTCGTCACCAACAATGTGATAGTATAGGTTGGGATCAACAACACTCTTTTTGAAACCCAAACTCATCAAGTATCCATCAATCTTCTCATACCAAGCTCGAGGTGCCTGCTTTAGTCCATACATAGCTTTCTTCAACCTACACACATGAGACTTCTGCTCATGTATCACAAATCCATTTGGCTGCTCAATGTAAACTTCTTCCTCAATCTCACCATTGAGAAAGGCTGTCTTTACATCCATTTGATGTAGTCTCCAACCCATGGATGCAACTAGGGAAATAATCGTACGGATGGAAGTGTATCGGGCAACATGAGCAAATGTCTCCTCATAACCTATTCCCTCCACCTGAGAGAATCCTCTAGCCACAAATCTCGCTTTGTACTTCTCGACACTTCCATCAACTGCATGTTTGATTTTATAGATCCACTTGGAAGTCACTACAGACTTCCCTTCCGGTCTCAG
>JZKD02S1806890.1:0-12936 GCA_000966675.3 Picea glauca | reverse complement strand
TTTCACGGAAATGAGAAGGCTGGCTCGTGATGAGACCCCCTTTCTCTTGGCTATGCCACCAAGAGCCACTACCCTGGCATGGTAACCAACTGCTAGTAGTGTCATTCCGCTAGATGCCCATGGACCTAATAGGTTGGCTCGTGATGAGACCCCCTATCCTCTGACTAGGTCTTGTTTTATTATTTTTTATGGGTTCCTCTGTTTCTTGCTGAGAAGCCTTTTACTGCTTTCTCGGGGATCTTTGGGCGAAGCATCTCGAGGTTTTATTTTTAGGCTTTTATCTTTTGCCAGCTACTTTTACCATTTGGGCCTTTAGGCCCTTCTTCCGACAAGGTAAGGTGCAACCCTTAAATATTTGGCCAACCCAATGCCCTGACCAATGTAATGGGATGGATGAGCGGGAGAAAGATGGAAAATGGTAAGTATGGTGGGAGCGGACAATGGCTTCTCATGAATCCCCCCAGTGGCAACTCAAAACCTATGGGCACAAGCTTACTACGGCATCCTGTCATTCCCCCCATATATGGTCAGGTGGATAGTTATAAGATCTAAGCACCCGTTAGAAATAAAAAGAATCAAATGCACATATTCAAAGGTTTTGAGGATCAGAGTGACACATACAATGATACACAGACTCATTACCTCATGGAGAAAGATCCACTTCTGCTACAGGACCAGGCTGTGGTGATGGATGTTGCTGCTGCTGACAAAGTGGAAGAGCTGAAGGAAGGAAAATGGGCCCTCCAGGGCCATGCTCAAGTCGATCTGGCTCTCGGTACTCCATGTCTAGGACCTGTGGGCCTCGAGACATATTCTCCTTAATTATCCCTAAAATGGGGGATAACAAGACCTCCTATCCATCAACTAGTACCTTGAGTGTTTATAGATCTTATGGGTCCCCTTTTCTTACCGAGAAGCCTTTCATTGCTTTCTCAGGGATCCCTAGGCGAAGCATCTCAAAGGTTTCAAGATTGGCTTTTAACTCTTTCTAGCTACTTTTACGCTCTGGGCTCTTAGACTCTTCTTCCCACAAGGCAAGGTACAACCCTTCCTAGCGTAGCCAATCCCAATGCCCAAACAAGGATAGGGGAGATGGAAGGAATAAAGATGGAAAGTGGTAAGTATGGAGGGACGAACGATGACTTTTCACAGATCAACCCAGTGGCAACCCATCCTAAAGGGAAATCAACTTACTAGGGCATCATGTCACCCCTCCAGGTATGAACAAGGCAAAGAGCATAATTTCCAAGCAAACGTCATGAAATGAAGAAAGATTCAATACAACATATTCAAGTGCTTCAAAAAATCGGAGTGATACATACCATGATACCCAGACTCATTACCTCRTGGAGAAAGACCAACTGCTACTTCAGGACCAAGCTGGTGGGATGGATACTGTTGTTGGTGATAAATGGACTGCACTGAAGAAAAGAGGGGCCCTCCGGGGCCATGCTCAAGTCGCCTGGCTCTCAGTACTCCATGTCTAGGACCTATGGGCCTCGAGACGTGATCTCCTTGTTATCCCTAGGCTAGGGGATAAGAGGGCTATATGCCCTAATTTAACCTTCATCTCTCTTGCACCTAGCAATTCCATGGTGTGTTGCTTTACTCCATTGCCCAAGAAAAGGAAAACAACACTTGTATATTGAATGCAAGTGATGGTTAAAACCCTAGTTAGATTAATTACCCTCTCTCTTTCAAAACACTCTCTTAAATTGAATTTATGACATCATTTGCAAGCTAATTATACTTTAACATCTGGTAAAATCATTGGTTTACTTGCTGCTGTCATAAATTGTTTGCTACAACCATTAGGGCTGCAGAATTTTGCTGCAAATTCACTTAATATTGTGGCAAAACTTGCCCAAAAAATTGTTTTAGCAATTGGATATTGTTTCACATGTTGTAAGCTAGATTTAGAGAGTCAATTGCTAATTTTCTAGGTTGTATTTCTTGTTGTTGTTATAAATCTTTCATTGCTGATATAAATTGGTTGATTGCTGCAAATTTACAACATCAATAGGTTTTATTTGTCATGTAATGTCTAAAGGTGATTATTATGCTATATAACTTGGTAATTGATGATTTTATGCATTGAAGTGTTTATTGTCTCATACAGGTTGCCCAATTACCTTATTCAAACCCATTTGACCCTTCACCTTTCCTTAGACCTAGCTTGACCATCTAAGTGACCAAGATAGGGGGTTGTAGGCTTGGCTAATCTTGCTATTTGATCCCTTGGACCTTTCTCTTTCACTAAAACGAGGGAAATATCTGCTTAGGTGATAGTGGTGGGTATTTCTGATTGTTACACAAGATTTGGGATCTTGTGGAGGGCTTTGCCCAAGTACAAATCCTGTGATAACAGTGCAAATGAGAATGATTATATCAACTAAATGATTCTATCATCAGCATAGCATTACTTGCTCAGTTCAACTAAATCTAAAATACAAATCTACCATCCATAAATACCAACATTTATAAATGAAAGCATAAGTAATTTTTAATACTAGACAGGAAACAAAAGATTATAGCCAACACTCAGAAACAAAACACAAAAGAAAATAAGGTAAAAACACTATTAACAATCGAGTGGGCCTTGCCTCAAAGGGTACGGGTTGCCGAATGCATACTACAGGATCAACAAGCTAATTGTGCATCCACTAGAACAAAAGTTCCCGTTTATATTGATAATACTTCAAAAGATTAAACACACACTATTCTACAATTATCTCACATTCTCAATTAAATGAGAGTTCGGGCACATTCTCAATTAAATGAAATGTAACAACATATAACCAACATCAAAACATGCCCTATCTCTATGGAATGTTGCTTTGTTATGCGATTGGATATTGAAGATTGGAGAGGCTATGATCTGTTAGTGATCGCAACCCTCTTCATTTTTGGAGGTTCAAACACATATAATCAAAATGAGATGTCCGAAGAGACCTTCCCCGAATCGTGTAGATGCATTGGAGAAGTTGTGAAATCAAAGAGTGTGCAGTCCAAGAATGATTCCTTCCCAATGTGTTTTAATGTGTCTTCAGGGTATCTATCTCTGCAACCAATAATCAGAAGAGAATCTACAAAACCTTTTATGGAATTTTAGCATGATATATATATAATTTAGTTAAACAAGTTTGCAAGCAACAACCAAACCTTTCCTAGATTATCTTCATAAACAAAAAATGACCTAAGAATCAATCCATTAATACCTTATAAACCTTGTGAGCCAAGTCTTTGGTAAATGAGAAGAAGAAGAAATTATTTTAACGTCCACGAGGCTAACCATAGCCTATGGGACAGATCGCCTCACACATTGATTTCTGCATTTTAGTCCTTTTCCTGTTCAGCTTGATGATGAGCTCCTCCAATTTCTCCACTGTCCTCTCACTGAATAAATGATTCCAAGAGCTAGCTGTCAAGATACTTACATAGTTGTCCCTACTGTCTTTGAAGGCTTCACACTCTAAAATTAAATGTTTTTTTGTTTCCACTTTTCCAGAGGTGCAAATTTCAAAACATACACACCCTTTCTTCCCAAGCTTCCTTTGGTCTTTTCCAACGCCTGGTTTCACAACGAAGTTGATGGGAATTGGTTCTTAATTGGGAAATAAGTATTTTGGCTCTTCAAGATATATTGGCTCCTATGTATGCTTTTTGATGATGATTGTAAGTGGGGTTAAACTCTTCAATATAATACTCTTTCTTTCTCCCTAGCCCTTTATCCCAGGTTCATTTGTGGAACCTATCAATAACAAAAGCCTTTATCTCTTTATTGTTCGTAGGGCACCTATTCAACTGAATATCCCATTTACTAAGCCATTTAATATTTTGCCGCATCCACGTCTTCTTTCTTTTGCACAATATGTCATTGAAGACGACCTTAGGCCATCGACCATCTTCCATTTACTCAATTTTTTTTAGATATCTTATGAGACGCACCATAGCAATTGCTTTAATAGGAGCAACCCCCATTTCACTCAACATGATATCATAAGGGACTGAACTTTTAATTTTAAACTTGTTTGTAATCAAGCGTTTTTAATCTTCTCAATTTGTTTCACTGTAAGTCATATGTATTGCTGGCCCACACTTCACAATCATAGAGAACCACTGGGATCACTAAAATCCCAAAGAGAGTTTGCATAGTCTTCAAATCCCATAGCTCTGCCTCTCTGCACCTATTTTGGCAAGCATAGAACGCTTTCCAACCTCCCAAAGTTCTTTTCTTCTGCAACCTTCCCAACTTAGATTTTTGTTGAAGTCAATTCCGAGGTATTTGTAATCTGCCACTTCTTCAAGAGTGCTGCCTTCAAAGTAGAACTTATGTTGATTATGTTTTCTTTTGCTAGAGAAAACTACCACTTTCGTCTTGCTAGTATTGACTTGCATCCCCACTGTACTACAAAAGTGCTCAAGGGAAATTAAGTGTTCTTGCAACCCAAGAGCAGATTTAGCAACCAGAATAATGTTATCTGCATACAAAAGAAGCCTTATCATAAACTCGCCCAAAAGAGCACCATCACCCTCCTGAAAGTTTAACCACTCTTCAAGTTTGTCAATATATAAACCAAAAAGGGTAGGGGACAATGGACACCCTTGCTTGACACCGATATCACTCCTAAAACTTTCGGAGATACCAGCTGCGTTCTGATTTTGACTTTAACCTCCTCATATAGCCTATGGACAATTGCTCTAAGATGCATAGGAACCCCAAGTTCCTCCATTCTATGCCAAAGCTTATCTCTAGGGACCATGTCAAAAGCTTTTTTGAAATCGACAAAGCAACAAAAGGCTTCCTCTTTTTTCTCCCACACCTTTTCAATGATGTGCCTAAGAGTTATACCGTGATCAATCGTTGAGTGTTTAGGTCTGAAACCTGCTTGCCCTTTGGCGCGCTTATCTCCTTCTTCTGCCCACTTGCCGATTCTATTATCTAGCATACTTCTGAATAACTTTGCAAACAAGGGGTTTATCATTATGGTCCTATAGTTGGAGGTATTTCTTGAAACAAGCATGAGTATAAGAGGGATAAAAGGTCATTAGAACTAGATACAGATAGCAAAAATGATGTCATTTTAAGGACTCATAAAAAATCACAATGTGAAACCTCATACAATATGAAATGTAACACTAAGATTGGGAGTGTTGGAATAACAATAATCTTCACATGTGGTCATTTATGGTTGAGTGACCTCTTTATTGTATTTTTTTATATATTTGACTAGGTCGGTCTAGTCACCCTCTTGGGGTGTATGCCCTTGTTATGTCAGCCAATGTTATTGGAACCGGATCAGAATTGGCCGAACTGACCAGCTGGACTGGTTCCATACCTTTTCTGGTCCAAACTGCAACATTATACCTGAAATGTCTTTTGCTCGAGCAGGCCAGTTCTGTACAAAATTGACTAGTTTCATGTGGATGAAGTGTGGAACCACTAACCCCCTTACCAGAAAAAAATAAATAAAATAAAAAATAAAAAACCCTAAAAGTAAACCTAAACCTCTCCCATTGTTATTTAATAAGGTCCCCACCCTCCATTTGTTTGACACTGTTCACTTGATCAATTTTGGTGTTTTTGAGATGTGTGTTCATCATTATTTGACATCATTCTCTTTGTTGGTTTGGAGTGCTTCTTGGGATAATTTCCAGTGTTAAATCAAAGAGTTTCTTGTGCTGATTTGGGGCACTGATTGAAGGGCTGATTCAAAGAATTTCTTTGGCTGACACAAGGGTTGATTTGGAGAATTTCTTGGGCTGTATAGAGTTGCTTTTCCTGCTGTTTTGGTGTTACTGTTCTATTGTTTTGGAGCTGCTCTTATTCTCTTCTACTTTTTTGGAGTAGCTCTTCCTCTCTTCATTTGGAGGGCTTCTGAATGTATGTAAAAGAATCATTTAACCCTAATTTTCCTTACAATTTTCAATAACATTGCTATTTTTTTCCTAGACATTAAGACATTATAGGGTTTTATTTGCAATTTTTTTTTTGTCTGGTAAAAAAATTGCCATGGCCTCTAAAGAGGAGGGCTCCAGTATGGGTCCATTTCCAATTGGTTTTGGGGGGGGATGGTATGCAACTGTTGGTAGAATGAAGTTGGTTGGGGGGGGGGTTATTCATAGGTTGAAAGAACACTTAGCACATGCGAGAGGGAATGCAAAGCCTTGCAAAAGGGTCTTCGTTGATCTAAAATCCGAGACACAATGTCAACCTTATGCCTTCCATGCAGAGAAATCCAAGATGAAAAAGATTCTAAAAGTGGTAGGGAGAAGTTCAAGCTCAAGTCTTAATAATACTCAAAACCCTAGTTTTGAAAATTCCTCCTCTTTTCCTAGTGACGATCCCTATAGAGTCCCAAATCAAATTAACCTTCCTAGTGAAGAGCTTGTTATTGGCCTAGGTGTTGACGTTTTATGATTCTCAGCTCTTGATAGTTATTGCCTTATGATTACAAACAAGATTTAATTTTATATCACATTCATCATAGAATAACTATACACTGAAAATATCAACTATAGCAATACAACGGAAATAACAAGATCTAGAAATATTAACCATGCACAGTAGCCACAAGAACACAAGAGTTTATCCTGGGAAACCCAACCTTGAAAACACACCAACCTTTCTATAGAAGAATTCAGTCCAAGATATTACCAGTACATCACCATCAATAGCCAAAATACGATACAGAGAAGATCCTCCCCAAGGATAGCATCTCCAAGAACTAGCGCCTCAATAAGATGACCCAAAATAGCCAAGCAAGAGCTTCTCCAAGTGTGGCGCACCCTCCAAGATACCAGAAAACCAAAAATAGTGAAATTACCAACAACTACAGCTGCAACTACCTTGTGCGCACTGCAGAAAGAGCGATCTGACTGTTCAAATGAAATGAGCCAGTCCTGTATTTATACTAATCTGGGTGCCAGTCTGGGGCCGACTTCTTATTTCTGGGTCTTCAATTTCTTTATCAATTTCTTGTGGGGCCGACTTCTCGTCCTGGGTCTTCAACTTCTTCCCAGGGCTTCTTGTAATGGTATAAATGGGTCTTGTACTTTCTTGTGGAGAGTGATTGCTCGAAGTTGCAAATCTCCAACACTCCCTCTCAGTGAGGGAGGCATTCTCCATACTTGGATTTCTTTTGTCATAGAAAGGTTGTCTTCACGAGCCATGTTGATGTGCCATCTCTGCACATGCATTTCATCCCGGAATATGCATGTGATAGCATCTCGAGTCCATCCACTCCTTGTTAGGAGAAGGACCATACCTGGGCCATTCACCACTAGCAAAGCCTCGTGAGTGAATGAATCATTACCCTTGGTCATATCAGCACTGGCAGAGCCCCGTGCATGACCAATCTAGGATAATGTTTGCCCGATGCTATGGGCCATTCACTATTAGCAGAGCCCGGTAAGTGAATGAATCATTCTACCTTGGTCATATCACCACTAGCATAGCCCCGTAAGTGAATGAATCATTCTCCCTTGGTCATATCACCACTAGCATAGCCCAGTACATGACCAATCTGGGAGAATGTCTTCCTAATGCTATTTCCTGGAGAACATCAACATACCTGGGCCATTCACCACTAGCAAAGCCCCATGAGTGAATGAATCATTTTCCCTTGGTCATATCAACACTAGCATAGCCCCGTGCATGACCTATTTGGGAGAATGTCTGCCTGATGCAGAAACATCAACGCTCATCACCAACCAAATCAACATGGCTAATCATGTGTATCATCCTCCTCAACCAAATCAACATGGCCACTCTGGGAGGATATATGCAATCTTCTCATATGTGGATAAGCACTAGAGCTTCACTGCTCCCTTCTGTACCATGTCTCGGATGAAGTCTTGCAAGAAGATTTTGAAGTTGCACCACTTCACGACTTGCAACACTAGTTGTGACATACTCCGTCTCTGTTGTACTGAGTGCTATAGAATCNACACTTAGCACATGCGAGAGGGAATGCAAAGCCTTGCAAAAGGGTCTTCGTTGATCTAAAATCCGAGACACAATGTCAACCTTATGCCTTCCATGCAGAGAAATCCAAGATGAAAAAGATTCTAAAAGTGGTAGGGAGAAGTTCAAGCTCAAGTCTTAATAATACTCAAAACCCTAGTTTTGAAAATTCCTCCTCTTTTCCTAGTGACGATCCCTATAGAGTCCCAAATCAAATTAACCTTCCTAGTGAAGAGCTTGTTATTGGCCTAGGTGTTGACGTTTTATGATTCTCAGCTCTTGATAGTTATTGCCTTATGATTACAAACAAGATTTAATTTTATATCACATTCATCATAGAATAACTATACACTGAAAATATCAACTATAGCAATACAACGGAAATAACAAGATCTAGAAATATTAACCATGCACAGTAGCCACAAGAACACAAGAGTTTATCCTGGGAAACCCAACCTTGAAAACACACCAACCTTTCTATAGAAGAATTCAGTCCAAGATATTACCAGTACATCACCATCAATAGCCAAAATACCATACAGAGAAGATCCTCCCCAAGGATAGCATCTCCAAGAACTAGCGCCTCAATAAGATGACCCAAAATAGCCAAGCAAGAGCTTCTCCAAGTGTGGCGCACCCTCCAAGATACTAGAAACCCAAAAATAGTGAAATTACCAACAACTACAGCTGCAACTACCTTGTGCGCACTGCAGAAAGAGCTATCTGACTGTTCAAATGAAATGAGCCAGTCCTGTATTTATACTAATCTGGGTGCCAGTCTGGGGCCGACTTCTTATTTCTGGGTCTTCAATATCTTTATCAATTTCTTGTGGGGCCGACTTCTCGTCCTAGGTCTTCAACTTCTTCCCAAGGCTTCTTGTAATGGTATAAATGGGTCTTGTACTTTCTTGTGGAGAGTGATTGCCCGAAGTTGCAAATCTCCAACACTCCCTCTCAATGAGGGAGGCATTCTCCATACTTGGATTTCTTTTGTCATAGAAAGGTTGTCTTCACGAGCCATGTTGATGTGCCATCTCTGCACATGCATTTCATCCCGGAATATGCATGTGATAGCATCTCGAGTCCATCCACTCCTTGTTAGGAGAAGGACCATACCTGGGCCATTCACCACTAGCAAAGCCTCGTGAGTGAATGAATCATTACCCTTGGTCATATCAGCACTGGCAGAGCCCCGTGCATGACCAATCTAGGATAATGTTTGCCCGATGCTATGGGCCATTCACTATTAGCAGAGCCCGGTAAGTGAATGAATCATTCTACCTTGGTCATATCACCACTAGCATAGCCCCGTAAGTGAATGAATCATTCTCCCTTGGTCATATCACCACTAGCATAGCCCAGTACATGACCAATCTGGGAGAATGTCTTCCTAATGCTATTTCCTGGAGAACATCAACATACCTGGGCCATTCACCACTAGCAAAGCCCCATGAGTGAATGAATCATTTTCCCTTGGTCATATCAACACTAGCATAGCCCCGTGCATGACCTATTTGGGAGAATGTCTGCCTGATGCAGAAACATCAACGCTCATCACCAACCAAATCAACATGGCTAATCATGTGTATCATCCTCCTCAACCAAATCAACATGGCCACTCTGGGAGGATATATGCAATCTTCTCATATGTGGATAAGCACTAGAGCTTCACTGCTCCCTTCTGTACCATGTCTCGGATGAAGTCTTGCAAGAAGATTTTGAAGTTGCACCACTTCACGACTTGCAACACTAGTTGTGACATACTCCGTCTCTGTTGTACTGAGTGCTATAGAATCCTGCTTCCAGCTTATCCCGAAAATCGTAACTGATTCCAAGCTGAAGCAACACCCTGAGGTGTTCAATCTGTCTACTGAACTCCTGCTCAATCGGAATCTATATATCTCTGCAGCCTCACTTCATCACTTGAGACAAACCTTATCCAACTGTACCATGCTTTGCTGCCACCCACTGGAACTGCCTTGGCTTCAACCAAATACTAGCTCAGGGTGCTCACTGCAAAGAAAATATTTGGCCTGGCATTAACCAAGTACATCAAGGATCCAATCTACTGCCTGTACATCGTCGGATCCACCAAATCTGAATCTGAAGTAGAATCACTCAACTTCTTCAGATTTGTCCTCATAGGTGTAGTCATGGACTTGCAATCCATCATATCGAATCTAATCAGTATCCCCTCAATGAGGAAGATCTCATTTGATCTCGTCACACCTCTAATCCCAAGAGTACATCCTGCCACGATCCTCCATCTCGAACTCTAAGGCCAACTCTCTCTGTCACTAGAGTAAGTCTTGTTGTTCAGTCTGCCTCACTGACTGCTCCCTCTGTGACTGAGACAAAATCCATACCCAGTCCTCATGACTGGATGCCTCCTCTGTCACTGTAGCAATATTACATCTGCTAGAAGCCTCTTGCCTCTGACGATTTTGTCTAGCCTCCTCAACTCATGACACCTGTTTGTCAATCCTGGGAGATGTCTCCTTCCTACCTGGATCTGGGGGGGGGGAACTCCCTCTGAATAATCGACTCTCTCTTGAGCCAACTGACTCTCTCTAAGATCAGGCTCACTTTGTACATTCTTGGTTAAAACGAAGCTCATCAAGTATCCATCGATCCTGGAGCACCATGCTCCCTCTAAAACATGACTCCCTCTGAGTTTGTACAATCTCTACAACCATCTTCTCCCTTTGCATCTTCTGAAGTCTGATCTCCAATGAACTGTCCTAGGAGGCTGCTCCTCCCTACTAGATCTTGAGGGATGACTCCTTCTGAACTCTAGCTTCCTCTGAATTGGTACTAAGTGGGGTCATCTGCCTCACCACTGGTGGAGTCACCTACTCCTCCTTGTCAATCTCCATGTGGAACACTCTGTATCCCACAAAGGTATCCTTCTTTTCGGAAGGTTCTAACTTTGTCTTCTTCGCCTTTGGTATATGGATGTATACTGTCATGTATACAACTCCATGTCTGGATAGCCTGCTCCATGTCTCAAACTAGAGACCATCTAATATGTTGCCTCCTACAACTGTCACTATAGCTCCCTCTCAGATCTATCACCTGTGACCTGCCCGAAACAAGCACAATAACAAAAATAGCAGACAAGAACAATATTCTTATGATAAGGAAATAGGAACAAGAATAAAAAATGGGAAACAGGAACAACACTTTTCCAGTGTTGTTACCAATTATTCCTCCGTGGTAATCTACCCGGAACAAAACAAGAACAAAAGACAAGAACAACACTTTAAAAGTGTTATGACCTTGATAGTAACCTGCCTGGGACAAAGACAACAACCAAGAACCTCTCCTAGAGGAGATCAATTCTATCTTGCAAACAAGTGCATCATTAGTACTAAACAATGAGCATTTACATAATGATTATTGTACTAACAATATTCAAGTGTCACTACACATTTGATAGAAAAAAGTACTCAACAATGATAGAACTCTAAAGACTGTTGTCCCGGTTACAATATTTATTTAAGATGCAACAATATAAAAATATCAAACCTAATATGCAAACCTAGAGTCCTAATTGTGTTGAAATATTGTACCTGCGAAGTATATTCTACTTATTATTGAGTTATTATCAAATAGATCAATCCCCTTTTGTGGATTGATCATGTCNAGTAAGTCTTGTTGTTCAGTCTGCCTCACTGACTGCTCCCTCTGTGACTGAGACAAAATCCATACCCAATCCTCATGACTGGATGCCTCCTCTGTCACTGTAGCAATATTACATCCCCCAGAAGCCTCTTGCCTCTGAAGTTTTTGTCTAGCCCCCTCACCTCATGACCCCTGTTTGTCAATCCTGGGAGATGTCTCTCTCCTACCTGGATCTGGGGGGGGGGGGAACTCCCTCTGAATAATCGACTCTCTCTTGAGCCAACTGACTCTCTCTAAGATCAGGCTCACTTTGTACATTCTTGGTTAAAACGAAGCTCATCAAGTATCCATTGATCCTGGAGCACCATGCTCCCTTTGAAACATGACTCCCTCTGAGTTTGTACAATCTCTACAACCATCTTCTCCCTTTGCATCTTCTGAAGTCTGATCTCCAATGAACTGTCCTGGGAGGCTGCTCCTCCCTACTAGATCTTGAGGGATGACTCCTTCTGAACTCTAACTTCCTCTGAATTGGTACTAAGTGGGGTCATCTGCCTCACCACTGGTGGAGTCACCTACTCCTCCTTGTCAATCTCCATGTGGAACACTCTGTATCCCACAAAGGTATCCTTCTTTTCGGAAGGTTCTAACTTTGTCTTCTTCGCCTTTGGTATATGGATGTATACTGTCATGTATACAACTCCATGTCTGGATAGCCTGCTCCATGTCTCAAACTAGAGACCATCTAATATGTTGCCTCCTACAACTGTCACTATAGCTCCCTCTCAGATCTATCACCTGTGACCTGCCCGAAACAAGCACAATAACAAAAATAGCAGACAAGAACAATATTCTTATGATAAGGAAATAGGAACAAGAATAAAAAATGGGAAACAGGAACAACACTTTTCCAGTGTTGTTACCAATTATTCCTCCGTGGTAATCTACCCGGAACAAAACAAGAACAAAAGACAAGAACAACACTTTAAAAGTGTTATGACCTTGATAGTAACCTGCCTGGGACAAAGACAACAACCAAGAACCTCTCCTAGAGGAGATCAATTCTATCTTGCAAACAAGTGCATCATTAGTACTAAACAATGAGCATTTACATAATGATTATTGTACTAACAATATTCAAGTGTCACTACACATTTGATAGAAAAAAGTACTCAACAATGATAGAACTCTAAAGACTGTTGTCCCGGTTACAATATTTATTTAAGATGCAACAATATAAAAATATCAAACCTAATATGCAAACCTAGAGTCCTAATTGTGTTGAAATATTGTACCTGCGAAGTATATTCTACTTATTATTGAGTTATTATCAAATAGATCAATCC
>JZKD02S1806879.1:0-11524 GCA_000966675.3 Picea glauca | reverse complement strand
GCTATCAACTCGAACTATCACTTGATTCTACTCTCCTCCAATGCATCTGGAACTAACCATCAAGTTGCCATCACCTTCACATATCCTCGTGCTAAAGGTAACATCCACTAGGGTTTCCTCCAGGGGTCAAGCTTGGGCTGCCAATGGTACAAAGAGACTGTGTGCTGGAGGTATGATCATTCTTGTGAACGTTCTCCTCCCGAATATATTCCTCTCAAATGCTCTAATAAGGAGGGTTCTATCCAAGCAATGGTCAAGTCTCTGAATGCTAAGTTTACAGGATCTATGGGTGCAGGTTTATTGAAATCCAAGGAGGAGTGCCCACCTCTCCCTTCAAAAGGGAGGGTGGTCAAAAAGGAGGAAGAGCTTGTCATAAGTTTGCACCAAGACTCTGAGAACATAGCTAGCCCAATGCCAATTGATGTGCCTTTATGTCTTAAGGGGGTTAATCCTTCTTCGGTTGTAGATGGGTCGGCTTCCTCTTCTAAGGGTGTTGAGCTAGCAATTGTATGTGTCGGAGTGGGCTTGGGCAATGGAAAGCTCATGTCCTCACAGTTGCTTGGTGTGGATCCATGGGATCAAGAGTGTGAGTCCCTGTCATAGCCTTCAATTAACCATGGTGCCAAGCCTAGAAGAGCTTGTCATAAGTTTGCACCAAGACTCTGAGAACATAGCTAGCCCAATGCCAATTGATGTGCCTTTATGTCTTAAGCGGGTTAATCCGTCTTCGGTTGTAGATGGGTTGGCTTCCCCTTCTAAGGGTGTTGGGCTAGCAATTGTATGTGTCGAAGTGGGCTTGGGCAATGGAAATCTCATGTCCTCACAGTTGCTTGTTGTGGATCCCTGGGATCAAGAGTGTGAGTCCCCGTCATAGCCTTCAATTAACCAGGGTGCCAAGCCTTCTCCAAATCCAGAAGATTTTAACCTTCTTCTTGTGGACAACAAAGAGTATTTTGAAGGGTGTATACATCTGGAGACTAGGGGAGTCATTCTCTTTTTCTTAAGATGGATGTTGGATGAGGAGGCGTTTAATGGTTGGTGCTTGTTGAATTGGGAGGCCAAGGGGATCTTTTTGAATTCCCACTATGGCCTAGGGTTGAAGTACGTTTTCCTTCTATTTAACTTTGGTGTTGCAACCCACCATGTGTTACAACTTTGTACTTGGAATATTGTTGGCATCCTTGTGTATGTTCAGTCTTGACGAATAGAAAGGTCCATTATCCTCTCTAGCTAGAGTTTCCATCCCTACTTGTTGACCTACATCCTTTGTTGACCTCTTAGGCAGTTGATTTGGAAAATTTATTATTCCAAGTGGTCATCATAACTCATTCCAACAAAACCCTTGTGTATGTGTGGAGGTGGATCTAAAGAGAAGCTTCCTTTCTTTATTTTTGTTTATACTATTGACAACATTCACTAGCAAAAGGTTATGTACCTAATCTCCTAAAATCCTTCTTTGCATGCCAGGCTCGAGATCATTTGATTCAATATTTCTCTCTTCACAAGCCCAAGCCATGTGAGGTTGCAAGTAAGGGCGAAGTTGCAAATCCCCCTTATTCTAAGAGTTTGGGACTAGTGGCACTTTAGTGGCTTCAAGATTAGGTGCCAGTGGTGGAGGCCCCTCTCCAGCGGTTGGCTCTAGTCGATGTGGCTCCTTTTATAGTGCTTCAGGTTCATGTGGTCCAGGTCTTGGTAGTTTTGGTGGTATATGCTCAAGTGGTTCTAGTGGTTCAAGTGCAAGTGGTAAAGGTGTTGGTGGGATAGGATCTGGAGGTTTTGATTCACTATCGGCCGCCCTTGGCCCTATAGCGCAACCTCAATATTCTTTCTTAGTTGTGGGGCAATCCTGAGTTCCTAAAAACTCTAGTCTCATGATCACAAAGGGTTTTATTCCTTCCAAGCCCAGTAGCATGGAGATTGAGGCATGATGTAAAGTCAAGTCTCACAAATGGAAGATTGTATCCTCTCTTGCTCATGTAGACAAGGCACGAGGGGATCTTATCCCTAAGCCATGAGTGACATCCTATAAGGATGCAATCAACAACTCGCATGATTGTCACACTCCCGGTTTGGATGGATAATTGGTATAGTAGTCTAGGAATTCATTTTACTTTGGAATGAATCTCTCCCTTTTGTCTTAGAATGTTTTTGATATGTGATTCCTAGTCACAAGGCATTTGTGCGAGGTATGTTGCAGTGTTTTCGACGAAATTTGATTTTCTTGTAGGAGGTCAAATCATCTAGATTTTAGCTTCAAAATAGGATGAGTTATTATTGGAATGGTCCTTTTTGGGATTCAGAGCACTGTCAAGGGAGTGGAGGGGTGGCAGTTACCCTTTCATCCGTTTTGTAGAGTATTTTGGTTGCTTCTAGTTTGGACCCAAGCGATTAGTGTGTTTGAGTCACCCTCTTAATTCAAGATCGAGTGATAGGTTTATCTGTAGTATATGCTCATAATCTTAGCTCGAACCATGACCGACTTTGGGACTGAATTTCTTCGTCTCTTTCAGCTGCAAAGTGGACTGTTGGAACTTGGTAGGGATTTAAATATGGTGGAGTGGGATGGGGATAGATGTGGTGGTACAAGGTCAGTGGTTACTGATTTGGAGAAGTAGGGTTGGTGCTAGTACTCTCTTCAAATATTTGACCTCAATTGTAAACAAAGGGAGCTAGAGTCTAGACTATGGTAGGTGGTTCACTTCGTCCAATTATAGATAGGGTTAGGATAGGGTGCGGGCACAATTAGATCATTTTTGTGGTCCTCGAGAGGATATGACTTTCACAAGAAAACTTTGTCCTATAGATGTGGTTATGGATGTGATAGGTTTAGATCATCTTCTAATTTAGACTGTGATCTACTTATGTCACTTAGTTGATGCACCCCCTTTTTCCTTGTTCAAGTGTGTCCCATTTGGAGTCGAAGGACTTCTAGGCCCTTGTTAGAGGTTTTGGAACCTTTCTGCTTAATCAATTGATGATCAAGGGCCGATTCTTTGGGGGAAGTTGTTGTTTGTTGCACATTGAAGTTCATGACAGGTTGGGGCAAGATGATAGCATGGAAGAAAAATAAGGAGTTGCAAATGACTTGATGACACCTTGAGGAGGTCACAATCTTTCTTAAAGAGGATCTACACAATCTGACTCTTCAAGAAGAGGTTGCAAAGTTGGAGATGGTTGTTCACCATGCTGAGGAATATATTCCCAAAGGTCCTCGGGTTCGTTCTTGTCTTCAATGTATTTAAGAGGGGGTGAGGGCCCCAAGTTTTGTTTTGACTTCCTTATGAAGAAGCTAGAGATGGAAAGGATACTTACACTATGTCGTGTTGATGGCTCTCTTGCTGAGGATCCTTTAGAGATCAGAGGTATGTTTAGTTCACATTTTCAAATTATTTTTTCTTCCTATACTTTGATGGATGGGTTGGTGGCTGTTAAGGATGCTTGTTGCAAGGTGGTTCCCTGCAAGGTTTCTTGTGGTGATAAGGAAAGGTTGGTTAGATATTTCTCGAAGGAGTAGATTTATGTTGTTTTGTCCTGCATACATCAAAGGAGAAGGATCTTCACTCTCTTAGCCGAGGCCCAATTGAACTCTAGTAAACAAGGCCCCCAAACCTCAGAACCATAAAGGACTATGGGTTGGGTGAGGGTGTCCATGAGAGACATCTTGGATGGAATGTCTTGAACATGGTGACAGAAACATTGTCTCTCGAGAAGGGATAGGGACTTGTATCCATTGTTGATCCAGGGCTAGAGAGCATGTCTCAAACTGAAACAAGGCCCTAAGAATTGCACCCCTAAGTGAGTATAGGTGTTGTTAATCTCGTTCTCCTCTCGTCTGAAAAAGAAATGATAATACAAGAGAACCTTCTTTGACACATTGAATATCATGACCTTGGTTTTACTCAGGTTTACCATCAACTGCCGAAGGTCATAGAATTGGGCCAAAGCATTTAGTTGTCTCTGCAAGCCCTCTAGGGATGATGCCAAAAGGATCACATCACCAGTGAAAAGAAGAATAGATATCAAAACCCAATGAAGAAGGAACCCATATCCATATTAGATATGCTCATGTAAGAAAGATTGCAACTCATCAATGTATATCCCAAACAAGGTGGGGGAAAGAGGGCACCCTTGCTTGATCCCAATAGTAATCCTAATACAATTGAACACTCAGTGAGCTATGTGGATATAGCCAAGGGTCGACTCATACAAACGCATCATGGAAATTGGTAAGGTCTAGGAGATGTCAATGGATCTAAGCCTCTGGAAAAGGGACTATCGAAGGACAGAGTCAAAAGATTTTCGAAAGTCTAGAAAACAACAATAGACTTTCCAATAGCAATGTCTCACCTCCGCAATGATGTCAATAGTCTAATCTATTGGCCTGAAACCGACCTGTCCTCTAGCTCATAGGTGTCTCTCCTCAAGCTCATAAAAAGTTTTAGATGGAGAATAGTGGAATAGAGATTCAAGAACACATGGAAAACCATGATAGATCTGTAGTTGTTGGGATCTGTGCTAGAATTTTATTTGTGGATCAGGTGAATACTGTGTTAGGATCAAGTCTATGGGAAACTTGTGCAAACAACATGGTTGAATAGGTCAGATAAGTGGTCAATCAAAGAGTGTAGACTATGCTTGAAGAGCTCCACCTAGAACCCCTCCTCGTCTACTACTTTGCTAGTATTCATTACTCTAACTTGCTCCTGGATGTCGTGATATGAGAATAAGTAGAAAACGATCGAAGAGGGAGGGGGAGTCAACTTCGATCAAGGGCTTCTGATGCAAGAGCATCTCTCCACGTCAGCCAGCCATGTCAACGCGTGCATTCAAAGCTGAAGAGAGGCGCAACCCTCGTCTTCCATTTTGAATTTGAATGTAATTTAATGTTTAGGTTGTTGAGCCGTGAGGTCGTGCATTTGCGCAGGCATTAGAGTAGGTAGGCCTTTAATGTTTGTAAGGCTGAGATCTAGATCCGATTTGCGGACTAGACAGCCCATTCAATGCTATTGAATAGGGTAGGTAGATTGGAGGGAAGAGCTCTAAGAGCCCCTCTTGTAAAAGATCAATTTCGATCTCATTTGGTAATAGTTTTTAGGAAGGCGATAGCATAGAGAAGAGAAGAGTCGAGACCTTGTTACAGGCTGTGCTCAAGAACACCTTGTGCAAACAGGCATTTGCCATTTAATATAAACAACAGTTTTTCCTGCATATTTCCTGTGTTGAATGAATGTCTATGTGTGTTCAAATTATGCTGTGAATGTATGCTGTAGTTTTGCATTTGCAAGAGTGTGTTTGGTTTCAGGCTTGAGAGGTCTTTAAGACTTCACACCATGAGGGTGTGACAGAACGCTGCGGGTTCTGATAGCCGTGCACAGAGGGTGCATTTCTGAATTCTGTGGGTTCAGACAGAGGCATGCCAGGTGGCAGAAGCTGAAATCAACAACTCGTGAGGAAGACCTCAAGGTTGTTGAATACCTTGGAGGCAAGGCTGTGTATGAGAAAACACAGTTGCAGACAGAATCTCTGAGGAGTTATGTGAAGCTCTGCCAGGAGGGCATCGAGCTAGTGCAAGGAGTGCATAGGAGAAGAACTTTGTTGTGAGTTCAAATTGAAGTCAGAATCACTAAGGATTCTGAGAGCTCTGCCAAGTGGGCATTGAGCATATGCATAATGATGCATTGAGAAGAACTCTACTGTGAGTTCAGACAGGAGAACAAGGATCACTAAGGATTCTGAGAGATCTGCCAGGAGGGCATTGAGCAGGTGCATAGGGCACACAGAAGGGGACAAAACTGCTAGATGTTCTGTAAGAAGATACTCTGCCAGGTGGGCATTGAGTAGGTGTGCAGACAGGCACAATAGGAGAAAAGAACTCCTTGAGTTCTGGAATTAGTAGAAGAGACCAAGAAGAAGGATCTTCGCAGGGTTGCTGAACACCCTGAAACTCTCAGCAAAAGGTTGCTTGAGCAGAGGGATAGCCAGGATGGCATCTGAATTCTCCATCTGAGGAAGAAAGGAAAAAGGGACTTAGTTCCTTAGAGATCTAAGTTCGTGAGTAAGCTCAGAAGGGATAGCACCTCGTGCGTGCAGAGACTCTGCAAGGAGTGCAGGAGTCGTGGAAACCTCTTAAGGTTCCAGAGAAGGTCAAGCTCAGGAGGGCGAGTGCTTTTGCGCACAAAGTCGTAGCTGCAAGGAGTGCAGAGGCTACAGAACTCCTTGAAGAGTTCAGAGTTTTTTAAAGCTCAGGAGGAGTGGCGTTTTTGTACGCGCAAGCGAGACTCAAGGCGAAGAGCTCGAAAGGAAAAGAATTCAAAGTTAAGGCCTTAGACATTTGGAATTCTTCCAAGTGTTAGAAGAAAGAACAGAAGCTCAGTAGGGTGCACAGCAGCCGTCAAATCAGGCTGAGGAGAAGAGATCTAGACCGTTGGTTTTCCACGTCCAAGAAGCAGCAGAGGAGCGCACAGAGCAGAAAAGATCTGGACCGTTGGATCTTGGTCCAATTACCCGACAACTGTTAGATCTGTGGAGAGTTGCGAGGGAGTTAAACCCTCATACAACAGAGCAGAGGAGACGAAAGTCTCGAAAGGATCTGAGCCATTCGTTAGGAGTGGACACGTGTCACGAGATCACCCATATCGGGGATTCGAACATTGGAGGTCAAAGAAGGAAGTCTCTTGACTTCGTGAGTAGCAAAGTCGCGAGAGAATCGCAGCCGTCCATCTGAGGAGGACAGGTGGCAGAGATCAAGGGGTCTCGCAAACTCGAAGGTTCGCAAGGTGAGAGCCCAAAGGTTGGGCGCTCCAAGTCGCGAGTGGCGAAGTGGCGAGAAGATCGGGACCGTCCATCTGAGGAGGACAGGTGGCAGAGATCTAGGGATCTCGCGAACTCGGAGGTTCGCAAGGTGAGAGTCCAGGATTTGGGTGCTCTAAGTCGTGAGTGGCGAAGTCGCGAGAGAATCGTAGCCGTCCATCTGAGGAGGACAGGTGGTAGCAATCGCGGAGTCGGCGAAGTGTCGAGAGCCGAGGCTTGTGTGGACACGCGGTAGAATCGCAAGGTGGGCCCGTGGAATAGACAGGCAGACACGCGTTGTTCATTGAAGAGAGTCAACACCCCGTTGACTTTTCGTATCTTGGGGGTTCGTAAGATAAGGGGACGAAAGTCCAACCTTTCGACTTGTGAAGTGGCGAAAGGTGAGAAGCGCTAGTGGGAAGCCTAGCTGGTGGTCACGCGTGAAGGGCGCTGACAATGGAAGGAGTTATACCTGTCTCACGATCTCGGATATCGCGGGATTGGACAGGAGGAGTCGAGAACTTCGACTCGCGAACTCGCGAGAGGGAAGTTGTGACAAGCGCCTTTCAAGGTAGGCCTTGGTCATAGCGTTGTGGTCGCACGAAGAGGGCGGAGCTCGCGCCTAGTGTTGTTCGCACAGGGGAGCTTCCCGAAGGACCTATGGATCGATTTAGAAGAGATTCCAGCAAGGAATCGAAGGAGCCGCTTCGGTTCATGAAATAGAGCGAACGATCCTTAAGACCGGGAGGTCGCGCAAAGACTCTGCCAAGGCAGAGGTGGCGTCTGCGTCAGTGTGGTATCAGAGCGAGAACTTTGTTTGTATATTTCAAGCAAGGGGAGAAGGCAAAAGAAGACAGAGTACTGAGGACTCTGTAGAGGATTGTTTACAGGTAGGAAACAGTCCATAGACAGTTAGGAAGACTGTGGAAGAGGCTGGAAACACTCAAGGTTTCAGAGTGACAGCAGCAGACTTGCCAGCAGAGCAAATAGACAGCGAGATGGCTAAAAGACAGTGTAAACTGTTAAAATGGTGGTTGAGGCCTGCTGAAAACCTCAACAGACCAGAGAAAAGGGTTCAGATATGTAAACCAGAGACTAGGAGAAGTCTCAGTAGTAAGGATGAATTTGGATCAGCTGAAGATCTCAAGCACTGTTAGGAGGGCAGAGAGGAAATTCTCGATTGCAAGGTGGACAAAGAGTTGAGATCAGCTGAGGATCTCACAGACTGTCATGAGGACAGCCAGGGAATTTCACATTGCCAGGTGGGCAATGGATTTAGATCACTGCGGGATCTCATAGACTGCCAGGAGGGCAGCCGAGAGTTTCCAATTTGCCAGGTGGGCAGGTAAATCCCAATTTGCCAGGTGGGCAGGGATGAGCAAATGAGATTATCTGAGAATCTCATAACCGCAGAGGTGAGTTTGGATCAGCAGATGCAGCTGACAGAAGAGGAAGATCAGGCGAATCTTCAAATGATTGGGGGAATTCAGGTATTCCTACCACATAGCCTAGGGGAGGCAGAGATCTGTGTTGCAGATGCAGCAACAGAAGCAGGACAGCCAGCTAAGACTGTCAAAGAAGCATTGGAGCAGACTTTGGAAGCTGCCCAAGCAGAAGAAAAAGGGAATGAGCATTCTGAAGAATGGCTCGATACTTTCAGCCAGGAAGATGAAAAGAAGGAAGCTACAGCACTGAAGTTGGCAGCAGAAGAAGCCGAAGAGCAGGCAGGCAGATTGATCACTCTGTGGGAGATGGAGCTGGAGATGCTGGAGGATTGGCTAAACAATCTAGAGCCAGCAGGAGAACTGGCAGAAGTTGAGCTGTCAGAGAAGATGACTGAACAACAGGACAGTCAAGAGGAGACTGCAAAGCTGAAGTCTGCATTAGAGTGGACACTCAGTGCCACAGAAGATGAAGAAGATGGCATGGGAGATCACAGTAATCTTCCCAATTGCAGAAAATTTTTGCAGCTGGGGAGACTGCAAAAGCAGAGCCAGCCATTGGAGCAGCTGGATGAAGTGATCGAGAAGATCAGGAAGCGGATGATCAGGTCAGCTGCTAGCAGAGACTGCCAACGAGGAGAAGCTGAGCAGAGAAGCAGAAGAAGCAGCAGCAACATTGCAGAAGCAACAACAGCAGCAGGGAAATGGAGCAGATGAACAGCTCCAGAAATTTGTTTGGGATCCAAGAGGATTTCCAAAAGCTGAGAGGGGAAGCTCATGACCAGGAGCTCATGAATTTTGCAGCTGAGGAGTATGATGCAGGAGCATCTCTCCACGTCAGCGCGTGCATTCAAAGCTGAAGAGAAGCACAACCCTCGTCTTCCATTTTGAATTTGAATGTAATTTAATGTTTAGGCTGTTGAGTCGTGAGGTCGTGCCTTTGCGCAGGCATTAGAGTAGGTAGGCCTTTAATGTTTGTAAGGTTGAGATCTAGATCCGATTTGCAGACTAGACAGCCCATTCAATGCTATTGAATAGGGTAGGTAGATTGGAGGGAAGAGCTCTAAGAGCCCCTCTTGTAAAAGATCAATTTCGATCTCATTTGGGAATAGTTTTTAGGAAGGAGATAACATAGAGAAGAGAAGAGTCGAGACCTTGTTACAAGCCGTGCTTAGGAACACCTTGTGCAAACAGGCATTTGCCATTTAATATAAACAACAGTTTTTCCTGCATATTTCCTGTGTTGAATGAATGTCTATGTGTGTTCAAATTATGATGTGAATGTATGCTGTAGTTTTTCATTTGTAGGAGTGTGCTTGGTTTCAGGCTTGAGAGATCTTTGAGGCTTCACACCATGAGGGTGTGACAGAACGTTGCGGGTTCTGATAGTCATGCACAGAGGGTGCATTTCTGAATTCTGTGGGTTCAGACAGAGGCGTGCCAGGTGGGCACAGAAGCTGAAATCAACAACTCGGGAGGAAGACCTCAAGGTTGTTGAATACCTTGGAGGCAAGGCTGTGTATGAGAAAACACAGTTGCAGACAGAATCTCTGAGGAGTTATGTGAAGCTCTGCCAGGAGGGCATCGAGCCAGTGCAAGGAGTGCACAGGAGAAGAACTCTGCTGTGAGTTCAGATTGAAGTCAGAATCACTAAGGATTCTGAGAGCTCTGCCAAGTGGGCATTAAGCATATGCATAGTGATGCATTGAGAAGAACTCTGTTGTGAGTTCAGACAGGAGAACAAGGATCACTAAGGATTCTGAGAGCTCTGCCAGGAGGGCATTGAGCAGGTGCATAGGGCGCATAGAAGGGGACATAACTGCTGGATGTTCTGTAAGAAGATACTCTGCTAGGTGGGCATTGAGTAGGTGTGCAATCAGGCACAATAGGAGAAAAGAACTCCTTGAGTTCTGGAATTAGTAGAAGAGTCCAAGAAGAAGGATCTTTGCAGGGTTGCTGAACACCCTGAAACTCTAAGCAAAAGGTTGCTTGAGAAGAGGGATAGCCAGGAGGGCATCTGAATTCTCCATTTGAGGGAGAAAGGAAAAAGGGACTTAGTTCCTTAGAGATCTGAGTTCGTGAGTAAGCTCAGAAGGGATAGCACCTCGTGCGTGCAGAGACTCTGCAAGGAGTGCAGGAGTCTTGGAAACCTCTTAAGGTTCCAGAGAAGGTCGAGCTCAGGAGGGCGAGTGCTTTTACACACAAAGCTGTAGCTGCAAGGAGTGCAGAGGCTACAGAACTCCTTGAAGAGTTCAGAGTTTTTTAAAGCTCAGGAGGAGTGGCGTTTTAATACGCGCAAGCGAGACTCAAGGTGAAGAGCTTGCAGGGAAAAGAATTCAAAGTTAAGGCCTTAGACATTTGGAATTCTTCCAAGTGTTAGAAGAAAGCAAAGAAGCTCAGGAGGGCGCACAACAGCCGTCAGATTAGGCTGAGGAGAAGAGATCTGGACCGGTGGTTTTCCACGTCCAGGAAGCAGCAGAGGAGCGCACGAAGCAGAAAGGATGTGGACCGTTGGATCTTGGTCCAATTACCCGACAACCGTTAGATCTGTCGAGAGTTGCGAGGGAGTTAAACCCTCATACAACAAAGCAGAGTAGACGAAAGTCTCGAAAGGATCTGAGCCATTCGTTAGGAGTGGACACGTGTCACGAGATCACCCATATCAGGGATTCAAACATTGGAGGTCAGAGAAGGAAGTCTCTTGACTTCGCGAGTAGCGAAGTCGCGAGAGAATCGCAGTCGTCCATCTGAGGAGGATAGGTGGCAGAGATCAAGGGATCTCGCGAACTCGAAGGTTCGCAAGGTGAGAGCCCAAAGGTTGGGCGCTCCAAGTCGCGAGTGGCGAGAAGATCGGGACCATCCATATGGGGAGGACAGGTGGAAGAGATCTAGGGATCTCGCGAACTCGAAGGTTCGCAAGGTGAGAGTCCAGGATTTGGGTGCTATAAGTCGTGAGTGGCGAAGTCGCGAGAGAATCGCAGCTGTCCATCTGAGGAGGACAGGTGGCAGCAATCGCGGAGTCGGCAAAGTGCCGAGAGCCGAGGCTCGTGTGGACACGCGGCAGAATCGCAAGGTGGGCCCGTGGAATAGACAGGCAGACACGCGTTGTTCATTGAAGAGAGTCAACACCCCGTTAACTTTTCGTATCTCGGGGGTTCGTAAGATAAGGGGACGGAAGTCCAACCTTTCGACTTGCGAAGTGGCGAAAGGCGAGAAGCGCTAGTGGGAAGCCTAGCTGGTGGTCACGCGCGGAGGGCGCTGACAAGGGAAGGAGTTATACCCGTCTCGCGATC
>JZKD02S1806868.1:72956-83799 GCA_000966675.3 Picea glauca | reverse complement strand
ATATATATATATATATATATATATATATATATATATATATATATATATATATATATATATATATATATATATATATATATATATATATATATATATATATATATATATAACTTAGTGCTATCATCACAACCAAAAATACCAACTAGATGAGTCAGAGGAGCTTGAGGAAGGGGAGTGCCTCTTCCATTCATATATGTGGGTGAAGAGAATCCCCACTGCATTTCATTGTTGATAGTGGGAGACATAATAAATTGATATTGGATGATTTCATCAAGATATTGTAGCTTCCAATGGTGCCACACCCCCAACCATACACCATCAATTGGTTGAGTTAGGGACAACACCTTCGCATCAGCCAACAATGTCACTTATCCTATGGCATCAATCCATTCAAGATGAGGTACTGTGTGATGTTTCCCCACTCAAAGTTTGTGATGTTATATAAGGAAAGCCTTATATGTGGAAACAACATGTTTTTTATGAGTCCCGACCCCGTAGTGTCATTATAACTCAGGGGGGTCATCCATACAAGGTACCTTAGGTAGTTTCAACTACTGCAATTTCATTGGTCTTAGAAAAATAGTGCTTGTTATCGCTCAATTTGTATTTATTCCAAGGGAAAAGGTTAAAGGAGGGAAAATTGGTGATGGGATGGATGTTGTTGTTGTTGATAAGATGGAGGTGCTGAAGAAGAAGGATGGGCCCTCTAGAGCCAAGCTCAAGTCAATGTGGCTACTCCATGTCTAGGACCTGTGGGCCTCAAGACACAATCTCCTTAGTTATCCCTAGGCTAGGGGCTAACATCTGGCTCCAACTCGGGGACATGTGCTCACCGTAGAGCGCATGAGAACCTTATAATCTCTGGCATGACCTGTGACATGCTCAATCTCAACAAAAATCATTAGTAATCATTTGGGGTGGTGATATCACCCCTGGCTCATATATGGTACAGAAAATGAAAATAAGCAAGCATATATACAAGTGGAAATACAACTACTCTAGCATGAAATGTAGATGGTATATACAATAAATGCAAATTCATACCTACTTACCTCTACTTACCTATTGGTTGAATGCTAGGTGCAATCAAATAGCCAGTGAAACCATCCTAGAAATGTCTCACAATACCTACCTATGTGATTCATCATAAACCAAAACAATGATAAGCCAAGCACAAAAACAACATGAGTTAGTGAATGTATTGTATCATTGGGAATCGCAAATTCTAGCTCATGGAGGCGAGTGGGAGGGACAAAATGGTGCCAATTCATACTCTCATGAAAGTCCTCAATCCATCTCAGAAAGGGATCATGAAAATTCAAAGGTTTAATAGACCGACTCAAAGAGTCTGAAGGTTTGCTACCTCAGACATCTTCACAATCCGAGGCCTAGGAAGGGACTAGCAAGAACCCTGAGGATGACTGAAAATTTCTTAAGGGGAAGCTAGAAGACTGTGATAGTAAGCTTCTTCTTAAGGTACTCAACCTTTCCATAAATTCCAAAGGGAGGTTTTGTCCTACAGAAGACTTGGGATAAGGGACATGTTTCCAAACCATACCTTTAGTGACATAGCAAGGTAAAGTAATCAAAGGGAGGTGGAAAATATTATCACAAGTATCCTGCTGCAATCAAGAAACTTCTTCACTCTTATTAGGATTTGAGCACAATGATGGTTGAAAATTATCTTCATAGAATAAATCCAAGTTCTCAAAGGAACAATCATCAAATTCCTCAAGGTATGACCGAAAATTATTAGGAGAGCATAGCATCCGGTCATCCTTGGGTGTTTGAAAAAAATTTGTAATCATGTCATGTCCTTGTTGCCAAATGTCAAATTTATTAGTAACTTCATGTGATAATGGTAAAGGCAACTTTTGGACATGAACCTCAATGTTGTAAATGGGATCCCCATCATATCCAATCACATCCCAATTATGCTTCCCGACATGTATGAACTCTTCAATATTATCAACAAAATGATCATCTTCATTATAGCATGAAGGGGTAAAAAAATCCAACACTTCTTCACTTTCCACATCATAAGATAAAGAATCATTAAAAAATTGGAAAGGGAAACAACTCACATTGATTAATTCTTCTTGTGCAGGAGCTTCAAGTATTTGGATAACTTCATCAAATGGAAGACTTGCTTCTACATCTTCAACTTTATAAGGAGGGTTTGTCTTGTTCAAATTTTCCCTTTCTTCTTCCCTCTTTGAATCATAAAATAAGGCATTATCAAGAACCTGAAAAGGAAAGTGACTAACCTCATCCTCTTATTCTTCTGTAGGAGGAATATTCTCGTGGATGGATTCATCAGAGGGAGGAGCACATATTTATACTTCATCATCGTGTTTGATATCTCGAGGCTCTCGCTCTTTAACCATATCTTTGTTATCTTCGGTAGAAGCATGAGTAAATTATTTCCCTTCCTCATGGGATTGGAAAAACTCATTAGGATCGCTTTCCTCAACCTCCTGTTGGTTGATGACTTGTTCCCTTCTTTCAAAGATATCAAGGGAAAGTAATCTCTCTAGACTAAGGGTATCTGGGGTACCTTTGAGGTCATCAACTTTGGTTCCTAGAGAGAAGATGTGTTTTCTATTGGACAAAGAGATATTATACTCGATTTTCATGGCCATGTAATATGCATCATCAATTGTTTTTGGCCCCTTGTTATTGACTGGGAACCTTAAATGCACTAAGAGTGCATTGGTATAGAGATACACGAGGTACTTGTCTCCAGGATGATGGCTTCTAGGAATCTGATATAGCAAGTTCTCAAACCTATCCTGGAATTACCTGACAATCTCATGCTCAATTTGTTTTATATAGTCGAGTCTTTTCAGTAACGTTTGGATATCTTCCAATTTAATACCCCATCTTTTGAGAAAGGTTTCTTCTAAATAGTCCATAGATGTGATGCTAGCATCAGGGAGATTGTCATTCCATTTCCTAGAATTTCCATGAAGAGTGGCAGAGAAAAGTTTCATTGCCAAATCTTCAGCATCATCACTGATAAGATGGAGTTGAAAGAAAGCCCAAAAATCACCCATGTGATAATCGACTCTCTCCCCATCACTACAAGTGAATCTAGGGAGTCGTTTCTCATACTTCGGGGGAATTTGTCGAGGGTATACCAGGATTTTACTCATGTCTAAAGGTTTTAAGTTTATCGGGTCCCATTGAGAAGTCATGCTTGGTTTTTTCATTAGTGGAGTCGCCAGACAATTTTCTTGAAACTATCAAAGGGATGAGGGGATCACCCTCAGTGGAGTCGCCAGGTAAGATTTGAAAAGTAAAGTCTTTTTGAGCAAAGGATTACCAAGAAGTGTCGTCTTTGAGGAGAATTCACTTAGTTTTCCCTGACAATGGTGCCAAAATGTTATCGCTCAATTTGTATTTATTCCAAGGGAAGAGGTTAAAGGAAGGAAAATTGGCATAACGTGAGGTTATCCTATCACTATCACCTCAGCATGATATGTCTTTATATTTAGGGTTGATGGCCCAGGGGAGACGTCCTTGGTGACCTGGGGGTTTGAGAAGGCAAAGGTTAAAGTGTCTATAAAATTATCCCCTCTCACAAGTCACACTGATCAGAAAGTCCCAAGGTTTTTAACCAATGAATTAATGAAGTATCCGGATGTACCTTCCTCTAACAAAGCAACAAGAAAACATATCTTTTGCAATCACAACTTGTTGTTAGTACTTCATAAAACCATGGACTTCGTCAATAAAAGAAATAGTTGATATATGATGAAGCAAACTGAATTTTATAACAACAATATTTATGTGATGATTGCTTCACAATAAATGCCATGAAAGAGCTTCAAAATGACCCAAAATAATCACTCATTAATACCAAAGTACTAGCATTTGTCAGAAGCAAATTAAGCAGTGTATAAATCAACTTTACAATTGCTTTTAGGTTCTTTTAATGTTGCAATATATGGTTGTATCTAACTTTTGTAACAACAACAATTAGGTTAGTAGATTAGTCTATTCTAAGGTTAGGAATAGTTAGTAGAGAGCTTAAGGTAAAAGTTTTGAGGGCGGCTTTCATCAATCACTCAATTGTAAGGCTTAGATCAATGCTTTTAGGGTAAATGGAGGCTCTTTTAGTAGTGGAAATCTTGAAGGAACAAAATGATAATAAGATATATAGAGACAAGAAGGTTAATGATTGAAGTGTTGGTATCCCAAGGCTTCAATCACTAAACTTTAGGGGTGAAATGGCCACTAGGAAGTAGGTAACCCTAGGCCCTAGCGGTTTTCCTCCTTCTTAGCTCAAAGATGAAGTAGATGATGGCTAGATGAAGMAAAAGGTGCTAGGGTGTTGCAATGRCAAGGACYTTATCATAAAKCTTCAAGAAAATAGGGTTTCTAGCATAATCTAGTAGGTGAAAGTTATTAAGGCAAGAACAATAACATGTGCTTTAGCCTCCTAGGGTTTTAAGCTAGCAATTTTATAATATTAGAATAAATGCAAGATAAATACAACCATAACCATTCAATGAAGAATAATTGTAGAATATTTAATTACATTCACCAACAATCATCTAGCAATAGGCCTAGTTGAACACTTCCACCAAGAAAAATGATAAAACACACCAAAAATAGCCTCCTTCAAGAAGTGTGCACCAATTTTCAGCCAAGAAACCCTAATTAGGGCGCAAATTTCAGACCTCACTTAAGTGTGAGTGAAAGATGATGAAATATAAGAGTGATTTTTCCCTTATTTATACAGTTACAATGACCTTTAATTTACAAATTAGGTCAAAAAGGCCAACATGGCAAGTTTACATGTAATATCCAGCTTTTACATAAAAATGACAATTTAAACCCTAAATCAAGAAGAATAGGTGACATCATGCCCCTTTAGGGTGACGTTAGGTCTCTTTGGTGAAATGTTGGCCTCCATGAGTGTTGGCATAGGGGAAAACCCAGGGTTCAATGCTACAACAACGCACCAACAAAACCCTAACAACCATCCCTTTAGACAACACTTGCGAAGAAGATGAAGTGTCACCCGAGGTAGAGGAAGGGGTGGTTGTAGGAATCAGGTGTCTGAAACCTTATATGGGACATAGATATGTGATTATAATACTTAATAGAGCACTTATCATCGTCAGGTCATCAATATACAGCCAATATCTACTTCGCAGATAAAACAAAGCATCGCAACATTCACCCTGATCTAGCATATTTAAGCACTTAGCATAAGTAAATGGATCAGGTCTAGAAGATCAAGCACTAAGAACATTCATATAGGTCAGATATAGCATCCAGATTCATCATAATCACAAAGCATAAACAGATCTGTCTATCTATCTATACCAAGCACTTAACAAATAGCACATAAATACATAAAAATATTGCACATATCAGAATAACACAATATTTATGTGGTTCACCCCCACCCTAGGGATACGTCCACCAAATCTTCTTATTTATTAGCTTATTCAATAGGTTACATGCACAGAGCCTCAAAACCCTACTCTGCATAGGACAAAAGATTTGCGCAGCTCGCTAGATCCTTCTTCCTTGCATTACAACACAAAGCACTTCACAGTCTATTACTACCTCTTGCAACTAGTTTTGCAAGTCTCTTACAGTATGCACAAAGCATTTACAAAACCCTACTTGCACTTAGCACTGAGCTTATCGGTCTCACATCACATAGATGCCTTTTCCCAAATCTACTACTTCTCCTTACATTGCCTAGACTTCTATATATACATTACAAAATAGGCCTAAACATGGGTAAACCCATGGGCCGACATCCCATACCCATTACATATTCCCAAATCCCAAAAAGTACCCAAAAAGGGGTTGATATTTTGTGATCTCTGCATCGTCTTACACTCCATCTTCGACAGGCTTTCAAAGTCCTGAAATAGTTCAAACTTGACCAAAGATCTCCCAAAACTTGCTCAAGGGCCAACATGCCCCCAACACTCACCTATGACTTGTCCTGAGTCACTCTGGTTTGACTAGTTCTTCTTCAAAATCTTCGAGCTTGGATCGAGTTGCTTCGACTTGCTGCTAGGCTACGACCTCCTGTTCAGTGAATTCCTGGATGACTACATCATTGATAGGCCCCTCTAAACGTTGTTCAACTGTAGTGGAAACCTGTTCCAGCTCTGCTCCTTGGCCTTCTACCTCTATAAACAATTGATAGGACTTATATTTTACAGGTTGGAGCCTCTGAGTTACCTCCATAACTCTGCTCTGGACAGTGTGGACCTGCTGTTGTGCAATGCGTTTCTCTTGGGAGCGCTTCATTCTCTCCACAACTGACAGGGGCTTCAGCTGTGCCTATATCTTTTCGGCTTGATACTTCGCCTCTTGGAGCTGTGACTCCAATGTCTTCAGTTTCGGGTTCTCCATAAATTTTTCATAGGTATGGGCACTGCGAACAGTGAGTTTCTTACATTCTAGTGTAAGATACTTTAGCCTTTCAATTGTGCTTCGGGTGGTTGCTTCTCTTTGGTCTCTTACATCTTGGGGGTCTCAGGTACAGTGCGTAGCTCCAAATATTCTATGTGATGTTGTAGGTGTTGGATGGCTTCTGTGAGCTAGTTCACCTACTATGGAACTTGGTCTTCTGCCTTAATTTCTATGAATGTTACATAGTGAAGTGATTTGTTGACCGCTTTCTTCACTTCGAGTTGCTCTGCCAACAACTTTTCCTTTTCCTGTTGTAGCTGTTCTTTTTCTTCATCGAACTTTTCTTGGAGAGCAAGATTTTCCCGTTCTACAACACTTCGTTTCTCTACAAGTACTCCCTATACTTGCGTCAAAGCTTGGGTGACTTGCGATGTTTCTTCTTGTGCTCATCGAAGGCGAGCTTCGACATTATCGGCTAAGCGGTGGATTTGAGCTGGTTCAACTCTCGGATCTGGTCTTCCCAATGGCAGAGGCACAGTGGAAACTGTGCGGCTGGACTATAGTGCCTGCTGCACCCCTTGGAGCTCAACCTCAGTTCGATTGTACATATCCTCCTTCTTAGATTCTTGCTTCTCTTCTATCTCCAACAAAGCATCGTTCAAGGCTTCTATGATGAAATAAAAATCATGAGGAGTGAGTGTAGTCTGCATCTTAGTCACGACGGGTTTCGATTTCTTCCAGGAAGAAGGCTTCGAGGGGGAAAACTTTCTTTTCTTCGAGGGGTCCTCCTCGTCTCTGGGAGGTGTTACTTCTCCTTTATTTTGTTCATCTTCTATTCCATCTATCTCATCACCATCACCCCCTTTCTCTAGTGATATGGAAGCAGTATTCACTGAGGCACTGCTTACATCTTGTACATCTTCGGTCTTCTTTGTCTTTCTAGGTCCGGGTGTATCCTGCGTAGATTTCGGGATGTTGATGTCGGATATCTCTGCAGGGTCTACTGGAATAAGGAGGTCCACTGAATAGTCCTTAGTGATATCCTCCATCATCTTATAGTAGGACTGAAGTTGTTTCTTATGCTCGTCGATGTGTGCTGTGATGTAAATAAAATGTCGATCTGCGCTGAACTTTATTAAAGATCTGAACTGGTGTAGAGTATTTGGAGTCATGCGAGGCTCGGACTATATGGATATCTTCATCTGGTTGTAGTATGTATGGAACATGACATTTGACTATCATTGCTTATTCATGTCACTTGAATACCATAGTGTACTTAAATTCGCAACCAGTGGTTCAAATGGCTCGATGTTCGGGAAGGTCGCACCTTCTGGCATCTCCCAGGCAATAAAAGAAATCAAGATCAAGAGCCAACTAAAGTGGAATTCATATCCTTGATCTTTCTCTTCTCTGCAGTTGAGTTCCAAGTGGTTCACTAGGTACTTTTCCCAATTCATTTGTAGGCCCTCCGCGCACTTCCCTGCGAGGTTGACTACAAATATAGTGACTTGGGTCGGTCGGTTCTTTCGTACTAACTTCCATGTAATCAATTGATAGGAAAGGCACACTGCGCCACTCTAGATAGAAGCTAACTTTTAGCCTTGTGTTCCTTTCTCAACATTGTTATAGGTTTCCTTGATCCTTTGTGTGAGAGCACAGTCCATGGCTTTTCCAGGATAGAAATCCTATGGGTCGGGTCCTTGTATACCCATCCTTGTGATCAAATTTATTAGCATCAGATCAACTATTATACATCAGTTTAGCCACAAATAACCACCATGGTAACATGACAGTAGAATCTTAACACATGCATTCACCTCTTGGTGTCTTCCGAAGTGGGGAATATTCGTAACGTTCAACAGGGTGGACTGCGCGAAGTTATGGGTCCATGACTGAGGGATTATCTTCAAATTTTTTCCTTTTATTCTTGTCATATGCTTATGTGGGGCAAGCATGTTATATAATTTTCAGTCTTCGAGGTTGAAGTCGCTAAACTTCAACGTTGCAAACTTATCTTGGTCTGCGTGAACTACGTGTATCCCCTTCGAGAGGTATGCATGGACCAAGGCGTATTCAAAATCTCTAGGCACATAGGCGGGTAATATGCTCGGGGTCAATTTAGCATTCGCGAGATCATCCCTATGATTGGTTCTCTTTTCATCTGATGGTTGGGATGGTCCGGCTCCATGAACACTGGACGAAGAGGCTGGCAGTCCTCTCGTCGATGATGCTTGTGTTCCTGTAGACATCAACATGACTCTTTCAGTCATCAGGTCGAGGAGTACTTCTGTCACATATTATTTGACTGCGTTGATATCATCGGACATACGCACTCGGGATTAATGATATCAGGTTCAAGATTAAGTTAGAAATTGTAATGAAAACAACGGTAAGAGTGTGATGATCACTATGAAAAATTCACTTAGTCTGCGGGCTCAAACTCTTGGTTAGCAAAAGTGTTCTCGGTGCATGGCACGACGGGATAAATAGGTAACTCGACAATGGATCACTTGCAATGAGTATGAAGCCTTCATTAAATCTTGTTCTGTCTGTTATGGCATGGTTCCAATGGTCTGATGGCGAGCTATCTGTCCATAAATTCCTTTCTACCCATTCGGAGCATCGGTCGAATGGTTATAATGTCCCCAACAACTATATTGCTTCGCCATGGCGAAGTGCCATGTGACGTTGTTCTGATATCCCGACGAATCTCCCATTTTGAAAATTTTCCTTCTGCGAGGTTCCTTCTGGATCTTTCTGCAACTTAGCTATCTTCTTACTTAGTTTCCTAGCCTTCTTTCCAGTGATCTTCGTCTCAGTATTCCTTTTCCCATTTTGATTCTTATCTTATTTTGACATAGTTACTTTGCATTGTTGATATTCTTTCCTAAGATTCAAGGGTAATACTTATTCTTTATTTGGGGTAGGTATTTCAGTCTTCTGTGGGTCCTCTAACGTTCTTACAACCGGGTCGCTAGTGTTAAATAGCTTCGATTTATTCTTCTGTTCTTCAATCAAGCGTGCGATCCTTCTAGTCATGGAATCTTTTAACTCTTGTTTCTTTTTCTCCAAAAATTCTTCTTCTTCCTTTCATTTGGATTGATCTTTATCAATCCAAGGTTTTCCTAATAACATGGTAAATGGGGCGTTTTCCTCAATAAAATTAATAATCTCAAAATCTTCTTCTGTCTAAGTTCCATTGGAATTCATAGGTATCTAAGCGATCTTCCCACATAGGGTTATCATTTTTCCTCTGAATAATTCTATTCCTCCTAATGAAGGAATCATAGCAGGCTTCCCTATAGCTTTCCAGGTTCTCTCTATCATGATATTCACATGTGTTTCCTCATCTAGAACACAATCAATGTTGAAGTCTCTTATTCTTACTTCAATGCATTCTTTTTCTTTGAAGATCTCTGATAATCCGACATGTCGGTGGTCATTCAGGGTTTCTTTCATCTGTAGCAATACTTTCTCTGATTCTTTCTGGGATTCTATCATAATCTTAGTTTATGGATCTACCTTAGGGTTTTCTTGGTTCAAATTCATTCTTTCAACCTTAGAAATCATTCTAGGGAAATCCAATACTTCATGGTCCATAGCTTTACAACAAAGACAACTAGGTCTTCTCCTAGGGCATTCCTTAGCAATATGTCCTGGTTTTCTGCAACTGTAACAAAGGGTTAATCCTCTCTTTCTTTTAAATTATCCCCAACTTCTCATGTACTGTACGCTAGGGACATAGGAGCTAACCTACAAAAAAATCTTTCTAGGATCCTACATCCACTTGTTAGTCCAAATATTCTTTCTATGCATAGGTATAACATATATTTCACTGATCTGAAAATGATAAAGACTTGTATTCTTGAAAATATTTGCAAGTTTTAATTCAAGTGTTATTATGCAAATGGATCAATTTTGCAAACACAACTTTTATAGAAATAACACATTCAAGATGTATATAAATAGCAGCAAATAACAGTGAACAGAAAACACATAACACAACATATGATAAAGGAGTTCACCCCTCTCTTGGGCTACATCTCCTGGTCCAACTTCCAATGGATCTGTTGTATTATTTGATCAAAGTGATAAAATATGTTCTTTACAATTCTCAAAATGATAAAATTATGGCTCCAATGGCTTCAGAATGTCCAAAAACCCCTAGCTGGGCTTTTTCGGCACCTCGTTTGGCCAAAAATTGAAGAAGATAGGCTTCCTGGAAGTTCCCCTTCAAACTTGTTGTCTCTAGATCACCAAAATGCACCTTTGTCTCCTCAACCTAGCCCCAATGCACATATTTGTGTGAAAATCTAGCACCGGGCGCAATCGCAAAATGATGCAAAATGTAGGATGGTTAGGGCGCGCCCAGCCCCTAACCGCCAAAACCGTGGGCATATAGGTCACCATATGACCACGCGCATATACAAAAAGGGGTCAAGTTTTAAAACTA
>JZKD02S1806868.1:55441-67448 GCA_000966675.3 Picea glauca | reverse complement strand
ATCTTCATCTTCTGTAGGAATATGTTCATGACTCTCTTCATGAGCCATACTTGGTGAATGCCTCCTTGAAGCTTGAGGTGATGATATAATCTTTCTTCTTGAAGGATGAGAAATTAACTCTACAAGTTGACCTTCTCCTCTTGTGAGTTTCAACCTTGTGAGCATCAGAAAACAAAACACTTGCAAATAATCAAGTCTTCAAAAACCTGGCTCTTATACCAACTCGATCTAAAAATGATAAAGACTTGTATTCTTGAAAATATTTGCGAGTTTTAATTCAAGTGTTCTTATGCGAATGGATCAATTTTGCAAACACAACTTTTATAGAAATAACACATTCAAGATGCATATAAATAGTAGCAAATAACAGTGAACAAAAAACACATAATACAACAAATGATAAAGGAGTTCACCCCTCTCTTGGGCTACATCTCCTGGTCCAGCTTCCAATGTATCTTTTGTATTTTTTTCTCAAAGTACTAAAATATATGCTTTAAAATGCTCAAAATTCCAAAATGATGGCTCCAATGGCTTCAGAACATCCAAAAACCCCTAGTTGGGCTTTTTCGGCACCTTGTTTGGCCAAAAATTGAAAAAGATAGGCTTCCTAGAAGTTCCCCTTCAAACTTGTTGTCTCTGGATCGCCAAAATGCACCTATGTCTCCTCAACCTAGCCCCAACGTGCATATTTGTGTGAAAATCTAGCACCGAGTGCAACCGCAAAACGGTGCAAACTGTAGGATGGTTAGGACGTGCCTAGCCCCTAATCGCCAAAACCATGGGCATATAGGTCACCATATGACCGCGCACATATACAAAAAGGGGTCAAGTTTTAAAACCATATGGTAACGGTCAGAGGGCGTGCATGCCGGTGGTTCCATAACATACACATATGACCGGGGGCCAGGGCTTAGCCTCGACCCAGACCGCGCCCCATATCAAAACTATTGCAACTTATATAAATTGTTTAACATATATATAATAAGAAACGCATGTGGGCGCGCCAGTTGGGTAGACCTTCACAAGGCTCTTCCCCTTCCCGGAGGTCGTGGGGTTGAGTCCTGCCGACTACATATGTGTTAGACCACTGTCCAAGTGACACGTGGAGGCCATTGATTGGGCCACGTGTCATCATTTCAATCGCCACAAACAAGCCACGTGTCAAGAAAAAATTCGTCGTCCAACTGCCAACCAACACCTGCCACATGTCATACGGCCCTGCCAACTCAACCCTGCCACATGTCATATGGTCCTACCAAGTCAGCATCTGTACGGACTGTACAGTTAGCACATTTTTTTTGCCTGTTTGATGATTTGAATAGAACGCGATATCTCTCTCATCCAACGTCCGTTTGAACCCAAACGAGTTGTGTTGGGTTCATGACGATGAGGCCTATGCACCTGTTCGATTTGAAGCGATTCCGAGCACTTTGAATTTTGAGCAAAATTTGATTTCCTGGATCATTCACTATCCTTATTAGATCTACTCATATCAAATCTTCTTTCATCTATTAGTGCCCTAGTTTTCAAGCTAGGACATAATTTATCAAACATACCTAGATCCATACTTTAGAAACAAAAATTTCTACTTATCTTAATTTTATAGAGCACAAAGCTTCCAGATCTATAACTTTTCAATATTCTTACCTTTATTAGAGAACAGAGCTTGCAGATCTTACCTCTTTTCTTCAAATCAGACTTCTTTTCCTTAGCAGAGAGCTTCACAAATCAAGTAGAATGTTTCACACTAGAATGACATATCTATGCACAAAGCTTCTCTTTTCTTTACTTCAGTTCCCAACAATCACAATTTCAGGGTCCCAACAATGGAACCATTTGTTGGCACAGGGGAAGACCCAGGGTTCAACACTACAACAGTGCACCAACAAAACCCTAACTACTGGTCCTTTCGGAAACACCTGCGAAGCAGATGAAGTCTCACCCGAGGTAGAGGTAGGGGTGGTTGCAGGACTCAGATGTCTGCAACCTTAGTTGGGATACATATCTGTGATTATAATACTTAATAGAGCACATAGCACCATTAGTTCATCAATATCCATCTAATATCTACTTCGCAGATAAAACAGAGCATCGAAGCATTCACCCTGATCTAGCGTATTTAAGCACTTAGCATAAGTAAATGGACTAGGTCTAGTGGATCAAGCATTAAGCACATTCATATAGGTTAGATATAGCATCCAGATTCATCATAAGCACAAAGAATAAACAAATCTATCTGTCTATCGATACCAAGCACTTAGCAAATAGCACATAAATACATCAAAATATTGCACATATCAAAATAACACAATATTTACGTGGTTCACCCCCACCCTGGGGACACATCCACCAAATATTCTTCTTTATTAGCTTCTTCAATAGGTTACATGCGCAGAGCCTCAAAACCCTACTCCACATAGGACAAAAGATCTGCGCAGCTCACTAGATCCTTCTTCCTTGTGTTACAACACAAAGTACTTCACAGTCCGTTACTACCTCTTGCACCTAGTTCTGCAAGTCTCTTGCAGTATGCACAAAGAATTTACAAAACCCTACTTGCACTTAGCACTTAGCTTATCAGTCTCTCATCAAATAGATGCCTTTTCCCAACTCTACTACTTCTCATTACATTGCCTAGACTTCTATATATACATTACAAAATAGGCCTAAACATGGGTAAACCCATGGGTCGACATCCCATACCCATTACATATTCCCAAATCCCAAAAATGACCCAAAAAGGGGCCAAGATCCCACGATCTCTGCTTTGTCTTGCGCTCCGTCTTTGACAGGCTGTTGAAGTCCCGAAATAGGTCAAAGTTGACAAAAGATCTCCCAAAACTTGGTCAAGGGCCAACAATGAGAAAAACGTTAGGCTTCCCAAAGCCTCTGGATCAAGCCACATGTGCCACTTGGCACATGACTGCCTCCAAAGTGTCCATCAAACTCTGGTGACGTCAAGGGTCACAGAGGTGATGTCATGGGCATTTCAAGTCCAACTTCATACTAGGAGGGCAAGACCCCCCTGGGGCCAGTATTTCCAGGCTGTCTCTGGTGGAACGTCCTCCTCTCTCTCTGGTGCAAGCCTCTGACCTGTCTCTGCCCCTGGATGGGGTCTCAGCATCCATCTGGTGGGATTTTATCTCTATGGAGGTCCGAACTAATCATCTCCCCATATGTACTTGTCCATCAGGTGTGGTCCTACAACAACAAAAAGTAAACCCTCCATGGGCTCATAAGTCATAGGGATCATAGCAATTTCAATCACATATAACAATCAAGTTATCTAAACATGTGCATAAAACCCCCTTTTCCCAGACAAGTGCTCAAAGACATTATGCTATTCTATAAGATAGGTGTGGAGAGGATGGCAGGAGGTCCTATTGGGAAAATTCTCATTGGGTGTGGGATGTATCCAGGTGAAAACAAATCCAGGCCATATAAGTGGATGAGGTGGTGAGGGATGTTTGAGAAATGGGTGTAGTGATGACAGGGGAATGTATGGCTTACTTGTGGGTTCCTCTAAAGAGCGTGAGTTGCACCTTGTCATGGATCCAAATATTTCCAAGACCATTCAATGCCTGTTATATTTTTATCTTATTTCTTTTTATTTCAATAGAATAATTATGGGACACTTCCCTGGCGTGGTGACCAGTGGTGACAATGTTACCCACAAGCATTTCACGGAGATGAGAAGGTTGGCTTGTGATGAGACCCCCTTTATATTGGATATGCCACCAAGAGCCACTACCTTGGAATGGTGACCAACTGAATGGTAGTGTCATACGGCTACATGCCCATGAACCTAATAGGCTAGCTCATGATGAGACCCCTATCCTCCAACTAGGTCTTGATTTTATTATTTTACGGGTCCCTCTGTTTCTTGCTGAGAATCCTTTTATGGCTTTCTCGGGGATCCCTGGGTGAAACATCTGAAGGTTTTTTTCTTTTGGATTTTATATTTTTCCAACTACTTTTACCCTTTGGGCCTTTAGACCCTTCTTCCCACAAGGTAAGGTACAACCCTTTGCTAGCTTGGAAAACCCAATGCCCAAACCAATGTATGGGATGGATGAGAGAGAAAAAGATGAAAAGTGATAAGTATGGTGAGAATGGACGATGACCTTTCATGAAACCACCCAGTGGAAACTCAAACCCTATGGGAACCAACTTTCTAGGGCATCCTGTCATTGCCCCTAGGTGTGGACAAGTGGAAATGCATAAGGTCCAAGCACATGTCAGAAGTAAAAATAATTAAATGCACATATTCAAATGTTTTGAGGATCAGAGTGACACATACCATGATACCCGAACTCATTACCTCATGGAGCAAGACCCACTGCCATTGAAGGACCAGGCCGATGGGATGGATTCTACTGCTGATGAAAAGATGGAGGTGCTTAAGAAGAAGGATGGGCCCTCCAGGGCCAGGCTCAAGTCAATGTCTCTCTTGGTACTCCATGTCTAGGACTTGTGGGCCTCGAGACATAATCTCCTTAGTTATCCCTGGGCTAGGGGATACCATTGCCATAAATTAATCTCATAGAATACTCAAGGGTTAATGATATTCTTGATCAACTCAAGGGTGCCAATTTCTTTAGCAATATTGATATGAAGTTAGGCTATCAATAGGTTCCAATAGAATCAATTGATGTATGGAATACAACCTTCAAATATAAAGAAGACCTCTTTGAGTGGTTGGTTATGCCTTTTGGCTTCATCAATTATCCAATGACATTCATGAGGGTGATGGATGATATCTTACGAATGTTCACAAACTCTTTTGTGGTGGCCTGTTTGGATGACATCATCATCTTCAAATGGAACTTGGTAGAGAACTTGTATCACATTCAACAAGTCTTGATCATATTATTTCAACACAAGTTATATGCCAACTTAGAGAAATGATCATTTGAAATGATGATAATCCAATACTTAGGATACATCATGGACAAACATGGGGTGCATTTGGACCCGACCAAGATCCAATTCATTCATTTTTAGCCAAACCTAATGACTCTAACAGAGCTCCATAGCTTATTGGGCCTTGCCAACTTGTACCGCAGGTTTGTGTTGGGTTTCTCTGATATATCTTGGCACTTAAGTCAAGTGACCAAGGGGGGGATAAAGCCATTTTTTCCTGGTCTAAATCACAATAGAAATCATTCCAGTATCTGAAACACTGCATCTTTTCCACACCCGTCCTCATATTGTCATATCTACACCAACTGTTCGAGATCAAGACAGATGCCTTTGACTATTCTATCGACGTCTTCCTCAATCAACATGAACATCCAATTGGATATCACAATGAAACATCATCTGATGGTGTTCATGGGTATCCCATATGTTATCACATAAAGTTGTCAAGGATCTTAGGCGTGTCAATTTACCCGAGTCTGTATCCTTGCCCCGTTTTTCTCTATTTCGTTGGCCATGTCCTTATATTTTCCCCCTTTGTAGCTGGCAGAGCCGTTTTCTGTTTTCCCTTTTTGTTTTGAGCACTCACTCCCTCGACCTCTCTCACTAATCCTTATGTTTTCCCAAGCCCCAACCAGTCGTCCAAATCTTCATTTGTCATAGGTTGCAGCCCTTGGAGCGGTCTAATATGGACTCAGATCAAGTGAGAGAGAAGTTCATTTTTCACCAATGGAAAGAAAATGCGGGAATCAAGAGTTCGAATGTTGATTAAATTTTCTCAGTGGAATTCGTGAAATCCCGATTCGCAAGAAGGAAGATCTGGACCATCCGATCATAAAGGGCCACAGGCTGTTGATTTGACATTGGCAAATTTCGGAGTATCAAGAATCGAGAGTTCAGGGTTCTTGTCATAAAGTTTCATCCATAGCCCGAAACCCTGAAACCCAAAAGGTGGAAAGGGTCAATATGAGCCGTTCAAATCAAAGGGGCATGTGGCGCTAGATCAGTAATTTCACGGTTTCGCAAATTGGTTTTTGGAAGTGGAGCACGGTGCGAGACTCCTGAAACATGAAATCGTGAAACACCCAAGAAGTGGGCCCATGGTCTCAGCACTTGGTCACAAGGGAAGCAGGTCTATAAGGAAGTCGCTAGCACTCATCGCATAGTCGATGTTTCGTGTTGATGAGGAAAGGATCATGGCCATCCATTTTGAGGTAAGACCGATCTCCCATATCAAAGGTCGTTTCACGATTTTGGGCATCGCAATGTTGGAGTCAAGTTTGAGTGAAGACTCCTGAAAGGAAAAGTCTCAAAAGCGTCTTTGGATGTAATATCCAGTTCGTGGCCCAAGGTCACATGCAAGATTAGAGCGATAGAAAGGAGCCACACCAAAGGGCCGAGAGTGCCTGTGTTGATTGCATAAGAAAAGCATCATGGTTTCGAGGCACCGAGATTAATTCAGCAAAGTCATGGGCACCTCCTAGAGAATTCATGAGTGTCAGGACTCATCCTGATCCCGATGAAAGTAGTTAATGAAAGTGGGGGATGGTGGTTGAAGCCTCGTCTCATCACATAAATGGAAATCATGGAAGAACGATCGTGGAGGCAAGATGACAACCTAGAGTTCCTCTATAGATGTATTTTCCTGCAAATCCCATACTGTTTTAAATTTGCATCTGATGGAGGAAGACAGGGGCAATCTGATAGAAGAAGGAGGAAATGCAAAGCTTTGAATTTAGTGGTCCGATTATGTCCCTGGGGACTGTTAGCAGTTCTGAGTATATATACTCAATTTTGATATTTTGTTAAGGGTTGATGGTAGAGCAAAGCTCCCGTATCATAAATTTTTAATGAACTTTCTGGTTCTCTGGTTATGTATATGCATTTGATACTTCTTGTTTAATGACAGTCAACTTTCTTACTCCCTCTTGTTTCCCTCTGATGCTGAAAGAGTTCATGATTGACTAATTCACTTGAATTAGTGTGATTTCATTATGATGAAAGTTTGATTATAGTGTTGTTATAATTCCTTTCAGTTTATTTCATATTTAAATTCGAGAAATTCTTGTGTTTAAATTGTTCCTCCTTGGGCTACTGAAGGACTTGATGTCCTTGGAAGATCTCTACATTTTCTCACCGAAGTCTTCCTCCTACTCACCCTTACTACAACTTACTGTTTGAAGTTAAACTAAGACCTCACCTGCTCGTGCACGTCAGTCCATTTTTCTGAGTTAAGACGATATTTTTCTGAGACTGTGCCCATTTGACCTCTTATAACGAACCCGTGACATAAAAATCTGATGGGTATCAGGCTTACCTCTACCACAATCCATGGGTGACTTCTGGTGCTAACATTTCTGGTGCCGCTGTCAGGGATGAAATTGAAGATTTTCCCTGGGATTTAACGACAAAGCTTACTGGTTCTGAAGGTGCATCAGAACTTAGTACATCAAAGATTGCAACTATGCACCTGGCGACTCCATTGAGGCGAATCCATTGGTGACTCCACTGGTTCAGCTATGGCTTCCAGAGGTAGACACACGAGGTCTACCCCACAGCTACCTTTAGTAACACTTGAAGATGACCTAGAGAAAATTATCAGAAAGGGAAAGGCCCTTAGAGAAGGTGTTTCTACTGTTGAGCCAGGTATTTCTGATGATTTTTACTATTCTCCTTTAGAAACTCTGATATCTGCTTCTCATTTTCCTATCATACCGTCAGTTGGAGTTTCCCGAATTTTAAATTTTGGGAGTGTTCCTATTGATTTTTCCCCTCTTGGTCTATGATAGGAGGGATAAATCCTTTTCACTCCTCTATCCCCTAAATTCGTACCTTGGTCTAGACCCATGACCTCGAAAGGTTTTACCACCCCTCCTCCTGTTAGAGTTATATATTTTGCAGGAAGGAAAAATTATGTTCCTCCAAGCCCTAAAGCCTTTTCCCCAAATCCTCTGCTATTTCCTTTTCCTCCTAGAAGCTCAGTTCTAGTCTCCCTTGCTCGAACCCCTTCCCCTCCTAGTTCTCCTCCACCTATTATCCCTATGGAAGGTGCTAATTTCCCTAGAAATAGAATGAATTCCATAGCAGTTGTCCGATATGCCCCTCTAGTTCTACCTCAACCTCTTAATTCCCTACTAGCTGGTGGCTACCTTAAGTAACTGCCTAAGTTTACAAGGGAGGGAGATGTAACTACAGAGGAGCACCTTGCATCTTTCTATAGTTATGTTGATAACTATGTCATAGTAGATGAATATGTATGGATGAGGATTTTTGTCCACAGTCTTGACAAAGAAGCCAAAAAGTGGTTCAGAGCCTTGTCTCCTGGATCCATCCATGGGATTGAGGCTCTGGATAATGTCTTCTTGAGACAATGGGGGGATAAAAATGACTTTATGTATTATATCATAGAGTTTGGGTCCCTAAAGATAAAAGAGGGAGAGTTTGTCCCTGACTTCTCCAAAAGGTTCAACAAGATGTACAATAAAATCCCTGTTGAGATAAAGCCTACAAAGGCCTATGCTAAAATTACCTATGCCAGTGATTTTGACCTTGATTTATGCCTCCTATTAAGAGAGAGAAGAGCTACTTCCTTGGATCACATGCAAGATTTATCCCTGGAAGTAGAGTCTAACATATTGGCAGTTGACCGATTCAGGAATAAGACTGATAGAGACGAAGGAAGGGGAAGATCCGAAGCCTCAACCTCTAGTTCCTCTACCCCCCCCCCCCCTCAAATGGATGAAGTAATCAAGTTACTAAAATCACTTTCAGCTAGAATGGAAATGTTGGAATTGGAGGGAAAGCAGACATACAAAAATCCCCCAAATGTTGATAACAGACGAAACTTCAGGAGGCCGAATAACCATGCTCCTCAGATCATGCCAAGGGAACAGAGGGACAAAGATAGAAATGATCAGAAAATTCAAACCCCTCTCCAAAAAAACCTTGTTACTGATGAGGAAAGGGAAGAAGAAGAGCTTGACCCTGAAATTGTATTGGAGACACCTCCCCGTATCCTCATTTAACTCAATTTGCATACAAGGAATCCCTCATGAACAATCAAATAAATGCATTGAGTAAAGGGGAAAAGGAAAATAATATCCCAAGTAAATACAACCTCTGGTCTAAGAAGAACGAAGGGAATCCTAACATCCCTAATTAGGCTCCCAGAGTAGAGAATCCTGCTGAAGATGCAACATACAACAACAAAGAAAAGAAAGCTCATAATTCCCCACCAATAGCCAAAGACCCTGTCCCAGAGGTGAGAGAAATTCTGAAGCCCCCTTCCTCCTTTAACTTTGAGCATGAAATTTAAAAGATCAGAATCCTTGTCCCCCTTTTAGAGCTAGCTAAGCATGAAGACTTCAAAAGGTCCTTCTCTAAGATGTTGCAATCCGAGCCACCCTGTCATTCCAAAGACTTAGTGAATCTCCAAGATGAAAAGCCTGCAATCATTTTAGGTCCTATGGTAGAAGATAGAGATGATTCATCCCCTCCCTTCTAAACATCCCTGAACATACACGATAAGGTGTTTCATAACTGTTTGATGGATTTTGGGGTGTCTCATAATCTCATGCCCAAGACTTTCATGGAAGAACTCGGATTAGAAATCACAAAATATTATCATAATTTATATTCTTTTGATTTGAGGAAGGTGCAATGTCTTGGGGTCATCAAAGATCTGTTGGTAACCTTGTTTTAGCTGCCCATGAAAAGTGTGGTCATGGATATTGTGGTGGCTGATATTCCTCCCAAGTTTGGCATGCTATTGTCAAGATCTTGGAATAAAAGACTCGGAGGAACATTACAGATGGACCTCACATATGATACCATTCCATTCTTTGAAGGGGAGCATAGGAGACTGTACAAAGAAGCTCAGTTGGCCTACATTATCAGTGATGACGCCGATCCTACCAATCATCCTATATTTTACCTTGATACTGATTTGGGATCCAGCTTGTTGCATCTCACCGACACTCCTGAAGCTCCTCTTCAAATCACAAAGCAACCCGTTTCTTTTCATGAAATACCTCCCCCAACTACTTCTGTGTGGAATATGTTCTTTGATGTAGCCTCTTCTAGGGAAGGTGTTGGTGCTGGAGTAATTTTTGTGCTGCCTTGTCAAGAAACCATATCTCTGTCATACAAATTAGAATTTGAAACTACCAATAATGTGGCAGAATATGAAGCTCTTGTTCTAGGCTTAAGGTCTACAAAGGACATGGGAATTGAGGAGATAAAAGTGTTTGGGGATGCTGAGTTGATTTTCTAGCAGATCAAAAATGCTTATCAGGCCAAAGACACTCGACTCAAGAGTTACAGAAATGAAGTGTGGGATCTGGTTGACATCTTTTTCTTGGTTTCAACATTTCATTTGTTCCCAGAGAAGAAAATGGCGTGGTCGATTCTCGGGTTGTCTTAGCAAGCCAGTTCAGGATCCCACTGCCACCTAAGCTCAGGTATGATGTTGAAATTAGATATAGGCTCTTTGTACTTGATAGTATCAAGCATTGGAAGGTGCTCGAAGATGATCTTGAAATCAAAATATTTCTTGAGTCGGTTGATGAGTTCTCTACATTACACATTGATCAAGATTATGATTTCGAGGCTGGCCCTCCCCTTGAAGTATTTTTAAATAAAATTGCTAATCACCATATTGTTCAGTTGCATAGAAATCACATTCCAAAGGGACTGGTTCCTTTGGAAAGATTGTTCGATGGGAATTATGCGGTAGTAAATCTTAAAGGCCAAACTAAGGATCTTGATGTAGCTGAGTGAAACATTGGTACAGAGGGGGATACAAAGTTTGTTAAGTTGTCAAGCAGTCTGTCAAGGGAGTAGAGAGCCGAGTATGTTGAGTTGTTAAAATAATTCGTTGATGTGTTTTCCTGGACCTATGAAGACCTCAGGACGTATGACTGACATTATTGAGCATAAGATTCCACTGAAGGAGGAGGCCAAACCATTTAGGCAGAAATTAAGACAAATAAATCCTATGTTGCTGCCTATTATGGAAAGGGAGGTAAAGAAGTTGTTGAATTCCCAAATCATTGTCCCGTTGAGATATTCTGAATGGGTGGCCAACCTGGTCCCGGTGAGGAAAAAGAATGGGGAAATCAGACTTTGTGTCGATTTCAGGAACCTGAACAGGATCTCAAAGAAAGACAATTACCCCTTGCCGAAAATGGAACACATATTACAAAGGGTAACTGGAACATCAAGGATATCCATGATCGATGGATTTTCGGGATACAGTTAGATCTTTGTCATGCCTGAAGACAGAGAAAAGACTGCCTTCACCACTCCTTGGGGCACATTCATGTATGGAAAAATGCCCTTTGGATTAATGAACGCGCGAGTAACCTTCCAATGAGCCATGGACATCACCTTCATTGGAGAAAAGGATAAGTTTGTGGTCATCTATCTGGATGACATAAAAATCTTCTCCAAATCCTATAAAGAACATTGTCAGCACATGAGGAAGGTTTTCTCGAAATGCAGAAGGTTTGGTCTCTCCCTAAATCCAAAGAAATCATTATTTTCTATGCAGGAAGGAAAGTTATTGGGGCACCTAGTATCATCTAAAGGAGTTAGGATCAATCCCAACAGGGTAGAAGCTATTAAAACCTTGTCACTCTCGAGGTCCAAGAAGGAGGTTTAGTCTTTCTTAGGGAAAGTTAATTTCCTAAGAAGGTTTGTTTCCAATTTTTCCTAATTGGTGAAGCATATCACAACCATGCTCAAGAAGGGGAATGAAGTAAAATGGACATAATCCTTCAACCAAATCAAAAAAGCATTGGTTGGAGCGCATGTGCTTATTAGTCCCAATTACTCCAAGGATTTTTTGATCTTTTCTTTTGATTCTTTTGATACAGTGGTCGTTGTTCTACTACAAAAGAATGATACAGGGCTTGAACAACATATTTCCTTTTTCAGCAGAGCATTGAGAGATGCAGAGGTCAAATATGACCATGGAGAAGCAGGCCTATGCTTTGGTTAAAGATATCAAGGCTTTCAGAGTCTATTTCCTGCAATCAAAAGTCATCGCGTACATCCCTTAAGCTTCCATTAAGGAAATTCTCATTCA
>JZKD02S1806868.1:11420-28155 GCA_000966675.3 Picea glauca | reverse complement strand
TTATTGTTTTTTTTGGATTTTTTTTTTGTTTTCACTTCTTTTATTTTTTTCCGACCATTTTTTAATGTATTTTTTATTTATTTATATAATTTGGGTTTTGAATATTGTTTTTTAATGTGTGTTTTGCTTCACTTAAAAAAAAAAAAGTTGTGAAGATTTTGTCCTTTCTATTTATTTATTTTTCAATGTAAATTTAAGAAGAAGAAAAAAATGTTAGTAAATAAATTTTTAAGTGACCATATTTTATCCAATTTTGAGTGTGTGTTTTTTTTCCCTGTATAGGGATCTATTGTCAAAACCACGGTTTCAATTAGGTTGAAATAAGCCATAATTTTAACGTTTAGAAAAAACTTTTTGCTTTAGTCACTTTTTTATTTAGGTGTTAATTTTAAGGTTTTTCTAAGCTATTGTATGCGTTTTGAAGGTCATGCTTGAAAAATGTTGTAATTTTGACCTCGTTTCAAAAAATGTTGCTACTAGTAGCACCTCTTTTTGATTTGGGGTTGATTTTCATGTTTTTTATGCAAAAATATGAGTTTTTTGGGCTAGAGTTCTCGTTTTGAGGTCACAGTTCTTGTTAAGTTGGTAATATTGTTATGAAACTCTTTCAACTCTCGTGTGCTCATTCTATAGGGTGTTTTGGAAAGTGGGGAAACTCCAGGAATTAATTCAACAGAGAAGTCAATATTTTTCTTTGGTGGCAATCCTGACAATTCCCCAAACACATCTTCATATTCCCTCAAAACTAAACAATATTCAAGACTTGGATCCTTATCCTTCGTTGTCTCATTCATATGGGATGCATATATCTGGTTCTCTTTCCTAAAACTTCTTTTTAGCTGGAATGTTGAAATCTCTTTGATGGATATAGGCTTTGGAATACCTTGCACTGTCCTTGAATTCCCTTCCTCATCAAGGCACGTGAAATCTTTTTTGCAGCAATTTAGGACAACATAATTCCTTTCCAACCAATGCATACCAATTAAGCAATCATATGACCCAAGTGGATCTCTTCATCTTGCACACCAGTTATTTATTTCCCTTTACTGCAAATTGTTTAGGCTCTTCCATGTAGATTTATTCTTCCAAGTCCCCATATAGAAATGTTTCCTTCACATCCATTTTCTCTATCTCAATATAAAATTCTATTGCCAAAGACATTAATACTCTAATGGAAGTCAATTTTGCAACAAGAGATAAAATATCATAGATGTTGACTCCCTCGACCTGGGAATATTGTTTCGATACTATTCGTGCTTTGTACTTCTCGACTTGACTTGTTGTATTCAACTACTTCTTGAACACCCAGTTGCCATCGATGGGTTTCCTTCCATTAGGCAGCTCAACTAAATCCCATGTCTTGTTCTTATGCAAATATTCCATTTCCTCAAACATGACCTCCTTCCAAATTTTACCCTCTGTTGAGTTGACTACCTCCCTTACTAAATAGGGATCATCATTAGTGGAAGATAAAACAAATGTAGAATAGAAGTAAGGTGGACTATACCTTTTAGTTTGTTTTCTTACTCATATAGACTTCCTTACAACCAGAGTCTATAGTTCCACCTCTTTATCTAAATCAATCGACTCGTCTGAATCATGTTCCTCGTTCCTCGGCTCTAACACTAGTTTATCTGGTTCTTTCTCCATTTGATCCTTTTCATTCCTAAAGTACTTTAGAATTCCCTAAATCTCACATCTCGACTATAAATTGTTTTTCCTCATCACCAAATCCCATGGATTATATCCTTTCATTCCATCCTTGTAACTGATAAAAATCAACTTGTTCATCTTTTCCTTGGGAACATGCACAAATGCATCACAATTAAAAACTTTGAGATGTGAAAGAGAAGGATCCTTATCAAACCATACCTCATGTGGATTCATGTCAACTAGCGTTGATGAAGGAGATCTATTTACCAAATAATGAGTAGTATCAACTGCCCCTACCCATAATTCTTGTGCTAACCCAATACCACCAAGCATCCCCCTTTCCTTTTCCATGAACATATTGTTCATTCTTTCAACAACTCCATTCCATTGAGGGGTATATGGACTGGTATTTTTGCATGCTATGCCACATTTCTTGTAGAAATGTTCAAACTCTTTAACATAGAATTCACCTTCGTTGTTATTTCTCAACACCTTGATATTTTTATCTGTCTAGATTTCAACAAGAGATTTAAACTCTTTGAACTTACCAAAAACCTCATATTTATTTCTTAGGAATAAAGCCATGTCTTCTTGGAGAGATCATCTATGAAGGAGATATAATACAAATAGCATCCTAGTGATGGAACTGATGCATGCCCAAACACATCATTATGCATCAATTCTAGTATCCATTTTTCCCTCATATCTCCAGATGGAAATCTCACATGATTTTGTTTTCCATAGATGCAATGTTCACAGAAATAAACTTCCAAAGAAAAATCAGGGAAACCTTTGACCATACATTTATTATGTATAGATCAAATACCTTTTCCCTCAATATGTCCCATCCTCTATTTCCCTAACATGGTATGATTGATTAGACGAGGAACTATGGAGTCACCTTCAGGAATAGTTGTACTATTGCATCCCGTTGAGTCGACACTCCCCAACAACTTATACAGGGTTCCAAACTAAGCTCCTCTCATCAAGACCATTTCTTCCTAGACCATTTTGCATGAATCCTTCTCAAATATACTGTGAACACTTGCATCACTCATTTTACTGACATCTATTAGATTTCTTTCCAAACCTGGAATATGAAGCACACTTGGAAGGTTTCTATTCCTCCCATTCTTTAGCACCAATCAGAATCTACCTTGTCCAACAATATTGGTTATCAAATTGTCTCCTAAGAATACATCTCCTCCATACTTCTCATATTCACATAACCATTCCCTTTGAGGTTTCATATAAAAATATGCACTTGATTCGATCAACCAAACATCATGATTTTAATTTGTATTTTTTGATGAAAAATACACACCCCCTCCTTCATCTGAATAAGTATTTCTTTCATTTCACTGCTTCTCGTCATATCCATGAATTTTTCTCAACCAATTTCAACTTGTAGTCCCTTTTGTAATTCCCAAATTTACTACACTTCCAACATTTTCTCGTCGACTGAACCAAGGATTTATATATACCCTTAGACTTAGAATTTGTATTGGATAATTTACCTTTTTCTCTGTCGACTGGTCATTCTCTCACTATCAAGGAATCCTTGGTCAATATTTCCATGTTCTTCCACCTCATTTCCATTGATATCAGAGATGCAACCACTATTCAAGATATTTTCAACCTTGATTTGATACAAAATGTAGGGAAACTAAACAAAACAAGAGAGAGAAGATAGAATTAAAACATAAAGTAAAATAATGGAAATCACATATAGTACATAGAGATTTACCCTAGAAACCATTAACTAGGAAAACCAACAATGCTTGAGTGGCTCCCACTCTTTTGTTGTATTATTCTTTCACTGAATAAAGAGTTGCATGACTAAAATTTGTCCACACCTAAGACCAATTCATCATCCTAATCCCTTGCTTTATTACAAGAACAACTCTACAACCATTTATCTTCCTCTTCATGACCATTGGAATCTCTTACGACTCTTTTAGATAGATTACATACTGCCATATTTATAGGCATATTTTACATCTATAAGTCTAATTCATGGTTCCCAAAAAGGTTATAGATCCATTAATATGATTGGATGTGATCTCATAATTCTTGGGATTCTATCACTTCTTTTGACCACCAGTCGACCTCCATTCAGTCTTCCAGCAGGATACCAATTGACTATCTCGTTGACCTCCATTTAGCTATGAATCGACCATCAAAATGACTTAACCATTCAATCGATCAATCATCCAATCAATCATCCTTGACTAGCAAGTCGATTGACTAAGTTTCCATTGCAAAGAATATAACAACCCAACTACATTTTTCATAGGTATGCTCCATGCGCTTAAAACTAGTTTTCTTGCCCTGTGAAAATCGTTTCCTCCATTATATTTTATTCTTTTTTAGGATTTACTAATATGAAAAAGACATAAAAAAATCAAATATGATAAAAAAAGGAGAGAGGGGGAAAGAGTATAGGTCTTTGTTTTTTTGGCAGCTATCTTGAGTATTGAATCCCTTGAATAAAGAACCAAGCTTTGAGTCATTTTCTCAACAAGTTGGGTTTTAGTATGACCTTAGGTAGTTGAACCTTGATATTTTGTGTTTTCTCACTCTTCCAGCTAGTTACTTTTCTAGTCACTATGGAGAGTTCATTGGTTCCTCCTGCATCACAGCCTTAGATTATTGTTCCACTTTGTGTCAAATTTTTCCCAGTCACTATTGTGTCATGCTTCTGTTCAAGGGATGTTTTATCTTGTGTCGACCATGTTACCCCCCCATGCCTAGGAGTAACTAGAGGATATAATGTCTCGTCTCCTGCAATGGATAACATGATCCCAAATATGATGATGATAAACATGTCAACAGATGGAAACCCAACAACTCCCCTCATTCACCTTTATAGCTACAGGTCAACCAAGGCTCATCACATCCAAGCAACCTAGCGTATGGGAGATGGTAAGCCATTGTCACCATGAGGTATGCTAGTTCTTCTTGTATGCAAAGTGTTGTGCTTAATTTTTTGGGCATATGGATGAGGATATTTGGTTGAAGTTGGATAATGGATCACTAGTTTGGGAAATTGTGTTAGTTGCCTTGTTTCACCTTGGTGGTCAGCTTCTATGCCCTAGTCCCATGTTGTCCCTGCTCATGGAAAATGGGTACTACTAGGGGGGCCTCACAAGGTTAACGCTTCGTTCCCCACCATACTTAACACTTTCCATCCTAGAGCCTCTCATAGTGTACTAAACTTCGGTAATGGGCCATGGTCCATTCTCAAATGAGAAGAGGGACTGTAGGCCTAGAGGTTGATTCACATATGCTAATAAAATAATAAGAAAATGATGCTAAAGAAAGAAAGGAATGATATCAAAGCACTAACAAAATCTAGTCCAAACTTGAGATATACCCTTTAAATGCTCACCCTGGTCCCAAATAGCAATGTTATAGCTTGAAACCTTATAAATGGGGACTTGCAAATATGATAAAGAGGACTAGAAAGATGGATGATAAAAGGGGATTAGAAAAAATAGTGTCTAAGAATGAGGTAAATCAAGAGAAAATTCACCCTCCACAAAGGCGCTCATAGAAATGGAAAAAATGACACCATAATCCATGAAGTAAGTCCTAAAACTATATCACTATAACACTTAATCTTGAAGGGTTTCTTTATTTATTTCTTCCCTCAATACCTATCCCTCTACCTAGGTTATTTTATTTCTTGTCTACCTGACACACCTAATAGGGTTGGATGAAGGCCCTCCAATACTTAAACTCGGCAACTCACATGGGATCCTGGGATGGTGTGATGATTGAAGGGGGTGCTGAGGTGAATTGTTTGACATGGATTATATCTTAATTTGTAGCTTTCTTTGCATGATTTAAGGAATAATGTTTCTTATGAACCTTGGCTCACCGTGTTTTATACTTAGATTTTTCTTGGATGGCATTGGCAAGGTTCTTTCAGGGGCTTCATGGGCTTATACACAAGACATTTTTCATTCATTTGCAGGACTTTGACACGTGTGATGGAGATAAATGTGTCATCCAATGACTCACCACCCTCATACTTCATCTCTCACACCCTTGGAACCTTGAATGATGGAAATATGTTCTTGGTAGGAGAAGATTTAGTCATGATGGCATACAAATGGGATGGAAGCCCATAGGATGGGTAGAGTAACCATGAGTTTATTTTTCACTGGGATCAGGGATGTTGCAATAGTAGATATTTAGAGACATGAAAGAGACAAGATGCAACTCCCCAGAGCCTGGAAACAACACCTGGATCTTGGATGCTAGCCCTATTTTGGTGATGACATCACCTTATAGGGTATGATGTAGTTAGGTTTTGGTGACTTCTTGGGGCAATGATGATGCATGGAATGACATTTGGTGATGAGAGACATTACTTGTTCCCACATTTCTCCATATTGATGCCACATGGCCTTTGGAGGCCTCCTTTCCCAAGAGGGCTTGACGTCTCACACGTGTGTCACACACCCACTACGGCAACTAAGATTTTCTTTTTCTTTTTGTCTTTTCTTCGAGGAACAGAATCCTCGAATTTCTATGGGACCTAGCACAGACCCTCCCTTACCTTATCCTCCCCCATGTGATCGTTGGCTATGACCACAGGCCTTACCAAAAAGGCGCTTCTAGCTTTCGCGATTCGGGGAATCACGATGCAAGGGTTCCCCTGTTCTCTGTCTTTCGAAATGCCGAAACCCGAAAGGGTCTAACAGATCCTTAGTTCCTCCCTTGGGTCACTTTTCATATGACCGATCCTATGACCTGGTGCTAATCCTCTAAATTCTTTTGGGGTTTCGTGATTCGGGGAATCGTGATGCAAGCGTTCCTCCTTTCCCTTTCGAATCCCCAGAACTCGAAAGCCCGGTATCATCTGGATCTACGGTCCAGATCGTCGACTTGATCAACGGCCCGGATTAAATCCTGGCATTCTACCTTTCAGGATTTTGGTGGGGTCTTCATTCCTATTTCCCCGATCTCCAGAACCGCGATGGCTTTATATCTTCGCCACGCGTCCCTACAAATGGGCGGTCCAGGTTATTTTAGGACTCCTCCTTCCTACCACAAGACCCTGTCTGGTGTCCTGGGGCTCATCCACAGAGCGCATCGGGGTTTCGCGTACCAGGATTTCATGACTGGCGAAGACGAGGGGTCTTGCCCTTGGGTTTCCTGGGTGCTGAAACGCCAAAACCCATTCACACTAAACCGATTCGTGGTTTCGCATACCAGGATTTCGTGACTGGCGAAGATGAGGGGTCTTTCCTTTGGGTTTCCCAGGTGCCGAAACGCCAAAACCCATTCACGCTAAACCGATTCAGGGTTTCGCATACCGGGATTTCGTGACTAGCGAAGATGAGCAATCTTTCCCTTGGGTTTCCTAGGTGCCGAAACACAAAAATCCATTCACGCTAAACTGATTCAGGGTTTCACATACCGGGATTTCACGACTAGCGAAGATGAGGGGTCTTTCCCTTGGGTTTCCTGGGTGCCGAAACGCCAAAACCAGAGAGGACTACTCTTTCTTGTACAAGGTTTCCAGACTCCTATCACATGATCCTTCAGAGGGTTCTTGGGTAATCATCCCTAGGCTTGGTGACCTGACTAAAAATCCTTCCTAATTCGTCAAGCTATGAACTTTGTGTTAGGGGTAAAATAAACTCGTGGGTTTACTAAAACGGTAGTCTTTTCAAGGAACTCACTCCAGCTCTGGAATGCAAGGGAACTTCCCGGGAGGAGGTGCCTTCGGGAAATCAAACCAGGACATAGCGCGAGTCAAGTAGATGGAACAAATCTCAAGGGAATGGACTCATATTCTGAACTTATTCATTCTATACCTAAACCGATTATGGTCATATGAGTATAATCATGCATCCATTTTTTCCGATCAAAACACAAGACAAACACTTCAATACAGGAACCATTTATGAGCATATAAACATGAGCATGCGTCCAGGATATTCAATTCAAAATACAAGATATAAACACTTATCAGAAACACCAGGTGTGACGCGACTGCTGAGAGGGGTTCATTTCCACCCAACCGTAGGCTCAGTGACTCTAAATGGATTTACCACTAGCCACCCCCGAGCTAGACCACGATGCTTGAGATTCCGTCTCCTACTTCCAACTCAACGGAAGTCAAGGACGAAGGTTACTCTCCTTCTCCTCTATTCATAACTCCCTGTATTTCCTGAGTTTCTCCCGATTCTCTTCCGCGATCCCTGTCACGTGTGTTCTCTCCTCTCCCCTTACCACACTTCCTCTCTTGCCTTTTCTCTGCAAGATTGCGTGTGGCATGAATTTCCCTGTCCGTGGTCAGCTCTAGGAGCTGTTATGGATGGGAAGTTCACCCCCATCCTCTCATTAACTCTTGAGGAGCCTCCCCACCTACCAATCTGACGGGAAATCCATTCCAAGGTCAGAGAGTTTCTTTGGTCTTTGAGCAAGTAAAAACCAGTACAGTACTCGCTCAGTGGAAGTTAACGCAACCATTCCAGGTCCCTTCCACCACCTCTCATTAGCCATCGTGGTCTCTTTTAGCACATTCCCCTCCCAGCAGTCATGCAACACATAATCATAACATAATTTACATTCATCGACCTTTTATACAAAGGTCCATCAAATCAAACATTCACATCTTTGAGTTTGCCATAGTTCTTGGCCAATATAGTTATTTTTATAGACTAGGGGAAACATGGTGTTACAACGTGTTTCTCATTATGATTTATTTTTACACTATTATCATTTGTAAAGGTTAAATGAGAAGTCATCCCCACTTATTTTGAATATTTGTTATGTTATGTGGATAAAATTGTAGCACTATGCACTCACTTTAATTTTGGATCATCTTTCTCTCACCATTGTGAGACTACTTCTGGAATTTTCGGCCCTTAAGGGTTATTAGTCTTTCTCTCTCATGTGTTATGCTTGGAAAGGATATTTTCATGGTCAATTGTGATATATATGATCATTTTATCTTTGGTGTATCCCTAAAATGCCCTACCTATGCATACATGGCATTGGCATTTCTACTTGCACAATTTGTCAATCTATTGTTGATGATCTCTCTTTAAAAAACCATTTTTTGGAGCATGTACGCACTCTACTGCACTACTTCCCACGTACATATTCTAGTTTCATACTAGACAACCCATGTGCATAAACAAGATGCATACTAAACATCCTGCGTTTACCTCCAAAATTTGCAAAAAATAAAAAGTTGCAAGGGATTCCGTGGAGTTTACGGGCTATCGATGGTTTCCCAACCAATTCACTCATTGTAGCCTGTCCCCAAACCGAATAAATATCCTTTTTCCATATAAAGGAGGTCTTGGGGTCCCATTCCAACATCAAGCATTAGAACAAAGAAACTTTGCCAAAATCCCTTCCCCCTCTTATTCCAAATATTGCAACCCTTTCTGAGATTTGGCCTCAATATTCCCTCTCTAGCCCTTTCTTCTATACAATCCCTTCCCTTTCCCTAAAGTGATTAGTTGATTGTGAGAGAATTCTTTGGGATGATGCACTTGGAGCAACATTAAGAGGAGTCTGGACCTGGTTCGTGGAGCGTTAGTCATTGAAGGTTGTAACTTTTAATCTTCATACTGAATAAAAAAATCCTTATCTTGTCCCAAATACTATGTGTTTATGATTTTCATTTGATTTATGCATAATGGTTTATATCTAACCCTAATCTTGATTAGTAGATATAGAATATTTGTAGCAACTTTTTCCTAAGTGTTCATGTAGGTCAGATTTGGGAGGAGACTAGTAGCTTGGAAAGCTACACAGACGGAGGAGGTCTATATCGAACGTTAGGACCAAAGGTACTACTTCTGACCTACTTTGCTATCTCTTTTTGTTCATCCTTTTAGAGTGTTTTAGGTAGTTTAAGAATAGGATTGTCTTTTAAGGGAGATCATAACTTTGCCTATACTTTGACCCTGGTATAGTAATAGGGGGATTTTTCCTGCTAACAGAATTGACAACTCCACTGGGGAGTCTCTCTAGGGTTTTAGAGGGAAGTTTTTTGGTTTTAATTGGATTCTTTATTGCCTTTTGAGTTTTTGTATCAAGTTCACTGAGTCTTTTGAGTGTCTATGGTCACTTGCAAGGTGCCTACCATCTTTCCATGCCCATTAAGTCTGCTTAGTCCTTTTCTTTTTGAAAAATCTCAAAGGTTACGTGCTTTTCTTTGTCTCATCCCGCGTACATGCGCAACCGACACAATAGACATCCCACGTACATACACAAGCTATTGGTGCAACAACTTGTGTCTCTGTGTCCTGAAAGTGTTTAAAAAAAAGAGAAAATTTTATGTTTCTTGACAGAAGATCTAGGCTTCTCAGGGCTTTCTTAGATTTTACAGAGTCTTTGTTATTGGCCTTAGCTTGGGTTAAAGATTCATCTTCAACTTGTTTCTTTATTTTATTTTGTTTTTCCTAGAGGTTTAAAGTGAACTTTCAAGTTTTAGATCCTCCTTTGGTTTCTTTTTGAATCCCTGGGTTACGCAGTCAGCCTAGGGTCTCTATCCATCTTGGTTTTGTTTTCTCTTTTTCCTGTTTCATGCTTTGAAAAACAAATAAGAATTTTTACTTTGGTTTTTCTTATTAAAGCAGTTCAAAAAATAAAAAATAATTTTTTTTTTCATAATTAGTTTGGTAGCATAGCCTAGGTTGTTTGTTTGAAAAAGAAAAGAGTCTCAGTTTCAAAGTTCTTTCTTTCTTTCCTGGAAGTATAAGTAGTTTTGCATAGTCAAACGAAAGCACTTCTTAGGAAACTTTCAATTATAAGATATTGAAACATTAATTTGAAAAGTTGATATTTACAAAGGGTTTTACAAGTTTTTGCTCTAAATTCGAAGTAACTCATTTTCTTTTAAATGCTCTAAAGTTTTCTTATTTTTTTGCCAGTCTCTTCCAAACACCACTAGTTGCACGATCACATCCTTTGCGTAAATAAAGCCTATAAAATTAACGCTTAACTTAAAATATATTAGAATTTCTGTTTGTAGGGTTCATCGACTAGTTTAGGCTTTAGGGCCTTGAAATAGGTGTGAAGAGGAAACTCTTCAAGACCATTTAAAAAAAAAATTGGAGTTTGAGATAGGGAGTGTCTAAATTCCAACATTGTAAGAGTTAGTTGGGACCCCCCTCTAACACAGGGGATAAACATGAGGTCACGTAAGGAAAGGTAGAGGAGATAACGCCTCCAAAGATGGACCGAGCGTAGTGGGGATTGTATATTGAGGGTCTTTCTTGGGAACAATACTGATCGCATTTACCTGCGAAGCCTCGTGGACCTCGAATCCATTTGATATCCTCAGTTTTCTTCTAGACCAATTGATTTTGGCACCCTTGAATGGCTTCAAACTTGTTATCCTACTCATTATGATCAACCCAACTGTCGACTATACCTGCCTGGTGACTGACTGCGAGTTGGAAACTTAGTTGCCTATTTTTACGAACTTACACGGGTGACTGTGGGGGTATACCACAGTACCTAGGGTAGACATCGGGTCATGCTTCAAAAAGTATACCTGGAGGGTGATTCCGTGTTCGAGTTGCACTTGCACTGGTAAGTTGCTCTAGTGTCGATTGGTGTAACTGTCCTTCCCACTAGTTAGTTGTCTGCTTGATTTATCTTTAGGAACTTTTAGTGTGTGCTCTGTGACTCGCGCTAGTCAAACCTTACTATGTCGGTTGATCATTTCATAAAATGGAATATCAACATATCATCGGTCGGGTAGGCTTCAAGGCATGTCGCTGGCTACTTTGGAGCCACATCCGCCACCATTGAGGCGAAGACTAGATCAAGAAGTATCATTTGAAGTGATCGGGCCACATGAAACTGTACCCAAGCCATATCTGAGAGAAGACTTTCCATCCCTGAAGGAATCCATCGTTTCTGACCTAGAGACCAAAGGTTTTAGGCCAGCAAATCCTACGATCACCGACTTATCGACAATGCTTTTAATTCAGATAGTCCCCCACGAGGTGACTTCTCCTGAATGCCAGTTTATTCGTTGAGTAGTGATGGAAGAAAACACTGCTACTTCATCAGGAAGTCCTCATACTCTTGTTACGACTACCACTGGAGGAGGAATTGTACCTCATCCCCCACCTTCTCCTGTCAGGACCACAACTGTCCCGACACCCACGACTTCGGGTAGTGGCTCGGTTCCTTTGACAAATTCGACCACTGTTTCATTCACTCATAATGCGACAGGTGCTCCCTTCTCATATGGGATACTCAACTTTGACTCAGATTATGTTCTTACTTACTCTACTTTACAGACCATGGGTCTGGGGGCAGGGAGATCTAATGCTCCCTTGCAAGGATCAAACATGGTAACTACTGCCCCTTTCAATGTTATTCCTTACGGTGAGGGTAATATACCTATTCCATCCCCTTCACTCGGTGGCGCATTTTAGCAGCCGAACAAGCCTAACGCTAATTATAGTTTGTTTAGTGGAGGCAGTTTGGGACCTTCATCCTACACGATGTCGGTGGGATCAATGTCGTTCTCTTTGTTTGGTGCCTTTGGAAACAACACTTTTTCTTCGTCTTCCTTCTTAACTAGGGGAAACCCCAACTTTTGTCAACAAAACCCTATGCAAGGTACCATTCCTTCACAGGGAGCAATGATAGGAGTAAATCAGTTCTAGCTGGTGGGCTCTCATGATAGCCTCTTCCTTAGAAAACACCTCAGACATTGCTACATCTTTAGATACACAAGGAACCAAAGACTTCAAGAACCACTCAAGAAAAAGCATAGGAGGGACCTTGACCTTAATCAATCTCTTTCATCATTTCTATTCGTGGATATGATCCAAGATATGGTCAGCCTTAGTCTGCTCGAAGTTGGCCAACAACTCGATGTCAACATCATATCTCACTGGCAACTGGAAATGGTTCAATAAAACCATAGCCAAGTCATTAAAGTAAGAGCACTTCGAGTTGTTGAGCTCTATATACCACTTCGTTGCACCTGTATAAGAGTGCATTGAAAAAGGAACAACTGAATAGAGTCGTCTTTCAATGAGTTCTATGAGCACCACAAGTGAAAGGTAGTCACATGATCACCTGGATCTTCGCCAAGCTTGCCCACAAATTTTGGAATGTTAGAAGGAAACTTAGTCGGCATGGAGGTCCAACACAGATCGTGACAGATCAGGTCATTTAACAATCTCGACAAGTTTGGAAAATGCAAGGTTTCCAGAAAGGGTAGTTTTGGTTGTGAAGTATTTACATGAAAATAGAGACTTATATTTTGACTAGCACCAGGTTGCTAGGAAAATTTGGACTGTTGGCTAGGGTTTTGGTAGAAACGGTGGCCTTGACCAACAAATGGAAATTTCRTYTGTTTTTKCATCATCGACTGACYTCTAAAGTTAAACAACATAGATTKTGTAGGGATTGCTCCTTGCATAGYGTTCTAAGGACCTTGGTTGGGGATCACCCCAATTGATCCTCCTGGCATAGGTACTGAACCTTTCTCGRGGTTCCATTGAGTATGGAAGGGGTTTCCCTCGACCGACATCCCCTGTGAGGAAAATGAACCCTACCAAGGATTCCAAAGACCTTGTGTGACATATACTCCTATCGTCACTCCCTATGAAGGAATGGTACCTTACACATGTTTATGTTGACCAAAGATGGGGTTGCCCCCAGTCAAGAAGGAAAAAGAAGAAAAATCGGTTTCCCCTACATGGGATTACTTTCGAGATGACATTAAAGAATAATACTACCATGTTGTAAGCTACGAGGACCAATACACCAGATGAACCACCCTGTGTCAGGAAAGGGACCAGAAAGTACCAGATTTCACCAATATTTTCCATACCCTGTGCATCAAATTGGGTATCAAAGACTCTGAGCGACATTTGGTGCTCAAATACTGCAGTTGTTTGTATAGATAAATTCAAACAGAAATGGAGTTTTTGGACATCACCTCATTGGGTACGGCTTATAGAAATGTTATCAAGATCGAGCAGAAATTTAAGTAGAAGAGGTGAGATTTTGGATTTACAAACTCTTCACAGCCAAAGAAGGGCAAAGGTGGTCCCATCCCACACAACAAGGGACGGATCAAATATGGCCACTCTCACGAAAACCAATACAAGCCAAAACACATGAAGGGTAATGAGAAGACAAATAAGGACATGGGAAATGGTGTGAATACCATAAAATCCCTTGGCACAACACCGAAGAATGTCTCTCCAAGCAGTCACTCATGGTCGAGCTGAAGGCTTCTGAGTTAGAGGTTGATTCTAACTCTGAATCAAATCCAAAAGGAGGAAAGTGGATTATCGATTTTCAACTCAGTACCATTGTCACTACCACCAAAGTCTGACCAAGCGAACCAGAAGAACCAAAGGAAGGGGAACGCCTCTTTCACTCACACATGTGGGTAAATGGGGATCCACTTTATTTCATTGTCGATAGTGACAGTTAGAAGAACCTGATCTTAGTATAGGTCATCAAGCGGCTAGATCTGTCGATGACACCACACTCGTAGCCCTACACCATCGGCTGGCTTCGCCAAGGAAGAGATCTCTGTGTTAGCCAACAATGTCGTCTTCCCTACAACATCAAGCCTTTCAAAGTTGAGGTATTGTGTGATATTTATCCCCTTGAAGTTTGTAATGTTCTTTTATGACAACCATATTTTTGGAAGCGTCATGTTGTGTATGATTATAGACCCCACAGTGTTATTATTACTTTGGGTAGAAAATTGTATAGGATACCAAAGGTAGCGCCACCTACCGCTATTTATTTAATCTCTGCTAAGAAATGCAGTAAGGTCATTTCACAGACCGAGAAGTTCATCTTCTTTGTGATTTGTTCTCATAGTAAGCAGAAGGTTGTCGCCACATCCTTGGACTCTACATAGAGCCTCTCTTTGCAGCAGAAGAAATTGGACGAGATCGTGGAAGAGTACAGAGACATCTTCTCCTCACCCATTAGGGTATCGACGCACTACCAAGTCAAGCATCCAATTTATCTAACCCTCGATGCACCTCTGCCTAATGGACCAGTCTATCATCGCTCGTTGATGGAAAATGATGAAATCAAGCATCAAATCCAAGAGCTTCTTCAAAAGGGGCACATTAGACCCAACTCCTCCCCTTGTGGAAGCTCGATTGTACTGGTGCAGAAGAAGGATGAGACCTGACGACTCTGCATTGATTACAGAGAATTAAACAAAATCATAGTCAGGAACTAGTACCCAATTCCCAGAATTGATGACCTTCTTGAAAAAATCAAGGGGGAAAATTTCTTCAACAAGATTGACCTAAACTCTGGCTACCACCAGGTTCCCATCGAACCAACTGATGTATGGAAGACAACTTTAAAATCTAAAGAAGGTCTCTTAGAATGGTTGGTCATGCCCTTTGGCTTAACAAATGCACCAACCACTTTCATGAGGTTAATGGATGACGTATTGAGACCCTTCAACAACTCTTTTGTGGTGGTATATTTAGATGATATCGTCATCTTCAACAGAACTTGGGATGAGCATGTGTGGCATATTCAATAGGTTTTGAGCACTCTATGACAACACAAGATATATGCCAACTTGGAAACATGATCCTTTGGCATGAACAAGGTCCAATACTTGGGCTACATTGTTGATGAGCATGGGGTACATGTTGATCCAGCTAATATCCAAGTCATCCGTGATTGGCTAGACCTGACCACACTAACCGAGCTTCAGATATTCTTGGGACTGGACAACTTCTACCGACTATTCGTGTTAGGATTCTCCCATATTGCATGGGCCCTCATCCAAGTGACCAAGGGAGGTGGCAAGGAAAATTTCGCGTGGGGGAAGGAATAAAAATGAGCATTAGATGATATGAAGCATCGCTTGTTCTCATCTCCAGTACTCCCCTTTCCCGATCTACAACAACCGTTCGATATTGAGACTGATGCATATGACTATGTAGTAGGCACAGTTCTCACTTAGCATGGTCATCCAGTGGCATACCATAGTGAGACACTCTCAGACACTATCTGGAAATACCCCACCTATGACAAGGAAATGTATACCATTGTACAATCCTATCATCAATGGAAACATTACATTCTTGGAAAGGAGGCGATCATCCACACTAATCACAAGACTCTGCAGTTCATATAGACACATGGGAAGTTGCAGAATGACCGCCATCAGAAGTGGTCCACCTACCTGTAGTAGTTCCATCTCAACATCAAGTATAAGACAGGGAGCACAAATCATGTCACTGACTGCCTTAGTTGACCTCTCGTGGCTGCACTCACCATTGTGCTCCATTCTTGTGGACATGAGGCATCTAAGCGGCCCTAACTTTATCAACAAGATCCAGACTTCGCTACCACCTATCAACTCTTGGGTAAAGGTATGAATGTCACCGATTTTCACATTCAGGACAGAATGTTATGCCATCTGGGCCATCTCTGTGTTCCTACAAGCAAGTGTGCAAATATTCTTTGGGAATCTCACTACAGACGGATGGTAGGACATTTTGGCATGGAGAAAATTGTGGTCTTTCTAAATAAACATTTTTGTTTGCCAAAACTTTGATGGGAGGTCAGAAAGTATATTAGATCTTTCACTTCATGTGTCATTGCCAAGTCAACCATCAAGAATCAAGGCTTATACACCCCTCTTCCTACTCCCGAGAATCCTTGGGAATCAATCTCGATGGATTACATGTATGGCCTCCCATCCACCAAGCAAGGAAATGATTGTGTATTTGTGGTCGTTGATCAGTTTTCAAAGATGGCCATCACCACATCCTGTAAGAATAATATCACGGCGACAGATATTTCCAAGATCTTCTTTGAATGAGTGTGGGTCCATTTTGGGATACCACGGACCATCATCTTCGACCGGGACAACAGGTTTCTCAACACATTTTAGTCGAGTCTCTAGACACTATTGGACACCAAGCTCACTAAATTAACTGCTTTCCACCCCCAAACAGACGACCAAACAGAGGTCATCAATTGGATGATTGTGCACATCCTACACATGTACAAATCTAAGCATCTGCGTACATGGGATGAGAGTCTCCTCTATTTTCAACATAGTTACAAC
>JZKD02S1806857.1:50453-71733 GCA_000966675.3 Picea glauca | reverse complement strand
TTAGTTTCTCTTCAATAAAATGTGTAAGATGATCGATGAAAAATGCAGGATTTTGATGGTGAAATGTTTTTTCTAACCCCATGGTGACAAAAGAAAGGGGGGCAGTGCGCAAAACGCATAAAAAGTTCATTAAGCCTAAGTTTGGCCTCATATATTGAAAAGTGCCCCAGAGATTAAAGATCGGGCCTAGATTTGCGACTAAGCTATTGGCGCCCAGATCTATGGTTCTAATGAGTTTTCGGATCCCCCCAACTATTTGACCTTTAACGGTGGGGGGGTGGTCCGAAAAGGTGATTAAAGTGTGTGCTTAGATATACAGTCATCCCATCAGCATGGAAATGGACGGTCCACAGGAGATTTCAGACCCCCCCGGACCATTCTACCTTTAACGGTGGGGGAGGGGGTCTGACATGATGTTTAAAGAATGTGCTCGAAACAACGATTGATCTAGCTTTGCTCAGATTAATGGTCAACAAGGGATTTCAGACCCCCCCAAACTTTCTACCTTTAATAACGCCAGGGGGCGGAATGAAGCAACGTCCAGGCGGTCCCCATCCCTATGTGGCATCATCTCATTGCATCTTACCTCTACGCTCCAAAAATTTACCGCCTATCATTTCTCCAACTTACCACCATCATCCAGAGATGTCACATCCCAAAACCACCCTTTGCAAGTTCCATGTCATGACCCTGTTAGCATGTCCCATCCATCTAACCGTTACAGGTCATATCTTTTTGTTCATCCCCCAATCACCATTCTGCACGAAAACTAGATACACACGTCAGAAATCTTTCACCCTGCCCTCTCATGTTCTAAAGGATCTGTTAACCATTTATTAGTGGCCACATACCCATTTTTCACCTGAATTGTCCTTTTTTCGCCCAACATACACCCCTTTAATAAATTCCAACCTTGTTTAGGCCATTCACATTGCACTCACAATCTATGCCTATAAGAGACTCATTCTCCTTCACCTCTACAACATCTCATCTAGCCTTATATTTTTCCTACTAACATGTGCTCAGTGTGCAGGTACCGGTGGAAATCAATGGCATCCAAAAGTAAAAATTCAAAATGTGGAGGAAAATCCTTTTCTCCCACATCCTGTTGATCTCGATTGGATCCCATGAGCAGACAAAGACTATTTAATCTCATAAACTAGGTCTGAATTCAACTTTGCTGAGCTACAATCATGGTTTAAAGACACCTTCATCGATCAGAGCGATGAAATTGGTCTCTGGCAGTCAAGTCTCCCTCTACATCCTTTTCCCCAAGTCTATCACTTTCCCGAATTCACTCTCAAATGGCAAGCGCACTACCTCCCTGATTAGAGAGCCATCGTATCTTCATATGGACATACCTTTTTCCTTATTACACACAAGGCCATCAATCAAATGATGTAGGTACCTAGATCCGAACGTTGTTCTCCCCTCACAATTGAAATTCTGATAGAAATGTGTCAGAACCTGTTTTTTCCCTAGAGAGCACAGATCTTTGAGTTGTTCCTACCACAAGATGCCCAATTCCCTAAGAACAATCCTCCCTATCATTCCTCCATATTTTTCAAAAAGGGAAATAATATTATCTCGACACTATGTTGTTTGCTTGGTTACTTCTCAGATGAATGGGTGGATGAGCCTATCCTAGGTTTCCTGTCCATTTTCTCCACTGAAGAGAAAGTTTCCATCTAGTTTGATTACAACGGTTTTTTGGCTGACAACCTGCACGAGAAACTAGCAAATTTCCCTATAGAAGGCATGTTCTGGTATTCCCTATACAAATTTCCTTTTCTCATGAAGAAAATGGACAAGAACGGAAAACCACAAGCAGTAACTCTATGGATGTCATTGCTCAAAAGAAACTCCATTGAGTTCAGTTTCAAACAATTCATCGAGTTGTTTTATCATCCAGTGGTGGGCATTCTCAGTGGAATACAGGAACTAAGGATAAATAAGGAGATCCATAGAGTTCTGCACCTTTTGGATATCACCAAGGCTGGGGACTGGTTCCTATACTAGAATCACAAGGAAATCAGAGTGTATGGGTGTGAACTAGCTCCGTACAAATTTCCCAAGTATGTTCCTGTTTGAATATTTGCACTCGAGTATATTTGTCAGATGATAAATTCAAATGACAATCATTTTGTGTCTCTGAAGAAAAAACAACAGATGAGGATTAAAGGGAAAATAGGACCGTTCATCTGCAATAGTCAAATTGTTGGGGAAGAGGAAAATAAACTATTAAAGGAAATGACATTCAGCACCAGTTTCATTTGGCATTATGATCCAAGTGGGAGCATTGCAGAGATGAGAACCAAAAATAAAAGTTCACCTTATGCTCATACCCTCAAACCAGAAATTGAAAACTATGTGAACCAGACAGAGTGGGAGGCAAATACTATAGTAGATATTGAACATAAGGAATATCCTTCAGTTTCATTGTCACAGACTACCACTCCATAGATACCAAAGGAAAAAAGGCCAAGAAAGAATACCTTTCCTTCAATCACTGAGGTATCAACAAAAGATTTTCAGGTATACAGAAAAAGACCCAAAACCACTCATGCTATTCACAAGTCTGGTGAGGAAGAGCCTTACTCTGCCAAAGTGTTTGAGGGAAAACATTAGGTGGTCTCCACTCCTTCTTCAAAGAAGAAAATGGATATAGCTGTGACCACCCAAACTTCACAAGGATCTGTACCCCTAAGAATTTTTGAAAAATATGACATGATTAAAAGGAAGAACCAGATGCTGACCAACAACACTTATGCTTAGTTCTAGAAGAAAGCTTCCATACCACAACACAAACTATTTTCATCTTTTGACATAGAGAAAGGGAGAATGCATCTAGCATTTCTGCAGGCATAGGTGCCTCAACCCAAAGAGATCACTAACTACAAAAGGTCAACTATTTTTTTTGAAAGCAAACAAGTTCATCTGGCTTATCAGATGGATTTTCACAGACAGACTGGAGAAATGATTTTCTCCACATTGGCACATGCTTCCTCTACAACAACGAAGTTACTAATATCTCTAAACAATGTTCAGACCCAATTGAAGTTGGAAAGGATATCCTCTTTTGCAAAGGATAACAGAATAAAATCCTTAGAGGAGTTGGTGCTCAAGATTGGGTATGATCCTTCAAATGTAAAGGAAGCATAGGAGATGATAAAGAAAAAGAATATTGACATTGCATCTCTAAGGAAAGAGCTTAAATTGCCACTAATAGAGGATTCACAAGCTAAAGAAATAGTTGATGTAGAAGATGAGAAAGAGGAATTGCTGAAGCTAATCATCCAGCATAACGCATAGATAAAGGATATGGAGGCAGAATTGGAAAGGTTAGTGAAAGAGAAGGAGCAATTGACCCCGATGGAAGTTATTCCATTGAGTGCAGTTCCCCTTATAGAAGTCAGTAAAGTAGTTGTGCCAACGACCACTATAGCAGAAATTGTATCGACAACACCATTGATAGTAGTGGAAAAGACTTTGGAGCTAGCAAAGTCCATGGAGGAGATGACTCTGCAAGGAACATAGATCAATAGGATGAATATGGAGGTCGAAAGTCTCCAGGAACTCAAGTATTCCTTCTAAACAAGATACAATGTTGAGAGACAAGCATCAGAGAAGCTTAAACAGGGAATACAACAGCTCCAAAAAAAAATATTGGCAGGAAAGACATTAGCAGAGGCTAAGGAAAATATCTGGACGGACATCTCCAATTCCATAAACGAGATTTGGCCCATGGTGCAAATCATGTTTGAACAACATGATCTGGTGATAAAGAGTAGGTAGTCCATTGTCAGGATAACAAGAGAACTGGATGAAATTCCCTCGGAAGCTAATGAGATCATCAAGTTTCTAAATTCAAAAACCAAGGAAGAGATTGAAGAACTAAAAGTTGAAGATAGAAGAGAGACTATCCTCGAAGTAAAAAGTGTGTTGACTAAAAGAGGATTAATGTTGCAGTTGGAGGAGAAATCTTAGAACATGGACATTGGAGTATAGATGTTTTTTAACAAGCTTGAAGCCTTACAGAAAAAGGTCCTTCCTATCCTACTTGTCCTAAATGATAAATTGATGACTTTATCTGATTATAAGCAAAATATTATCACCATGGCCAAAGACAGTTCCAAGTTTTCAAGGATATAGGGAAGTATCATGGGAAAAGTGTTCTTGCAGACTTTGGAGCCTGACCTCAGCATACAACATTAAATCAAGTACATTTTCCTCACCAAGCCAACTTTTTCTAAGTACACCGTGATGGATGAAATCTACCACCGGTTATTGAAAGTTACCATCCCAAGCACACAAATATGGTATGAGCTATGTGAATTGATTGAGTAAAGGTAGAGGTCTCTTCCAACTTAGCATCTAGCGTAGTCAAAGTCATCTAAATGACTCACCAACGATCTTCTTGAAAATCAGCATGAGAGATTCGACACATCATCATCAGTTACTATATTTCTGCATATTGTTAGTTAGTTAGTTAGATTCAGGGTCTACCACGTGCTAATCATTAATGATAGGGTTGCTTGTAACTCTAATTATAAATATTTCAAACTTAGAAGTATCGAGGGTTGATCTTTACACCCAAGCAATTTGTAATCGTTGTAATTGGTATCAAAAGGTTATTCCAATAATACAAAGAGACATTTCACAAAATTCCTGCGTGTTAGTTGTTGGTGAAGTTTCCTCTGTCTTCGAGAAAAAATTTTCTTTCTCAGTTATCATATTGTTTTTCTAATCTAATCTTTAAAAGAAGTTAAAGTTGCAGAATTTTCCATGGTGTACTCTATTCCTAATCTTTTACAGATTTAAATGTTTTCTTTTTGATGTTACAACAAAGAAATTCTTGAATTATTTTTTGTTCTAACTGATATCTCACCTTTTTCAAAAATACATCATTTTTATTCCTAAAGAATCCATGACTTGTACTATCTTTCCCTGTTAAATGATTCTTATAAAAATTGTCTTTGAACTCCATATTTTTAAAACAGACCCCATAGCTCAATGGAAGAGTAAGTGATATTCAACCATTTCATTTAAAAACAATACAAACAACCCGGTTATATTCTTTTTTAACTAGCCTAAAATCTTGAAGATCCAAACAAATCTAAAACTTATAGAGAGATCCCTCTCTAAAACTAGTAGGGCTAGCTCCCAGTTTTGAAGTGATTGGTTAAGGTTAGCTCTGATATATTTCTTCTTACCTCACAACAACCTTTGGGAATTTACAGAGTGATATCATAAATGGCGACCATACTGGGGACAAACTGAAACAAACTTTCCACCCCTTGATTTATTTCCCCTAGACAAAGATACCTTTATTTCTGAAAGAAACACAAACCCTAAATATTATCTAGTAATAATGTTCAGAGATTGTTAAAGTTTGTATATAATAGTTTAAAATTTCCAAAAAAAAATAAAAAATGAACAGTTATGGCTCCCAAAATAATTTCTACTAGATCTCATTCTGACCCAGAACCTGAAATTGCAACAGATAATCCCAAAAGATTACTCAGGGAGAAGAATACTGTAGATATTTCAAGGAGTAACAACCCACTTCTAAGGTCCCTTTCCATCCCGGATAAGTTAGTTGTTCTTCAAGGTCTTGAGTCTGATATATCCTCTCAACCAAGTCTTTTCAGAACAAAATCAGACAGTTTTGTTAGTAAAACGGTCTTAGGTCAAACCGTCTTTCATCCCAGGACCCCTGAAATACTCTCTCCCAGAGATGAATTTGATCAATGTTTGCGCCTCGAGACTGATAAGATTGAAGGCCTAGTTTCGAATCTTGGTCAATCCTTAGACAAACTCCATCTTCAACAGTCCGTCGAGCTTCCATTTTTAACCATTTTTGTAGTTTCCATTAGAGCTAAGACAGGTCACTCCATTCCTCCAAGCCCTTCATCTTCTATAGCTTCAGTCATTAACTCTCTTGTCACACAGGTTGTGGTTTATCCTCCTCCACCAATCATGGTAGGAAGATATGCTCCATTGGTGTTGGTTGCTCCTTTATAGGACATGCCTCAAGATTATCAAACCAAACTCCCTCAGTTTGATAGTACTGGTCCCCTGAATGCACAACAACATGTTGACAAAATAAATGATTATTTTGACTTGAAGGAAGTAGATGAAGCCGGTGTGCATATGAGATTATTCACACAAAGTCTGACTAGAGAAGTCAAAAAGTGGTTCAAAACCTTACATGTTTCTACCATAACTGACATTGTTCTCTTTCATCGAGCTTTCCTAGACAGGTGGGTTATAAAGAAAAATCCTCTCCAGATCCTGTCATAGTATGAGAACATCAGATGGAATCCATGAGAGACAGTGCAAGATTACTGCACTCATTTCAACAATCTATACAATGCAATCCTCGCTGCCATCAAACCACCACAGGGTTTGGATTTATTAAAATTCCCTGATGGTTTTGACGCTGACTTGTCATATCAGTTGAGGGAAAGAAGCATGGAAACTCTAGAAGACATTCAAAGAAGTGTCGTCAGTGTGGAAGAAAATCTTTTGGCTAGAAGGGCTAGGCAGAGAACAAAAAAGAGGGTCACCATCAAAGAAGAACCTTCTACTTTCTCATCTATGCCAAATTAGATTCTCTCGCTAGAGCTATAGTGAAAATGATGGAGAGACTCAACATCACTAACATAAACCCACCTAGGGAGAACCAAGTTGTCCCTTAGATTAGAAACCCAAACTTCAGAAGAAATCCACCTCATATCAGGTAGAGAGATCCTACAAATCAAAGGGAACAGAGAGGACCTGATCAACATATTAGAACACCTCTCTAGGAGAATTATGTCGATGATGGGGAGGAATTAAGAGGATTTTTATGACACTCATATAAACCTAATGGGTTATCATGATCACAATCATGGATCCATTTTTCTCACCCATGAAGAGCACGAAATCTTTCTCCTTTCACAAATGGATGTAAATGAAGAAGTTGAGAAAGTAGAAAAACAAGCCTTTGAGAACTCTATAATGGAGGTTCACGGGTAGTGTAACCTGAGGATCAAGACGGCAAATGAGAACTCTCCAAAGAAGGCTTTTGAAACCAAGAAAACCTCAGAAAACCTTCCCAAGAAAGTCCCTAGGCGAAATAATGTTGAATCTCCTACGCAAAAAACTCCAGAAATTCTTAAAAGAGCAAGTCGGACTGAAGATCCATCAATCATTCTAAAAATTGTACCTTTCCACAGAGATTCTGCTTATAAATCATAATTACAGACCTTAAAAAAAACCACTGCTCCTTNAAATATGGTATGAGCTATGTGAATTGATTGAGTAAAGGTAGAGGTCTCTTCCAACTTAGCATCTAGCGTAGTCAAAGTCATCTAAATGACTCACCAACGATCTTCTTGAAAATCAGCATGAGAGATTCGACACATCATCATCAGTTACTATATTTCTGCATATTGTTAGTTAGTTAGTTAGATTCAGGGTCTACCACGTGCTAATCATTAATGATAGGGTTGCTTGTAACTCTAATTATAAATATTTCAAACTTAGAAGTATCGAGGGTTGATCTTTACACCCAAGCAATTTGTAATCGTTGTAATTGGTATCAAAAGGTTATTCCAATAATACAAAGAGACATTTCACAAAATTCCTGCGTGTTAGTTGTTGGTGAAGTTTCCTCTGTCTTCGAGAAAAAATTTTCTTTCTCAGTTATCATATTGTTTTTCTAATCTAATCTTTAAAAGAAGTTAAAGTTGCAGAATTTTCCATGGTGTACTCTATTCCTAATCTTTTACAGATTTAAATGTTTTCTTTTTGATGTTACAACAAAGAAATTCTTGAATTATTTTTTGTTCTAACTGATATCTCACCTTTTTCAAAAATACATCATTTTTATTCCTAAAGAATCCATGACTTGTACTATCTTTCCCTGTTAAATGATTCTTATAAAAATTGTCTTTGAACTCCATATTTTTAAAACAGACCCCATAGCTCAATGGAAGAGTAAGTGATATTCAACCATTTCATTTAAAAACAATACAAACAACCCGGTTATATTCTTTTTTAACTAGCCTAAAATCTTGAAGATCCAAACAAATCTAAAACTTATAGAGAGATCCCTCTCTAAAACTAGTAGGGCTAGCTCCCAGTTTTGAAGTGATTGGTTAAGGTTAGCTCTGATATATTTCTTCTTACCTCACAACAACCTTTGGGAATTTACAGAGTGATATCATAAATGGCGACCATACTGGGGACAAACTGAAACAAACTTTCCACCCCTTGATTTATTTCCCCTAGACAAAGATACCTTTATTTCTGAAAGAAACACAAACCCTAAATATTATCTAGTAATAATGTTCAGAGATTGTTAAAGTTTGTATATAATAGTTTAAAATTTCCAAAAAAAAATAAAAAATGAACAGTTATGGCTCCCAAAATAATTTCTACTAGATCTCATTCTGACCCAGAACCTGAAATTGCAACAGATAATCCCAAAAGATTACTCAGGGAGAAGAATACTGTAGATATTTCAAGGAGTAACAACCCACTTCTAAGGTCCCTTTCCATCCCGGATAAGTTAGTTGTTCTTCAAGGTCTTGAGTCTGATATATCCTCTCAACCAAGTCTTTTCAGAACAAAATCAGACAGTTTTGTTAGTAAAACGGTCTTAGGTCAAACCGTCTTTCATCCCAGGACCCCTGAAATACTCTCTCCCAGAGATGAATTTGATCAATGTTTGCGCCTCGAGACTGATAAGATTGAAGGCCTAGTTTCGAATCTTGGTCAATCCTTAGACAAACTCCATCTTCAACAGTCCGTCGAGCTTCCATTTTTAACCATTTTTGTAGTTTCCATTAGAGCTAAGACAGGTCACTCCATTCCTCCAAGCCCTTCATCTTCTATAGCTTCAGTCATTAACTCTCTTGTCACACAGGTTGTGGTTTATCCTCCTCCACCAATCATGGTAGGAAGATATGCTCCATTGGTGTTGGTTGCTCCTTTATAGGACATGCCTCAAGATTATCAAACCAAACTCCCTCAGTTTGATAGTACTGGTCCCCTGAATGCACAACAACATGTTGACAAAATAAATGATTATTTTGACTTGAAGGAAGTAGATGAAGCCGGTGTGCATATGAGATTATTCACACAAAGTCTGACTAGAGAAGTCAAAAAGTGGTTCAAAACCTTACATGTTTCTACCATAACTGACATTGTTCTCTTTCATCGAGCTTTCCTAGACAGGTGGGTTATAAAGAAAAATCCTCTCCAGATCCTGTCATAGTATGAGAACATCAGATGGAATCCATGAGAGACAGTGCAAGATTACTGCACTCATTTCAACAATCTATACAATGCAATCCTCGCTGCCATCAAACCACCACAGGGTTTGGATTTATTAAAATTCCCTGATGGTTTTGACGCTGACTTGTCATATCAGTTGAGGGAAAGAAGCATGGAAACTCTAGAAGACATTCAAAGAAGTGTCGTCAGTGTGGAAGAAAATCTTTTGGCTAGAAGGGCTAGGCAGAGAACAAAAAAGAGGGTCACCATCAAAGAAGAACCTTCTACTTTCTCATCTATGCCAAATTAGATTCTCTCGCTAGAGCTATAGAGAAAATGATGGAGAGACTCAACATCACTGAAATAAACCCACCTAGGGAGAACCAAGTTGTCCCTCAGATTAGAAACCCAAACTTCAGAAGAAATCCACCTCATATCAGGTAGAGAGATCCTACAAATCAAAGGGAACAGAGAGGACCTGATCAACATATTAGAACACCTCTCCAGGAGAATTATGTCGATGATGGGGAGGAATTAAGAGGATTTTTATGACACTCATATAAACCTAATGGGTTATCATGATCACAATAATGGATTCATTTTTCTCACCCAAGAAGAGCACGAAATCTTTCTCCTTTCACAAATAGATGTAAATGAAGAAGTTGAGAAAGTAGAACAACAAGCCTTTGAGAACTATATAATGGAGGTTCACGGGTAGTGTAACCTGAGGATCAAGAAGGCAAATGAGAACTCTCCAAAGAAGGCTTTTGAAACCAAGAAAACCTCAGAAAACCTTCCCAAGAAAGTCCCTGGGCGAAATAATGTTGAATCTCCTACGCAAAAAACTCCATAAATTCTTAAAAGAGCAAGTCGGACTGAAGATCCATCAATCATTCAAAAAATTGTACCTTTCCACAGAGCTTCTGCTTATATATCATAATTACAGACCTTAAACAAAACCACTGCTCCTTTCAACCTTGAAGGGGAACTAGCTAAACTGAAGATTCACATCCCCCTCTTCGAGCTGATGAACAAGAATGCTTACAGGTCTCAGGTGATAAAATATTTAAGCATCAAACCCGAGATAGGTACCAAAGATTTGAATGTTGGATCTGTCCATCACTCTGACACAGTAAACTTTGCTGATGATCAACTTGAGCTCCTGTTTGGTCCTAAAGTTGGCGGTCAAACTGATAATGGTGTCCTGGCCCCTTTTTACATCAGCCTAAACATCCACGATTTGATATTACAGAATACTATGATGGATTCTGGTGCCTCCCACAACCTAATGCCCAAAGCCATGATGGAAAAGTTGGGACTCGAAGTCACCAGACCCTACAAATATTTGCATTCTTTCAACTCCAACAAAGTCAAATGTATAGGCCTGATTAAAGAATTGTGCATCACCTTGGCTCAAATCCCAACAAAAAGTATGGTGATGGACATTGTCATTGCAGATATTCCCCCCAAGTATGGTATGTTGCTATCAAGGTCTTGGGGAGCTAAATTGAGAGGAACCTTGCAGCTAGATATGTCTTATGCCACCATTCTAGTTTTGAAACAACAGAGAATACTGTACAGGGAAACACTGATGAAGTATAGGTTCAACAACCAGGAAAAGCCACACAATTACCCACTATACTCCACACACTCTAATCTGGACTCTTTTATTCTATACAATGATGGTGACTTTGAGTAACAAATCACACAAATGGAAGATGACACACCTGATCCGAAGGATGATAAAGAAGATGTCGAAGTAAGAAATCCCATGATTGAAGAGAATGAGGAGTTTCCAGTAGATTTCTGGATCATGGACTTTGATGGTGCTGTGAGTAAAGAAGGAGCTGGAGCTGGAGTTTGGTTGCATAACCACAGGTCAAAGTATTCTGTGAATCATTCTTACAAACTGAACTTCCAATGTACTAACAACCTAGCCGAGTATGAGGCTTTGATGCTTAACCTGAAATTATTGAAGAAAGTTGGTGCCAAGCAGATAATGGTAAGGGGTGATTCTGAATTGATTATCAAGCAAATCAAAGGTGAGTATGCAACAAAACACCCCAGACTTAGATCCTATAGGAATGTTGTTTTAGATTCTCTTCAATGCTTTACTAATATCGACTTGCAAGTAATGCCTAGGGGACAAAATATACTTGCAGATGGGCTCGCTACATCGACAACTACCTGTAAAATTCTTTTCCATCCCTCTCCCAAGTACACATTGGAGGTGAAGTGCAGACTAGCCATTCCTGACAACATCAGATATTGGAAAGTATTTGGGAATGTCGATCAGATCAAATATTTTCTACAATACAAGAATGATTTCGAATGTACAAACATAGATTTAGAAAATGACGATGAATTTGTAAATAAAGTTGTTTTTTAGAATGGTACTGTAAATAAAATAGATGCTGAAGAATTTAATGAAAATGATGTAGATTCTAATATTCTGCAGTTGAAAAATAATGTGCTACCGAGAGGTTTAGNAGAAAATCTTTTGGCTAGAAGGGCTAGGCAGAGAACAAAAAAGAGGGTCACCATCAAAGAAGAACCTTCTACTTTCTCATCTATGCCAAATTAGATTCTCTCGCTAGAGCTATAGAGAAAATGATGGAGAGACTCAACATCACTGAAATAAACCCACCTAGGGAGAACCAAGTTGTCCCTCAGATTAGAAACCCAAACTTCAGAAGAAATCCACCTCATATCAGGTAGAGAGATCCTACAAATCAAAGGGAACAGAGAGGACCTGATCAACATATTAGAACACCTCTCCAGGAGAATTATGTCGATGATGGGGAGGAATTAAGAGGATTTTTATGACACTCATATAAACCTAATGGGTTATCATGATCACAATAATGGATTCATTTTTCTCACCCAAGAAGAGCACGAAATCTTTCTCCTTTCACAAATAGATGTAAATGAAGAAGTTGAGAAAGTAGAACAACAAGCCTTTGAGAACTATATAATGGAGGTTCACGGGTAGTGTAACCTGAGGATCAAGAAGGCAAATGAGAACTCTCCAAAGAAGGCTTTTGAAACCAAGAAAACCTCAGAAAACCTTCCCAAGAAAGTCCCTGGGCGAAATAATGTTGAATCTCCTACGCAAAAAACTCCATAAATTCTTAAAAGAGCAAGTCGGACTGAAGATCCATCAATCATTCAAAAAATTGTACCTTTCCACAGAGCTTCTGCTTATATATCATAATTACAGACCTTAAACAAAACCACTGCTCCTTTCAACCTTGAAGGGGAACTAGCTAAACTGAAGATTCACATCCCCCTCTTCGAGCTGATGAACAAGAATGCTTACAGGTCTCAGGTGATAAAATATTTAAGCATCAAACCCGAGATAGGTACCAAAGATTTGAATGTTGGATCTGTCCATCACTCTGACACAGTAAACTTTGCTGATGATCAACTTGAGCTCCTGTTTGGTCCTAAAGTTGGCGGTCAAACTGATAATGGTGTCCTGGCCCCTTTTTACATCAGCCTAAACATCCACGATTTGATATTACAGAATACTATGATGGATTCTGGTGCCTCCCACAACCTAATGCCCAAAGCCATGATGGAAAAGTTGGGACTCGAAGTCACCAGACCCTACAAATATTTGCATTCTTTCAACTCCAACAAAGTCAAATGTATAGGCCTGATTAAAGAATTGTGCATCACCTTGGCTCAAATCCCAACAAAAAGTATGGTGATGGACATTGTCATTGCAGATATTCCCCCCAAGTATGGTATGTTGCTATCAAGGTCTTGGGGAGCTAAATTGAGAGGAACCTTGCAGCTAGATATGTCTTATGCCACCATTCTAGTTTTGAAACAACAGAGAATACTGTACAGGGAAACACTGATGAAGTATAGGTTCAACAACCAGGAAAATCCACACAATTACCCACTATACTCCACACACTCTAATCTGGACTCTTTTATTCTATACAATGATGGTGACTTTGAGTAACAAATCGCACAACTGGAAGATGACACACCTGATCCGAAGGATGATAAAGAAGATGTCGAAGTAAGAAATCCCATGATTGAAGAGAATGAGGAGTTTCCAGTAGATTTCTGGAGCATGGAGTTTGATGGTGCTGTGAGTAAAGAAGGAGCTAGAGCTGGAGTTTGGTTGCATAACCACAGGTCAAAGTATTCTGTGAATCATTCTTACAAACTGAACTTCCAATGTACTAACAACCCAGCCGAGTATGAGGCTTTGATGCTTAACCTAAAATTATTGAAGAAAGTTGGTGCCAAGCAGATAATGGTAAGGGGTGATTCTGAATTGATTATCAAGCAAATCAAAGGTGAGTATGCAACAAAACACCCCAGACTTAGATCCTATAGGAATGTTGTTTTAGATTCTCTTCAATGCTTTACTAATATCGACTTGCAAGTAATGCCTAGGGGACAAAATATACTTGCAGATGGGCTCGCTACATCGACAACTACCTGTAAAATTCTTTTCCATCCCTCTCCCAAGTACACATTGGAGGTGAAGTGCAGACTAGCCATTCCTGACAACATCAGATATTGGAAAGTATTTGGGAATGTCGATCAGATCAAATATTTTCTACAATACAAGAATGATTTCGAATGTACAAACATAGATTTAGAAAATGACGATGAATTTGTAAATAAAGTTGTTTTTTAGAATGGTACTGTAAATAAAATAGATGCTGAAGAATTTAATGAAAATGATGTAGATTCTAATATTCTGCAGTTGAAAAATAATGTGCTACCGAGAGGTTTAGCTCCATTGGAAGACTTGTTTGATTTTAATGACGTTTCCAAAAAACCAAAAATTGAAGCTAGTGGTAAGGAGGTCAAAGAATGCAACACAGGAACAGGAGAAAAACCCAAGATGATAAAATTGTCTAAATCTCTGCCACCAGAGAAAAAAATAAAATACATTGAACTTTTTAAGGACTATATAGATGTTTTCTCCTGGGGCTATGAGGACTTAAAATCCTATGACACAAGTATCATACAACATTAGATTCCCATAAAGGAAGAACACAAACCTTTCAGACAGAAACTTAGGAGAATTAATCCCAAGTTGCTTCCCCTGATAGAGAAAGAAATAAAAAATATGTATGATGCAAAGATTATAGTCCCCTTGAGATTTTCCAAATGGATTTCTAAGCTAGTTCCTACTAGGAAGAGAACTGGCGAGATCAAACTTTGCATAGATTTCATAAATCCGAACAAAGTCTCCCTCAAAAACAATTACCCTTTGCCCAAAATGGACCACATTTTACAAAAGGTGGTTGGATCCAGTAGGATCTCCTTATTAGATGGTTTCTTTGGTTACAACCAAATTTTGGTCCATCCTAAAGATCAAGAGAAGAAAACTTTTACCACACCCTGGGGAACCTTCATGTATGTGAAGATGTTTTTTGGTATGATGAACGTTGGGGCTACCTTTCAATAAGAAATGGACATTGCTTTTGTGGACGAGACTGGGATATTTATAGTCATTTATCTGGATGATGTAACTATTTACTCCAAATCTGACGAGGAACACTTGCTCCACCTCAGATGTGTGTTTGAGAAGTGCAAGAAATTTGGGATTTCATTGAATCCTAAGAAAATCCTTTTCGGGTTAGAGGAAGGTAAACTACTGGGACACATAATCTCAAAAGAAGGAATTAAAATAGATCCCAGTAGGATAGAATCCATTCGGAAGGTGGAAAACCCTAGGAATATCAAATAACTACAATTTTTCATTGGCAAAATAAAGTTCCTTAGAAGATTCATACCAAACTTGGTCGAACTTCTCAGGAATATCACTAATATGTTGAAAAAAGAAACAAAAATCAAATGGAATGCCGAGTCCAAATAGTCATTCGAGCAAGTGAAACATGCTCTCACCCAAGCCCCAGTTCTGATTAGCCTAGATTATACCAAAGACTTTCTTCTTTTCTCCTTCACATCTGAACACACCATAGCAGTTGTGCTATTGCAAAAAAATAGTGAAGGCTATGAACAACCCATAGCATTTTTCAACAAATCTTTGAGAGATGCTTCTTTGAACTATAACATAATGGAGAAATAGGCCTTCGCTCTGATGAAATCCATAAAGGACTTTAGAGCCTATATTCTCCATTCTCACATGATTGCATACATCCCAAATATAATGGTTAAGGATATCCTGACCCAGGATAATCTGGATGGTAGAAGAGGAAAATGGATTGTGGTTATTCTGGAGTATGACATTGAAATAAAACCTACTAAATTGATCAAAGGACGGGGTTTGGCCAAACTAATGGTTGAGTCTAATTTTCATGCTTTAGGTATTAATTTTTTGGTTGCAGCAGACGGAACGGAAGAGCAGGTGACTCCAAACATAAAAGAGGTATTCTTAAAATCCCCTTGGTATGCAGACCTCATTTTTGTACTCCAAAATTTACAAGCTCCTCCAGGTTTGACTAAAACCAAAGCTATATTTGTTAAATTGAAAGCATTGAAATTTTGTATTTTAGAAAGCAATCTCTATTAGAAAGATCCTCATGGTATCTTTCTTAATTGCATGTTAAAAGATGAATATGACAAAGTTCTTCAATATTTCCATGTAGGAGACTGTGGTGGGCACCTTAGCTGGAAAACCACCACCAACAAAATCCTGAGAGCTGGTTTTTACTGGCCTACTCTGTTCACTGACATCCACCAGAAGGTTACTTCTTGCCACAAGTGCCAAATTTTTGAAGGTAAAAGGAATCTTCTGCCACTCCCTATGAAACCCATTTCTGTTGAATCTCCTTTCCAATAGTGGGGCCTAGAATTCATTGGTGAAATACATCCACCCTCCTCAGGCCAACACAAGTGGATCCTCATGGCCACAGACTACTTCACCAAGTGGATCGAGGTTGTACCATGCAGGAAAGATACTGACTTTGTCATCATCAAGTTTTTAGAAACTAACATTTTGTCTCATTTTGGATGCCCTGGAAAAATCATAGCTGACAATGCAGTGGCTTTCAGATCCAAAAGTCTCATAGATTTTTTTAATCAATACCATATTACTCTAGGACACTTGACATCTTATTATCCACAAGGAAATGGGTTAGCTGAGTCTTCTAACAAAATTCTAGTGAACATTCTTATAAAGACACTACAACAAAACAATAAATCATGGCCTAATACGTTGGTTTTTGCACTCTGGGCTGATAGAATAAGCAACAAAAGAGCGATTGGTGTGTCTCCATACTAGTTGGTGTATGGCACCAAGGCAGTTTTTCCCCTTTCATTAGGAGTTTCGGTTATGAAACTATTGCAGGAAACACAAGAAGAACCAAATGATGTCCAGTGAAGGATAAATCAAATGATCCACCTAACGCAATCCAGAGAAAAAGTTTACAACATAACTCAATTAATCCAAGAAAATATAAAAATGATTTATGACAAGAGAACCAAAGAGGATAACTTTGAATTGGGTGATCTAGTTTTGAGATGGGGCTCTAGAAATAAAGATAAAGGTAAACATGGAAAATTCGATAGATTTTGGAAGAGTCCTTACACTATTCAGGCCTTTAGAGGAAATAATGTTTTTCTGCTTGCTAATAGTGATGTATCAGACCTGCCAGGGGTACCTGTAAATGGCAGGATGTTGAAGCATTACTTGCCACCTCAATAGAAAGATCATCATTCTGTTTCATTGTATATATTGTTTATTTTAAAATTATTTTGTGTGTAGGTGCTTTTGTTCAGGTGTTTGAAGCCCATGGACAAGGCCCTAAGACACTGAATAATGTCATCAAAATTTTCAAAATAAAGAAAGTTAGATAANTGGTGCCAAGCAGATAATGGTAAGGGGTGATTCTGAATTGATTATCAAGCAAATCAAAGGTGAGTATGCAACAAAACACCCCAGACTTAGATCCTATAGGAATGTTGTTTTAGATTCTCTTCAATGCTTTACTAATATCGACTTGCAAGTAATGCCTAGGGGACAAAATATACTTGCAGATGGGCTCGCTACATCGACAACTACCTGTAAAATTCTTTTCCATCCCTCTCCCAAGTACACATTGGAGGTGAAGTGCAGACTAGCCATTCCTGACAACATCAGATATTGGAAAGTATTTGGGAATGTCGATCAGATCAAATATTTTCTACAATACAAGAATGATTTCGAATGTACAAACATAGATTTAGAAAATGACGATGAATTTGTAAATAAAGTTGTTTTTTAGAATGGTACTGTAAATAAAATAGATGCTGAAGAATTTAATGAAAATGATGTAGATTCTAATATTCTGCAGTTGAAAAATAATGTGCTACCGAGAGGTTTAGTTCCATTGGAAGACTTGTTTGATTTTAATGACGTTTCCAAAAAACCAAAAATTGAAGCTAGTGGTAAGGAGGTCAAAGAATGCAACATAGAAACAGGCGAAAAACCCAAGATGATAAAATTGTCTAAATCTCTGCCACCAGAGAAAAAAAGAAAATACATTGAACTTTTTAGGGACTATATAGATGTTTTTTCCTGGGGCTATGAGGACTTAAAATCCTATGACACAAGTATCATACAACATCATATTCCCATAAAGGAAGAACACAAACCTTTCAGATAGAAACTTAGGAGAATTAATCCCGAGTTGCTTCCCCTGATAGAGAAAGAAATCAAAAATATGTATGATGCAAATATTATAGTCCCCTTGAGATTTTCCAAATGGATTTCTAAGATAGTTCCTACTAGGAAGAGAACTGGTGAGATCAAACTTTGCATAGATTTCAGAAATCCGAACAAAGTCTCCCTCAAAAACAATTACCCTTTGCCCAAAATGGACCACATTTTACAAAAGGTGGTTGGATCCAGTAGGATCTCCTTATTAGATGGTTTCTTTGGTTACAACCAAATTTTGGTCCATCCTAAAGATCAAGAGAAGAAAACTTTTACCACACCCTGGGGAACCTTCATGTATGTGAAGATGTTTTTTGGTATGATGAACGTTGGGGCTACCTTTCAATAAGAAATGGACATTGCTTTTGTGGACGAGACTGGGATATTTATAGTCATTTATCTGGATGATGTAACTATTTACTCCAAATCTGACGAGGAACACTTGCTCCACCTCAGATGTGTGTTTGAGAAGTGCAAGAAATTTGGGATTTCATTGAATCCTAAGAAAATCCTTTTCGGGTTAGAGGAAGGTAAACTACTGGGACACATAATCTCAAAAGAAGGAATTAAAATAGATCCCAGTAGGATAGAATCCATTCGGAAGGTGGAAAACCCTAGGAATATCAAATAACTACAATTTTTCATTGGCAAAATAAAGTTCCTTAGAAGATTCATACCAAACTTGGTCGAACTTCTCAGGAATATCACTAATATGTTGAAAAAAGAAACAAAAATCAAATGGAATGCCGAGTCCAAATAGTCATTCGAGCAAGTGAAACATGCTCTCACCCAAGCCCCAGTTCTGATTAGCCTAGATTATACCAAAGACTTTCTTCTTTTCTCCTTCACATCTGAACACACCATAGCAGTTGTGCTATTGCAAAAAAATAGTGAAGGCTATGAACAACCCATAGCATTTTTCAACAAATCTTTGAGAGATGCTTCTTTGAACTATAACATAATGGAGAAATAGGCCTTCGCTCTGATGAAATCCATAAAGGACTTTAGAGCCTATATTCTCCATTCTCACATGATTGCATACATCCCAAATATAATGGTTAAGGATATCCTGACCCAGGATAATCTGGATGGTAGAAGAGGAAAATGGATTGTGGTTATTCTGGAGTATGACATTGAAATAAAACCTACTAAATTGATCAAAGGACGGGGTTTGGCCAAACTAATGGTTGAGTCTAATTTTCATGCTTTAGGTATTAATTTTTTGGTTGCAGCAGACGGAACGGAAGAGCAGGTGACTCCAAACATAAAAGAGGTATTCTTAAAATCCCCTTGGTATGCAGACCTCATTTTTGTACTCCAAAATTTACAAGCTCCTCCAGGTTTGACTAAAACCAAAGCTATATTTGTTAAATTGAAAGCATTGAAATTTTGTATTTTAGAAAGCAATCTCTATTAGAAAGATCCTCATGGTATCTTTCTTAATTGCATGTTAAAAGATGAATATGACAAAGTTCTTCAATATTTCCATGTAGGAGACTGTGGTGGGCACCTTAGCTGGAAAACCACCACCAACAAAATCCTGAGAGCTGGTTTTTACTGGCCTACTCTGTTCACTGACATCCACCAGAAGGTTACTTCTTGCCACAAGTGCCAAATTTTTGAAGGTAAAAGGAATCTTCTGCCACTCCCTATGAAACCCATTTCTGTTGAATCTCCTTTCCAATAGTGGGGCCTAGAATTCATTGGTGAAATACATCCACCCTCCTCAGGCCAACACAAGTGGATCCTCATGGCCACAGACTACTTCACCAAGTGGATCGAGGTTGTACCATGCAGGAAAGATACTGACTTTGTCATCATCAAGTTTTTAGAAACTAACATTTTGTCTCATTTTGGATGCCCTGGAAAAATCATAGCTGACAATGCAGTGGCTTTCAGATCCAAAAGTCTCATAGATTTTTTTAATCAATACCATATTACTCTAGGACACTTGACATCTTATTATCCACAAGGAAATGGGTTAGCTGAGTCTTCTAACAAAATTCTAGTGAACATTCTTATAAAGACACTACAACAAAACAATAAATCATGGCCTAATACGTTGGTTTTTGCACTCTGGGCTGATAGAATAAGCAACAAAAGAGCGATTGGTGTGTCTCCATACTAGTTGGTGTATGGCACCAAGGCAGTTTTTCCCCTTTCATTAGGAGTTTCGGTTATGAAACTATTGCAGGAAACACAAGAAGAACCAAATGATGTCCAGTGAAGGATAAATCAAATGATCCACCTAACGCAATCCAGAGAAAAAGTTTACAACATAACTCAATTAATCCAAGAAAATATAAAAATGATTTATGACAAGAGAACCAAAGAGGATAACTTTGAATTGGGTGATCTAGTTTTGAGATGGGGCTCTAGAAATAAAGATAAAGGTAAACATGGAAAATTCGATAGATTTTGGAAGAGTCCTTACACTATTCAGGCCTTTAGAGGAAATAATGTTTTTCTGCTTGCTAATAGTGATGTATCAGACCTGCCAGGGGTACCTGTAAATGGCAGGATGTTGAAGCATTACTTGCCACCTCAATAGAAAGATCATCATTCTGTTTCATTGTATATATTGTTTATTTTAAAATTATTTTGTGTGTAGGTGCTTTTGTTCAGGTGTTTGAAGCCCATGGACAAGGCCCTAAGACACTGAATAATGTCATCAAAATTTTCAAAATAAAGAAAGTTAGATAACAGAAAAAGATGTAGATGAAATTTTTAAGGACAACATGAAACAAGATTCTTGGCATCTTGCAAGGAGGATACCATCCCTAGGTGGAGCCACTGTTATAACCCTATAATTTATAGGATCAACTGTTGATTGTAATTTTTTTTTCCTTTAGTGTTTTGACTTGCAGATATTGCTGCATTCTACAAAAGAAAAAGAAAAGAAAAAAGAAAGAAAAGAAAAGAAAAGAAAAAATAAAGGAGAAAAACAAAAAGAGGTCATAAAAGAAAAAGAATAAAGCCCCATGAATTGATAATGACTTGATCCATATAGTGTAAACATGGCCATACAGTGTAAACATGGCCAAGTCTTTTAAATTTAAGTATTTAGGATTAGTGAATAAGCTTGGCTATACTGTCTAACCTTAGCCAAGCAATTTAGGTTAGCTAGTGAATAAATGTGATCAAACAGTATAATCTTGGTCAAATAACCCCAGGGTAGAGTATTTTCTTATCCCAACAGTTTAAGCTAGGCTAAATGTGCAAAGGAGTAGGTTAGGACATAGGTTAGTTAGTTTCTCTTCAATAAAATGTGTAAGATGATCGATGAAAAATGCAACATTTTGATGGTGAAATGTTTTTTTCTAACCTCATGGTGACAAAATAAAGGGGGGCAGTGCGCAAAACCCATAAAAAGGTCATTAA
>JZKD02S1806857.1:21391-50443 GCA_000966675.3 Picea glauca | reverse complement strand
GATCTAGATTTTCTCAGATCAATGGTCAACAAGGGATCCTGGACCCCCCCAACCTTTCTACCTTTAACATCGAGGGGGGTCCGGAATGAAGCAGCGTCTAGGTGGGCCCCATCTCTACGTGGAATCATCTCATTGCATCTTACCTCCCCGCTCCAAAAATTTACCGCCTATCATTTTTCCAAATCACCACCATCATCTAGAGATATCACATCCCAAAACTACCCTTTGCAAGTTCAGGGTCATGACCCTATCAGCATGTCCCATCCATCTAACCGTTACGGGTCATATCTTTTCATTCATCCCCCAATCACCATTCTGCACGTCAACGAGATACATACGTCAGATGTCTTTCACCCTACCCTCTCACACTCTAAAGGACCTGTTAACCATTTATTACTGGCCACATACCCATTGTTCACTTGACCTATCCTTTTTTCGCCCAACGGACACCCCTTCACTAAATTCCAACCCTGTTTCATTCATTTGCATTGCACTCACACTCCATGCCTATCATAGACTCATTCTCCTTCACATCTACAACATCTCATCCAGCCTTATCTTTCTCCTACTAATGTGTGCTCAATGTGTAGGTATCGGTGGAAATCAATGGCATCCAAAAGTAAAAATTCAAATGTGGAGGAAAATCCTTTTCTCCCACCTCCTGTTGATCTCGACCGGATCCCATTAGCAGAAAAAGACTATTTAATCTCAGAAACCAGGTCTTAATTCAACTTTGCTGAGCTACAGTCATGGTTCAAAGACACCTTCATCGATCAAAGCGATGAAATTGGGCTTTGGCAGTGAAGTCTCCCTCTATATCGTTTTCCCCAAGTCTATCAATTTCCTGAATTCTCTCTCAAATGCCAAGCCCACTACCTCCCTGATCAGAGAGCCATCATAACTCCTTTTGGAGATACATTTTTCCTTATTACACCCGAGGTCATTGATTAAATGATGCAGGTACCTAGAGCCGAACATCGTTCTCCCCCCACAATTAAAATTTTGACAGAAATGTATCAGAACCTATTTTTTCCCCAGAGAGCACAAATCTTCGAGTTGTTCCTACTACAAGATTCCCAATTCCCTAATAAGAATCCTCCCTATCATTCCTCCATATTTTCTGAAAAGGGAAATCAGATTATCTCGATACTGTGTTGTTTTCTCGTTTACTTCTCGTATGAATGGGTGGATGACCCTATCCTAGGTTTCTTGTCCATTTTCTCCGCTAAAGAGAAAGTTTCCATCCAAGTTGATTATAATGGTTTTTTGGCTGAGAACTTGCACGAGAAACTAAAAAATTTCCCTACAGAAGGCATGTTCTGGTATTCTTCAATACTAGCCTATATGTTTATGTTCTATCAAGCAGACAAATTTCCCTTTCTCATGAAGAAAATGGACAAGGACGGAAAACCACAAGTAGTAACTCTATGGACGTCACTGCTCATAAGAAACTCCACTAAGTTTATTTTCAAACAATTCATCGAGTTGTTTTATCACCCAATGGTGGGAATGCTCAGAGGAAGACCAGAACCAAGGATAAACGAGGAGATCCAAAGAGTTTTTCACCTTTCGGATCTTGCAAAGGCTGGGGATTGGTTCCTATACTAGAATCACACAGAGATCAGAGTGTATGGGTGTGAACTAGCTCAGTACAAATTGCCCAATTATGTGCCTATTTGAATATTTTCACTAGAGTATGTTCTTCAGATGATAAATTCATATGACATTCATTTTGTGTCTTTGAAGAAAAAACAACAGATGAGGATTAAAGGGAAAATAGGACCGTTCATCTGCAACAGTCGAACTATTGGGGAAGAGGAAAATAAACTATTAAAGGAATGAAATTTAGCACCAGTTTCATTTGGCATTATGATCCAAGTGGGATCATTGGAGAGATGAGAACCAAAAATAAAAGTTCACCTTATGCTCACACCCTTAAACTATAAATTTAAAAGTATGAATCAGACAGAGTGGGAGGCAAATACTCTGGTAGATACTAAACAACATTAAGATCCTTCAGTTCCATTGTCACAGACTACCACTCCACAGATACCAAAGGGAAAAAAACCAAGAAAGGATACCTCTCCTTCAATCACTGAGGTATCAACAGAAGATTTTCAGGTATACAACAAAAGACCCAAAACCACTCATGTTATTCACAATTCTGGTGAGGAAGTGCCTTACTCTGCCAAAGTGTTTGAGGGAAAACATCAGGTGGTTTCCACTCCTTCTTCAAAGAAGCAAATGGATATAGCTGTGACCACTCAAACTTTACAAGGATCTGTAGCCCTGAGCATTTTCAAAAAATATGACATGATTAAAAAGAAGAACCAGATGTTGACCAACAACACTTATGCTTAGTTCTAGAAGCAAACCTCCACAACACAACACAAACTGTTGTCATCTTTTGACATAGAGAAAGGGAGAATGCATCTATCATTTCTACAAGCATAGGTGCCTCAATCGAAAGAGATCACTGACTACAAAAGGTCAACTATTGTTTTTGACACCAAACAAGTTCATCCAGTTGATCAGATGGATTTTCACAGACAAACTAGAGAAATGGTTTTCTCCACCTTGGCACATGCTTCCTTTGCAGCAACGAAGTTACAGATATCTCTAAACAATGTTCATACCAAATTGAAGTTGGACAAGATATCCTCTTTTGCAAAGGATAACAAAATAAAATCCTTATAGGAGTTGGTGCTCAAGTTTCGGTATGATCATTCAAATGTAAAGGAAGTAGAGGAGATGATAAAGAAAAAGAATGCTGACATTGCATCTATGAGGAAAGAGGTGAAATTGCCACCAATAGAGGATTCACAAGATAAAGAAATAGTTGAGTCAGAAGATGAGAAAGAGGAATTGTTGAAGCTAATCATGCAGCAGAATGCACAGATAAAGGATATGGAGGCAGAATTTGAAAGGTTAGTGAAAGAGAAGGAGAAATCGACCCCGATGGAATTTATTCCATTGAGTGTAGTTCTCCTTACAGAATTCAGTAAATTAGTTGTGCCAATGACCACTACAACAAAATTTCCATCGGCAACACCATTGATAGTAGTGGAAAAGACTGTGGAGTTAGCAAAGTCCATGGAGGATATGACTCTGGAAGGAACAGAGATCAATAAGATGAAAATGGAGGTCGAAAGTCTCCAGGAACTCAAGTCTTCCTTCCAAACAAGATACAATGTTGAGAGACAAGCATTGGAGAAGCTTAAACATGAAATACAATAGCTCCAGAAACAAACAGTGGTAGGAAAGACATTAGCAGAGGCTAAGGAAAATATCTGGACGGACATCTCCAATTCCATAAATGAGATTTGTCCCATGGTGCAAATCATGTTTGAACAACATGATATAGTACTAAAGAGCAGGTAGGCCATTGTCAGGATAACAAGAGAACTGTATGAAATGCCCTTGGCAGCTAACAAGATCATCAAGTTTCTGAATTCAAAAACCAAGGAAGAGCTTGAAGCACTGAAAGTTGAAGACAAAATAGAGACTATCCTCAAAGTAAAAAGAGTGTTGTCTAAAAGAGGATTAATGTTGCAGTTGGAGGAGAAAGATTAGAACATGGACATTAGAGTTCAGAGATTTTTTAACAAGATTGAATCCTTACAGAAAAAGGGCATTCCTATCCTACTTGTCCTAAATGATAAATTGATGACTTTATCTAATTATAAGAAAAAGATTTCCACCATGGCCAAAGATAGTTCCAAGTTTTCAGGGATACAGGGCAGTATCACGAGCAAAGCGTTCTTGGAGACTTTGGAGCCTGACCTCAGTAGACAACATGAAATCAAGTACATTTTCCTCACCTAGACGACTTTTGCTAAGTACACCGAGATGGATGAAATCTACCGCCGGTTATTGAAAGTTACCATCCCAAGCACACAAAGATGGCATGAGTTGTGCGAATTGATTGAGTAAAGCTAGAGGTCTTGTCCAACTCAGCGTCCAGGGCATTCAAAGTGATATGAATGACTCACCAATGGTCTTCCCCAAAATTAGCATGAGAGATTCAACACATCATCATCAGTTACTATATTTCTTCATCTTGTTAGTTAGTTAGTTAGATTCAGGTTTTGCCACATCCTGATCATTAATGACAAGGTCGTTTGTAACTCTGATTATAAATATTTCAAACTTAGAAGTATTGAGGGTTCATAATTATGCACAAGTTGTAATTGTTGTAATTGGTATCAAGAGGTTATTCCAGTACTACAAAGAGACATTTCACAAGATTCCTGCGTGTTAGTTTTTGGTGAAGTTTCCTTTGTCTTCGTGAAAATTTTTTCTTTCTCAATTATCCTATTGTTTTTCTAATCTAATATTTAAAACAAGTTAAAGTTGCAGAATTTTCCATAGTGTAGTATGTTCCTAATCTTTTATATATTAAATTTTTTTCTTTCTTATGTTACAACAAATAAATTCTTGAATGCTTTTTTGTTCTAACTGATATCTCACCTTTTTCAACAATACATCATTTTTATTCCTAAAGAATCCAGCAGTTGCACTATCTTGTCGTGTGAAACAAATCTTATAAAAACTGTCTTTGACCTCCATCTTTTTAAAACAAACCCCATAGCCCAATGGAAGTGTAATTGATATTCATCCATTTCATTTAAAAACAGTAAAAACAACTTGGTTATATTCTTTTTTAACTAGCCTAAAATCTTGAAAATCCAAGCAAATCTAAAACTTACAGAGAGATCCCTCTTTGAAACTAGTAGGGATAGCTCCTAGTTTCGAAGTGGTTGGTTAAGGTTACCTCTGATAGATTTCTTCTTACCTCACAACAACCTATGGGAATTTACAGAGTGATAATAGGAGACACACATCNTGATCTCGACCGGATCCCATTAGCAGAAAAAGACTATTTAATCTCAGAAACCAGGTCTTAATTCAACTTTGCTGAGCTACAGTCATGGTTCAAAGACACCTTCATCGATCAAAGCGATGAAATTGGGCTTTGGCAGTGAAGTCTCCCTCTATATCGTTTTCCCCAAGTCTATCAATTTCCTGAATTCTCTCTCAAATGCCAAGCCCACTACCTCCCTGATCAGAGAGCCATCATAACTCCTTTTGGAGATACATTTTTCCTTATTACACCCGAGGTCATTGATTAAATGATGCAGGTACCTAGAGCCGAACATCGTTCTCCCCCCACAATTAAAATTTTGACAGAAATGTATCAGAACCTATTTTTTCCCCAGAGAGCACAAATCTTCGAGTTGTTCCTACTACAAGATTCCCAATTCCCTAATAAGAATCCTCCCTATCATTCCTCCATATTTTCTGAAAAGGGAAATCAGATTATCTCGATACTGTGTTGTTTTCTCGTTTACTTCTCGTATGAATGGGTGGATGACCCTATCCTAGGTTTCTTGTCCATTTTCTCCGCTAAAGAGAAAGTTTCCATCCAAGTTGATTATAATGGTTTTTTGGCTGAGAACTTGCACGAGAAACTAAAAAATTTCCCTACAGAAGGCATGTTCTGGTATTCTTCAATACTAGCCTATATGTTTATGTTCTATCAAGCAGACAAATTTCCCTTTCTCATGAAGAAAATGGACAAGGAAGGAAAACCACAAGTAGTAACTCTATGGACGTCACTGCTCATAAGAAACTCCACTAAGTTTATTTTCAAACAATTCATCGAGTTGTTTTATCACCCAATGGTGGGCATGCTCAGAGGAAGACCAGAACCAAGGATAAACGAGGAGATCCAAAGAGTTTTTCACCTTTCGGATCTTGCAAAGGATGGGGATTGGTTCCTATACTAGAATCACACAGAGATCAGAGTGTATGGGTGTGAACTAGCTCTGTACAAATTGCCCAAGTATGTGCCTATTTGAATATTTGCACTAGAGTATATTCTTTAGATGATAAATTCATATGGCATTCATTTTGTGTCTTTGAAGAAAAAACAACAGATGAGGATTAAAGGGAAAATAGGACCGTTCATCTGCAACAGTCGAACTATTGGGGAAGAGGAAAATAAACTATTAAAGGAAATGAAATTCAGCACCAGTTTCATTTGGCATTATGATCCAAGTGGGATCATTGGAGAGATGAGAACCAAAAATAAAAGTTCACCTTATGCTCACACCCTTAAACTATAAATTTAAAAGTATGAACCAGACAGAGTGGGAGGCAAATACTCTGGTAGATACTAAACAACATTAAGATCCTTCAGTTCCATTGTCACAGACTACCACTCCACGGATACCAAAGGGAAAAAAACAAAGAAAGGATACCTCTCCTTCAATCACTGAGGTATCAACAGAAGATTTTTAGGTATACAACAAAAGACCCAAAACCACTCATGTTATTCACAATTCTGGTGAGGAAGTGCCTTACTCTGCCAAAGTGTTTGAGGGAAAACATCAAGTGGTGTCCACTCCTTCTTCAAAGAAGCAAATGGATATAGCTGTGACCACTCAAACTTTACAAGGATCTGTAGCCCTGAGCATTTTCAAAAAATATGACATGATTAAAAAGAAGAACCAGATGTTGACCAACAACACTTATGCTTAGTTCTAGAAGCAAACCTCCACAACACAACACAAACTGTTGTCATCTTTTGACATAGAGAAAGGGAGAATGCATCTATCATTTCTACAAGCATAGGTGCCTCAATCGAAAGAGATCACTGACTACAAAAGGTCAACTATTGTTTTTGACACCAAACAAGTTCATCCAGTTGATCAGATGGATTTTCACAGACAAACTAGAGAAATGGTTTTCTCCACCTTGGCACATGCTTCCTTTGCAGCAACGAAGTTACAGATATCTCTAAACAATGTTCATACCAAATTGAAGTTGGACAAGATATCCTCTTTTGCAAAGGATAACAAAATAAAATCCTTATAGGAGTTGGTGCTCAAGTTTCGGTATGATCATTCAAATGTAAAGGAAGTAGAGGAGATGATAAAGAAAAAGAATGCTGACATTGCATCTATGAGGAAAGAGGTGAAATTGCCACCAATAGAGGATTCACAAGATAAAGAAATAGTTGAGTCAGAAGATGAGAAAGAGGAATTGTTGAAGCTAATCATGCAGCAGAATGCACAGATAAAGGATATGGAGGCAGAATTTGAAAGGTTAGTGAAAGAGAAGGAGAAATCGACCCCGATGGAATTTATTCCATTGAGTGTAGTTCTCCTTACAGAATTCAGTAAATTAGTTGTGCCAATGACCACTACAACAAAATTTCCATCGGCAACACCATTGATAGTAGTGGAAAAGACTGTGGAGTTAGCAAAGTCCATGGAGGATATGACTCTGGAAGGAACAGAGATCAATAAGATGAAAATGGAGGTCGAAAGTCTCCAGGAACTCAAGTCTTCCTTCCAAACAAGATACAATGTTGAGAGACAAGCATTGGAGAAGCTTAAACATGAAATACAATAGCTCCAGAAACAAACAGTGGTAGGAAAGACATTAGCAGAGGCTAAGGAAAATATCTGGACGGACATCTCCAATTCCATAAATGAGATTTGTCCCATGGTGCAAATCATGTTTGAACAACATGATATAGTACTAAAGAGCAGGTAGGCCATTGTCAGGATAACAAGAGAACTGTATGAAATGCCCTTGGCAGCTAACAAGATCATCAAGTTTCTGAATTCAAAAACCAAGGAAGAGCTTGAAGCACTGAAAGTTGAAGACAAAATAGAGACTATCCTCAAAGTAAAAAGAGTGTTGTCTAAAAGAGGATTAATGTTGCAGTTGGAGGAGAAAGATTAGAACATGGACATTAGAGTTCAGAGATTTTTTAACAAGATTGAATCCTTACAGAAAAAGGGCATTCCTATCCTACTTGTCCTAAATGATAAATTGATGACTTTATCTAATTATAAGAAAAAGATTTCCACCATGGCCAAAGATAGTTCCAAGTTTTCAGGGATACAGGGCAGTATCACGAGCAAAGCGTTCTTGGAGACTTTGGAGCCTGACCTCAGTAGACAACATGAAATCAAGTACATTTTCCTCACCTAGACGACTTTTGCTAAGTACACCGAGATGGATGAAATCTACCGCCGGTTATTGAAAGTTACCATCCCAAGCACACAAAGATGGCATGAGTTGTGCGAATTGATTGAGTAAAGCTAGAGGTCTTGTCCAACTCAGCGTCCAGGGCATTCAAAGTGATATGAATGACTCACCAATGGTCTTCCCCAAAATTAGCATGAGAGATTCAACACATCATCATCAGTTACTATATTTCTTCATCTTGTTAGTTAGTTAGTTAGATTCAGGTTTTGCCACATCCTGATCATTAATGACAAGGTCGTTTGTAACTCTGATTATAAATATTTCAAACTTAGAAGTATTGAGGGTTCATAATTATGCACAAGTTGTAATTGTTGTAATTGGTATCAAGAGGTTATTCCAGTACTACAAAGAGACATTTCACAAGATTCCTGCGTGTTAGTTTTTGGTGAAGTTTCCTTTGTCTTCGTGAAAATTTTTTCTTTCTCAATTATCCTATTGTTTTTCTAATCTAATATTTAAAACAAGTTAAAGTTGCAGAATTTTCCATAGTGTAGTATGTTCCTAATCTTTTATATATTAAATTTTTTTCTTTCTTATGTTACAACAAATAAATTCTTGAATGCTTTTTTGTTCTAACTGATATCTCACCTTTTTCAACAATACATCATTTTTATTCCTAAAGAATCCAGCAGTTGCACTATCTTGTCGTGTGAAACAAATCTTATAAAAACTGTCTTTGACCTCCATCTTTTTAAAACAAACCCCATAGCCCAATGGAAGTGTAATTGATATTCATCCATTTCATTTAAAAACAGTAAAAACAACTTGGTTATATTCTTTTTTAACTAGCCTAAAATCTTGAAAATCCAAGCAAATCTAAAACTTACAGAGAGATCCCTCTTTGAAACTAGTAGGGATAGCTCCTAGTTTCGAAGTGGTTGGTTAAGGTTACCTCTGATAGATTTCTTCTTACCTCACAACAACCTATGGGAATTTACAGAGTGATAATAGGAGACACACATCGACAGATAGTCGACTTCGAGTGAAATCACTTCAGGAGAAAAGGGGATGTGTTGAAAAAGAACTTCTGAAGGCTGGAGAACCAGATTTCATCTGAGCCATCTATCAATTAAGGATAGGTGTTAGCAAATATTCCATTTCGGGAGATAGACACTTCGGAGGAAAGTGGGGTTACGCAAGTTGAGAACTCCCAAAGTAAATTGTGACCATCGATTTGAGAGATACACACCTTGTCATATCATCGACTTCAGGTAAAATCACTCCAGGAGAAATCGAGTGGGGAGAGGTTGAAAATCCCAAATCCCGAATAGTCGAAGTAATTTATAGTCATCGATCTATGGAATACATGTGTTAGCAGATCGTGTACTTCTAAATAAGGGAGAAATCAATGTAGAATAGAGAGATGCCTGAAGTGTATCCCCACCGTCGAATGAGAGGGACGCGTGGTGCACAATCCTTAACTTAAAAAAAAAACACTCCAGGATAAAAGGTGGTGTGAGCGTTTGGGACTCCCGAATGCCGAAGTCCTGAAGTGGATCTGATCCGTTGATTTATAATGACGCATGGCCCCTGATATGGAACTTCGGGTATGGAGTACTTCAGAGGAAAATATCTGGAGTGCTCAGAACTCCCTAATGCTGAAGTTTCAAAGAAGATCATAACCATCGATTATGAGGGATGCGTGGATATCAATCTGTAACTTGGGGTACAGAGTACTTCAGCGGAAAAGGTGTAGAAATGTTTGAAACTATGGAACATTGAAGTCCCGAAGTAAATCAGGATCGTCGAAATCCCTAGGGACACGTTGTGCCAGATTGTGAACTTCAGAGGTTTTCCACTCCATAGGATTCACATGGTAGACGTCTTGATGCCTGTTGTCTTGGCGTCTGGTCATATCTCGTGGTCCTATGCAAGTATAGGAGGATGAAAGAACCTGAAGAACTTGGGAGAGGATATTTACCCGCTCTGAGATTGTTTCGGAGCATGGAGATTGTGGCTCGAAATTTATGGAAGAGAAGAATGGAATAGATACCCTGAATGAGGGTATTGATTCTCCTAAGAAGAGAAATAATTTGAGTCCCTGTTGTGGGTGTGTTACAACACATGTGGATGTCCCCTTGTCCAATATCATGCGATCAATATGTTGATTATGGACAACGACATCAATCTGTAAGTGAGTTGGTGAGAGAGTCATGATTTAAAGTTATCCAAGTTAAATGTGATAGTGTTAGATGACTTAAGATCTATAGCTCTGATGGCTTCCAAGAGAGTCCTATATTGGATAAGGAAGTGTTTTAGAACTTCAAGAGCTGACATAGAGCAAGGTGCTTGAGCCAAATATTCAAAGATGTTGTCGTTTTGAGTGGCACACAAGTTTGGATTAAAGGTTGACTTTTGAATTGTGCTCTTGGGAGGGCATAGAATAAATTCAAATTTAGGTTTCTCAATCTGGAGTGTCCTAGATGGAGGTGTAACTTTAGTAGGAGGTGGATCTGGTGTAGTACTAGTTGTTACATTTTCCTTATTATGTTTACCTCGAGGTGTGTTGTATGTCGTAGTACGAGTGGTCAAATATATCCCATTAAACATGTAAATGTGTGTACTCAATGAAGTTTCCTTGTTAGGAGGATGATTTGGATTACCTCATGTCAGAGGTGCAGGAGCTTGTGAAACCAGTGAATTTTGTTGTGGAAAAGGATGTGTCAATATAGCGGGTTGAGAATTTCCTTTAAAAAGTTTGGAAAATTCATATCGATGAGGACAATCTCGTGTGTAGTGATATTCACCACAAATGCGACATGAAAATTTTGGTTTCCACTGTGGTTGTTTCTCAGTAGCAAGTGGTTGTTTTTGGGTTTTCGCATTTTTAGTTTGATTATTGTTTTTCTTCGGTTTATTCTTAGTTTTCTTATTCCCCTCTGACTGTCTTGGAGAATCATATTGAACTGCATTCACCTCAGATATTTGAGTTGGGGGCGAATTTGATGAGAGAGAAGTCGATCTGATAGTGGGGGAAGTGAATAAATGATTGGTCATGTCGGTCGACTACGCACTGGACTAGGTTTTGATAGAACCAATAAATCCATCTGTGTGAGCAGTAGATAATGGTTTTTATGAATCGGCTGATGGATGGGGAGCGTTTGGAATCAATTCATAAAAATTACCATATTGGGAATAAACCAAGTCTAGATACTGGTTACGAACAATGGATTACTCTTCTATAACAACACCACTCATGGCTTCATCACGAGCGATTGGAGGAAAAAGAGATTTGGTGAACCATTCAACCAACAATTGGTCAATAATGGTTACTTTGATCAACCATCATCATCATCTCCACTCATGAGTATGATCAAAGATATGTACATGGTTGGTTTGATGAAGGGAGGTCAAAAGTTTTGTGTTGGTTTCATAGAGGATAGGTAATTGGAAGTGTTCGAGGAAAGCCATGGAAAGTGAATTAAAATCTTGAAAGGTTATGCATTATTATTCATTGTACAACTTAGTTGTTGTACCTGTCAGTGTATGCTGGAAAAGATGTAATTGGATAGAGTCATCTATTAGTGAATTTGATGACAACCATAGATGAAAGTTCATAATGTGGTTATTAGGGCCTTCACCAGGTTTACCGTCAAATTTTGGAATATTGAAGGCAATTTAGCAGGACTAATTGGCCAAAAGGGAGAATGTAATATGGGATCATTAGTTAATCTTGATAGATCCAGTAGATCTATAGCATCTAATAATGGTAGTTTTTGATTTATCTGTGGATGATATTGGTGTGGCATAGGGACACCAATAGGGCTATAAACTAGTTGAGGTGGATAATTGTAGCCAGGAGGCCCTCCCATATGTTGTTGTTGTTGACCATCAAAGGTAGGATTTATTTGTTGAGGAATGTGTATAAAAGGAGAGGGGAAGCCCATTTTCCCCTAGGGAGGATAACCAATGTAACTCAGGGGAGGATTGTTCACTTTAGGTGGGTAAACAGGTTTCCCTCGAGGAGGGTAAGTATTTGGCCCTTGGGGAGAAAAAGATGATTTACCTTGAGGATGCCAAGTGGGATTCAGAACTCCCGGGAAAATTTCTCTAGAATGTATTCCAAAAGTATTGGGATTTGGGATTCCTCCTTGTGGGTTGGGGTTTGATGGTCCTCCCTAATGTGGTTTATGGAAGTAACCTCCTTGGGGTGGTCCCCAGGATTGTGGGGGGGTTATAGTGAACGAAATTTGATATTTTTCCCCTGCCATTGGTTGGGTAGAAACTTGGGTATGATTGATAAGGGGGGGTTTCCCTCCAGTCAGAATTTGCATGTTGGAGGATGGTTTCCCCCCAGTAGGGATTTGGATCGCAGTTGGGTTCAGGTGTGTGGCTATTTTTTGCATTCCAGGATGTGAATATGTCCCAATAGGATTTTGTGGAGTATACAATGTTGTAACTTGAAGAGGAATATGAGGTGTAAATGTCAAGGTACTTTGCAACTGACTGGGTAGCACGACTCATGTTTCAATGTGAACCAGGCCTAAGGTGGTAGAAATATTGATTAATGGTTTGACGGGACTAATTATGGGTTGTCATGATGATCCTTCCTCTGCACCGATGGTGGTAGAGGCATGTGAAGGGTCAAAAGGCGGTCGGCTAAAATTAAATTTTTCATACAGGTCTCGTCCCAATGGAATTCTCCATTTAGAATGAAAATGAGTTTGATGTGGATCTACCATTTCAGCAAAACAAATAGGGGTAGTGTATTCTTTGTTAAAATTTGGTTGTATTGCTTCCATATCTAATTGATTNTCCACTCCTTCTTCAAAGAAGCAAATGGATATAGCTGTGACCACTCAAACTTTACAAGGATCTGTAGCCCTGAGCATTTTCAAAAAATATGACATGATTAAAAAGAAGAACCAGATGTTGACCAACAACACTTATGCTTAGTTCTAGAAGCAAACCTCCACAACACAACACAAACTGTTGTCATCTTTTGACATAGAGAAAGGGAGAATGCATCTATCATTTCTACAAGCATAGGTGCCTCAATCGAAAGAGATCACTGACTACAAAAGGTCAACTATTGTTTTTGACACCAAACAAGTTCATCCAGTTGATCAGATGGATTTTCACAGACAAACTAGAGAAATGGTTTTCTCCACCTTGGCACATGCTTCCTTTGCAGCAACGAAGTTACAGATATCTCTAAACAATGTTCATACCAAATTGAAGTTGGACAAGATATCCTCTTTTGCAAAGGATAACAAAATAAAATCCTTATAGGAGTTGGTGCTCAAGTTTCGGTATGATCATTCAAATGTAAAGGAAGTAGAGGAGATGATAAAGAAAAAGAATGCTGACATTGCATCTATGAGGAAAGAGGTGAAATTGCCACCAATAGAGGATTCACAAGATAAAGAAATAGTTGAGTCAGAAGATGAGAAAGAGGAATTGTTGAAGCTAATCATGCAGCAGAATGCACAGATAAAGGATATGGAGGCAGAATTTGAAAGGTTAGTGAAAGAGAAGGAGAAATCGACCCCGATGGAATTTATTCCATTGAGTGTAGTTCTCCTTACAGAATTCAGTAAATTAGTTGTGCCAATGACCACTACAACAAAATTTCCATCGGCAACACCATTGATAGTAGTGGAAAAGACTGTGGAGTTAGCAAAGTCCATGGAGGATATGACTCTGGAAGGAACAGAGATCAATAAGATGAAAATGGAGGTCGAAAGTCTCCAGGAACTCAAGTCTTCCTTCCAAACAAGATACAATGTTGAGAGACAAGCATTGGAGAAGCTTAAACATGAAATACAATAGCTCCAGAAACAAACAGTGGTAGGAAAGACATTAGCAGAGGCTAAGGAAAATATCTGGACGGACATCTCCAATTCCATAAATGAGATTTGTCCCATGGTGCAAATCATGTTTGAACAACATGATATAGTACTAAAGAGCAGGTAGGCCATTGTCAGGATAACAAGAGAACTGTATGAAATGCCCTTGGCAGCTAACAAGATCATCAAGTTTCTGAATTCAAAAACCAAGGAAGAGCTTGAAGCACTGAAAGTTGAAGACAAAATAGAGACTATCCTCAAAGTAAAAAGAGTGTTGTCTAAAAGAGGATTAATGTTGCAGTTGGAGGAGAAAGATTAGAACATGGACATTAGAGTTCAGAGATTTTTTAACAAGATTGAATCCTTACAGAAAAAGGGCATTCCTATCCTACTTGTCCTAAATGATAAATTGATGACTTTATCTAATTATAAGAAAAAGATTTCCACCATGGCCAAAGATAGTTCCAAGTTTTCAGGGATACAGGGCAGTATCACGAGCAAAGCGTTCTTGGAGACTTTGGAGCCTGACCTCAGTAGACAACATGAAATCAAGTACATTTTCCTCACCTAGACGACTTTTGCTAAGTACACCGAGATGGATGAAATCTACCGCCGGTTATTGAAAGTTACCATCCCAAGCACACAAAGATGGCATGAGTTGTGCGAATTGATTGAGTAAAGCTAGAGGTCTTGTCCAACTCAGCGTCCAGGGCATTCAAAGTGATATGAATGACTCACCAATGGTCTTCCCCAAAATTAGCATGAGAGATTCAACACATCATCATCAGTTACTATATTTCTTCATCTTGTTAGTTAGTTAGTTAGATTCAGGTTTTGCCACATCCTGATCATTAATGACAAGGTCGTTTGTAACTCTGATTATAAATATTTCAAACTTAGAAGTATTGAGGGTTCATAATTATGCACAAGTTGTAATTGTTGTAATTGGTATCAAGAGGTTATTCCAGTACTACAAAGAGACATTTCACAAGATTCCTGCGTGTTAGTTTTTGGTGAAGTTTCCTTTGTCTTCGTGAAAATTTTTTCTTTCTCAATTATCCTATTGTTTTTCTAATCTAATATTTAAAACAAGTTAAAGTTGCAGAATTTTCCATAGTGTAGTATGTTCCTAATCTTTTATATATTAAATTTTTTTCTTTCTTATGTTACAACAAATAAATTCTTGAATGCTTTTTTGTTCTAACTGATATCTCACCTTTTTCAACAATACATCATTTTTATTCCTAAAGAATCCAGCAGTTGCACTATCTTGTCGTGTGAAACAAATCTTATAAAAACTGTCTTTGACCTCCATCTTTTTAAAACAAACCCCATAGCCCAATGGAAGTGTAATTGATATTCATCCATTTCATTTAAAAACAGTAAAAACAACTTGGTTATATTCTTTTTTAACTAGCCTAAAATCTTGAAAATCCAAGCAAATCTAAAACTTACAGAGAGATCCCTCTTTGAAACTAGTAGGGATAGCTCCTAGTTTCGAAGTGGTTGGTTAAGGTTACCTCTGATAGATTTCTTCTTACCTCACAACAACCTATGGGAATTTACAGAGTGATAATAGGAGACACACATCAACAGATCATCAACTTCGAGTGAAATCACTTCAGGAGAAAAGGGGATGTGTTGAAAAAGAACTTCCGAAGGCCGGAGAACCAGATATCATCTGAGCCATCTATCAATTAAGGATAGGTGTTAGCAAATATTCCATTTCGGGAGATAGACACCTTGGAGGAAAGTGGGTTTACGCAAGTTGAGAACTCCTAAAGTAAATTGTGACCATCGATTTGAGAGATACACACCTTGTCAGATCATTGACTTCAGGTGAAATCACTCCAGGAGAAATCGAGTGGGGAGAGATTGAAACTCCCAAATCCCGAATAGTCGAAGTAATTTATAGTCATCGATCTATGGAATACATGTGTTAGCAGATCGTGTACTTCTAAATAAGGGAGAAATCAATGTAGAATAGAGAGACGCCTGAAGTGTATCCCCACCGTCGAATGAGAGGGACGCGTGGTGCACAATCCTTAACTAAAAAAAAAACACTCCAGGATAAAAGGTGGTGTGAGCGTTTGGGACTCCCGAATGCTGAAGTCCTGAAGTGGGTCTGATCCGTTGATTTATAATGACGCATGGCCCCTGATATGGAACTTTGGGTATGGAGTACTTCAGAGGAAAATATCTGGAGTGCTCAGAACTCCCTAATGCTGAAGTTTCAAAGAAGATAATAACCATCGATTATGAGGGATGCGTGGATATCAATCTGTAACTTGGGGTACAAAGTACTTCAGCGGAAAAGGTGTAGAAATGTTTGAAACTATGGAACATTGAAGTCCCGAAGTAAATCAAGATCGTCGAAATCCCTAGGGACACGTTGTGCCAGATTGTGAACTTCAGAGGTTTTCCACTCCATAGGATTCACATGGTAGACGTCTTGGCACCTGTTGTCTTGGATTCTGGTCATATCGCGTGGTCCTATGCAAGTATAGGAGGATGAAAGAACCTGAAGAACTTGGGAGAGGATATTTGCCCGCTCTGAGATTGTTTCGGAGCATGGAGATTGTGGCTCGAAATTTATGGAAGAGAAGAATGGAATAGATACCCTGAATGAGGGTATTGATTCTCCTAAGAAGAGAAATAATTTGAGTCCCTGTTGTGGGTGTGTTACAACACATGTGGATGTCCCCTTGTCCAATATCATGCGATCAATATGTTGATTATGGACAACGACATCAATCTGTAAGTGAGTTGGTGAGAGAGTCATGATTTAAAGTTATCCAAGTTAAATGTGATAGTGTTAGATGACTTAAGATCTATAGCTCTGATGGCTTCCAAGAGAGTCCTATATTGGATAAGGAAGTGTTTTAGAACTTCAAGAGCTGACATAGAGCAAGGTGCTTGAGCCAAATATTCAAAGATGTTGTCGTTTTGAGTGGCACACAAGTTTGGATTAAAGGTTGACTTTTGAATTGTGCTCTTGGGAGGGCATAGAATAAATTCAAATTTAGGTTTCTCAATCTGGAGTGTCCTAGATGGAGGTGTAACTTTAGTAGGAGGTGGATCTGGTGTAGTACTAGTTGTTACATTTTCCTTATTATGTTTACCTCGAGGTGTGTTGTATGTCGTAGTACGAGTGGTCAAATATATCCCATTAAACATGTAAATGTGTGTACTCAATGAAGTTTCCTTGTTAGGAGGATGATTTGGATTACCTCATGTCAGAGGTGCAGGAGCTTGTGAAACCAGTGAATTTTGTTGTGGAAAAGGATGTGTCAATATAGCGGGTTGAGAATTTCCTTTAAAAAGTTTGGAAAATTCATATCGATGAGGACAATCTCGTGTGTAGTGATATTCACCACAAATGCGACATGAAAATTTTGGTTTCCACTGTGGTTGTTTCTCAGTAGCAAGTGGTTGTTTTTGGGTTTTCGCATTTTTAGTTTGATTATTGTTTTTCTTCGGTTTATTCTTAGTTTTCTTATTCCCCTCTGACTGTCTTGGAGAATCATATTGAACTGCATTCACCTCAGATATTTGAGTTGGGGGCGAATTTGATGAGAGAGAAGTCGATCTGATAGTGGGGGAAGTGAATAAATGATTGGTCATGTCGGTCGACTACGCACTGGACTAGGTTTTGATAGAACCAATAAATCCATCTGTGTGAGCAGTAGATAATGGTTTTTATGAATCGGCTGATGGATGGGGAGCGTTTGGAATCAATTCATAAAAATTACCATATTGGGAATAAACCAAGTCTAGATACTGGTTACGAACAATGGATTACTCTTCTATAACAACACCACTCATGGCTTCATCACGAGCGATTGGAGGAAAAAGAGATTTGGTGAACCATTCAACCAACAATTGGTCAATAATGGTTACTTTGATCAACCATCATCATCATCTCCACTCATGAGTATGATCAAAGATATGTACATGGTTGGTTTGATGAAGGGAGGTCAAAAGTTTTGTGTTGGTTTCATAGAGGATAGGTAATTGGAAGTGTTCGAGGAAAGCCATGGAAAGTGAATTAAAATCTTGAAAGGTTATGCATTATTATTCATTGTACAACTTAGTTGTTGTACCTGTCAGTGTATGCTGGAAAAGATGTAATTGGATAGAGTCATCTATTAGTGAATTTGATGACAACCATAGATGAAAGTTCATAATGTGGTTATTAGGGCCTTCACCAGGTTTACCGTCAAATTTTGGAATATTGAAGGCAATTTAGCAGGACTAATTGGCCAAAAGGGAGAATGTAATATGGGATCATTAGTTAATCTTGATAGATCCAGTAGATCTATAGCATCTAATAATGGTAGTTTTTGATTTATCTGTGGATGATATTGGTGTGGCATAGGGACACCAATAGGGCTATAAACTAGTTGAGGTGGATAATTGTAGCCAGGAGGCCCTCCCATATGTTGTTGTTGTTGACCATCAAAGGTAGGATTTATTTGTTGAGGAATGTGTATAAAAGGAGAGGGGAAGCCCATTTTCCCCTAGGGAGGATAACCAATGTAACTCAGGGGAGGATTGTTCACTTTAGGTGGGTAAACAGGTTTCCCTCGAGGAGGGTAAGTATTTGGCCCTTGGGGAGAAAAAGATGATTTACCTTGAGGATGCCAAGTGGGATTCAGAACTCCCGGGAAAATTTCTCTAGAATGTATTCCAAAAGTATTGGGATTTGGGATTCCTCCTTGTGGGTTGGGGTTTGATGGTCCTCCCTAATGTGGTTTATGGAAGTAACCTCCTTGGGGTGGTCCCCAGGATTGTGGGGGGGTTATAGTGAACGAAATTTGATATTTTTCCCCTGCCATTGGTTGGGTAGAAACTTGGGTATGATTGATAAGGGGGGGTTTCCCTCCAGTCAGAATTTGCATGTTGGAGGATGGTTTCCCCCCAGTAGGGATTTGGATCGCAGTTGGGTTCAGGTGTGTGGCTATTTTTTGCATTCCAGGATGTGAATATGTCCCAATAGGATTTTGTGGAGTATACAATGTTGTAACTTGAAGAGGAATATGAGGTGTAAATGTCAAGGTACTTTGCAACTGACTGGGTAGCACGACTCATGTTTCAATGTGAACCAGGCCTAAGGTGGTAGAAATATTGATTAATGGTTTGACGGGACTAATTATGGGTTGTCATGATGATCCTTCCTCTGCACCGATGGTGGTAGAGGCATGTGAAGGGTCAAAAGGCGGTCGGCTAAAATTAAATTTTTCATACAGGTCTCGTCCCAATGGAATTCTCCATTTAGAATGAAAATGAGTTTGATGTGGATCTACCATTTCAGCAAAACAAATAGGGGTAGTGTATTCTTTGTTAAAATTTGGTTGTATTGCTTCCATATCTAATTGATTNTTTCAGAGGAAATAAGAAGTAAAGAAGGTTGTATTTCAAGGGAAGATGAAGTCTTTTGGTGATGTGTTCTAAGGTATGTTATTTTCAGGTCATCTTACCATTTTTTCTATAAAAAAATTTCTAGAACAATTCAGATGGTGAAATATCTATGGTATTGAGAAGACATATCAATTTACCTCTGGAAAAAATTTTAGCTCTTGATTCTCTATAATTATGGAGATACACTCTGTGGAATATAGGGTTTGTGACCAGTCCTGAAGCTAGTCAATAAATAGGTGTTCCAAGTAAAATAGTCATAACATCTTCATAGAGAATCCAAATGACGTGGGAAAAATTTAATTGGAAATAGTACAGACTGTATTTTCATGTGTATGAGTTTCAGAATTGGATGTTAAATATTGAGCGTGGGGCATTCTATACAAGTTCGATCTCCTAAATAGACCAGAATTGAATAAAGTCTACCATTCTTTCTATAACTTCATTTTGGGGAGGATTCAAGGAGTGAAAATTGGAGGAGTTTTAGAGAATACATTGAGTAATATTATATACAATACCAGAGTACTCCAATAATTGAAGAATTGTAGAAATTGAAGACGTCTTAGGAAGCATTATCAGGTTCTATGTGATGATTTAATGTAAAGTTTTATTATCTCTCATATATTCTTGGGTAGAAGGAAGGGGAAAGGATGGAGCATTAAAATCCCTCTTGATATTGGAGGATTGTATCTTCCTCTCGGATTTTTATCCCTCCCTTTACATTTGGAAGCTGTAGCTACCTTTGGAAGTCATTACTTCCCTTGAACAATAACTATTGATTATTTCTCATATATTGTGCATGGTGTATTGGTGTAACTCTTATACTATTGTTCATTTCTCATTGGATATAGTTGAATTGTTTAATTATAAGTTGAAAAAGCTTTCAAATTGTACTTGATACTAATTCACCCCCCTCTCAATATCAACAATTGGTATCAGAGCAGGTTACCTTCAGAACAGTTTAACCACTGGAAGGAAGATCCTAAGAAGAAATGGAAGACAAAATTCCGAATGGGATTCCACCATTTGATGGAAGCAATTTTGAATATTGGAGTAATAGAATGGAAACTTACTTGAAATATCTTGGGGAAGATGTTTTTTTTCTCAGTTGCTTCAGGATACAATGCTTTGAAGAAACCAATGACTGCAACTCAGAAGGAAGCAAAAAGGAACAACAAATTGGCAATAGATACCATCCTGGATGGATTGAAAGAATCAGTGAAACCCAAGGTGGGATCATGTGCATCATCAACAAAGATTTGAGACAAGCTACAAGACCTTTATGTAAGGGAAGACGTAGAAGAAGAAGAAGAAGAAGTTGAAGCAAATTACAACATCTCATATTTCAAAGAAGAAAATAGAGGTCAGTTCTTTTGATTTAATTGTGAAGGAGTAGGTCATGTTGAATTTGAANTTCTCCATTTAGAATGAAAATGAGTTTGATGTGGATCTACCATTTCAGCAAAACAAATAGGGGTAGTGTATTCTTTGTTAAAATTTGGTTGTATTGCTTCCATATCTAATTGATTATATGGCCTTGATGGTAGGTGAGGGTAATCCTATACTACAATGTTACATGAGGATTCCAATTGAAGAAGGAGTGGATCAAGAGGATCTGAAAAATATGGGTTGACAGGAAGGGTGGAACCTTCCTCAACCATAACTGAGGCTCTCTTAGGATTTTCAAGAAAAAGAGTAGCAACATTCCCGACGTCTGAATGTTTCTCAACCTCTTCACGGTAAGTGTCTTTAAGTGAGTTAGGAGGTAAGGGTTCATATCCTTCTGGAGGAAAATATTTCATCCTACATGATATACAAAGGCCTTTATCGACCACAATACCAATTTTTAAGACAACTTAAAATAAACAAATAACACTTGCTAAAACATCTAGAAAACCAAGAATAAAACAATGCCTTCTCTCAATGAACATACTAGTTGGTGATGAAATCCAACATCACGCGATAAAATTGAGAAGGGGATAGGATATGAGCAGGTGGATCAATTATGTTGGGGAATTTCTTAACAGACTTACACCCTGGTGCAAGCTTCCTCATGGTTTTACCCATGGGTTACCCTTCAAGGAGCCCGAGTGAGTTTGACCAACATCTGTTCCAAGTACAACAAACACTTCCCTTCACCATCACCTCATGTAAGGACCCTAAATATTGTGGCTACTAAGAATACCAACTCGAAGTTAGCCTCTGGGTAGGTATAGTCGATAGTTGAGTCTGAACGTATGGGTAGGATATCAAGTCCAAAATTCTTCAAGAGAACTTAGGACAAGTGGGTCGGTAAACTCCATAGGACCCCAAATGGATTTAGAATTGGCGAATCTCTGAGACCAAATGAAAACATTTAATCCTCAAGAAGGACCCCCAAAACATGATCGTACTACTACAAATAGTTAATCTTTGAAGGGATAATCTTTGTTGCTCTCTCAAATACGACCTTGTGTGTAACCCTTGTGTTAGAGGGGGATCCCAACTATGCTTATACTAAAATTGGATTTACCCTCCCTATCAAAAGATTCTCAATTTTTCTTGAATGCTTTGGAGAGTTATTCTCACGGCCTATTCCAAAGCTCTAGTCCTAGTCCATTGTTGGTGTAAAGATATTAAAAATAAGAGTTTCTAGTTTGATTTTAATTAGCATTCATTTTGATGGTTGTTCATTACACAAAGGTGAATGAAAGTGAAATTGATGATGTTTTGTACTCAACTCCAAAATGATGAAAAGAATGAGATGAAAAATTTATTTTCAATGAACTTCTAGCTATGGGAAGGAGAAGAGTTTATTTTCTTTCACTAACAAGAACTTAAGAATGCAAAATTTTATACAATTTCATTCTCAACAAGAATTCAAACAATTTGCCAAATTGTAAAGAAAACCTTTCCAATATTCAGAACCAATGCATGCAAGTATCTCTTTGTTTGATTACAAATGTAAATTAAATAATTTTTCTAATGCTTCTTGCTTTCACTAATAATGAAAAATGAATTAACTACTATGATTTGAAAAGAGGAAGAAAAAGTACACAAACAAAGACACTCTCAGCAGTCAATAAGAGACTAAAACAAGACCAAACTATCCACTCAAATCAAAACACCAAAAATAAAAATAATTAGACTTAATAGTCTTCTGGAATTGAGTAAGGGATCAAAGACAAAGAAAATAATGCTAATATCAATAACGTTCCTTATGAAAACCTCTAATAAATTAGAAAATAAAAAAGAGCAACAAAAAGAAACCAAGTTTGAGAAAAACTGTTGATTTTGCAATAAGGAAATATAACACAAACACAATCAATACTAAAATAATGAAAAAAAACAAGTTTTAAGTCAAGAAGAAGACAAGATCTGATAGAATGGGATCTAAGCCAGAGAGAAATATCAAAGGACTATTCCCAACAAGCAAGAAAACTGTAATTTTTCAAAACAAGAAAATCGATGCTGTGGTAATCAAGGCACCAAGGCTCTACAACACTCCCTAATACACTCTAGGGGATCACTAATCAAGAAATCATCGCTCTAACTTAATCTAGAGAAGGCGCTAGTCATGAGACAAGTTTTAGAAAAAAAAAATCAGAAAACTCAGAAACTCAGGGAAATTCAATCAGAGACTCTGTGAGACAACTTAGCAAAGAGGTATAGGTGCAAGGATAGATCAAATCAGAAAATGGGATCTAAATATAGAAAAAAAGTAAGGACAAACCATGGAAAGAAATAAAATTGAAAATTTGATCCGTAGTGGAGTCACCAATTTCTGTTATGGAATAATTCCCCTACTAACAGGTGAATCTTCCCTTAGAGTGCATACCCCTCTACCAAGACAAAAAACTACTTTTGGAAACTACCATTTCTATAGATTAATTATGCCCATCGAAAAATGGAGAAGGATGGATGGTATGATGTACCTCACTTTCGAATTTTTTCCACACTGCTTCAATATGTGAGTTACAAACAATACCTGTAATGGATCATAAGAGATGAACAACTATATCCTACTCTAATGGGTTAGACAAAATCGATCTATCTATGAAAGACTAAGAAAAGCATAGACAAGTACATGTAAACACATACTAGAAGGAAATATGCCAAGTATATTGAAGAGAACTTTAAAAATACACTTACAATCTTTAGATGATGTTGCAACAACCTCCCCAAGTCCTCCTTGTCCAACCCCTTACTCGAAAGATCCACAATCAAAATAAAAATGCTTTGCTGACTATTTCTCCTCCTTGTTCACCATGATAATGCCTCCATTTATATTATTTGAGAGGCTCAACCACCTTTGTTATATTTTTGATTAGTTTAGGATATGACTCCATTAGTTGTGATATCCCCCTTAGATACATCCTGAGGGTTAGATTCGAGCCAAACCAACTCAATCCATCCATAGCTATCATTTAGAGAAAAAGGGGATTTTTTCCAAGATTTTCTAAACCAATTTGGCGCTCCCTTACAATGGGAAACAAAGCACTACAATGCTCCTTTCTAGATAGACAAAGAGTGTTATTTCGCCTTGAATATGAGTAGGGGAGTGTTTATCTTCCAAAAGTTTCTAAGATGACCAATTCCCATAGAAAAACACTTTGTTCGGACTGTAAAATTATGGGGCTTCTTCTTCTAACATTTTTTAGGGGTTGTATCAAGTGTTTTCATGGTGTTGTTCGCGATGCGACACATACATCATGAGAATGCGAAACTTAAAACACTTGCGTCAAAAGTGTGACACTTACGACACTTACGACAATAAGATTGTGACATTATCTAAGTGAGGAATTTTGATGTGTAACAATGTTCACAAAATTTTAGAGCATTCATGTATGAAGTTGTACAGGATTATTCCTTGATACTTCCGCAATTTGAATCGTTGTGAGAGTTGACTCATCAAAAAGAATAAATAAACCATATACACCTTGGATAGCATTATGATATACTTATTCGAATCGTTATATTTCATTGTGACAGGATTCTAGGCCCCCCTTGCTAAATTGATTTTGGATCGTTAGGATTTGAGTCTTCTGTAGATTTCCCTCACAGAGAATAGTAAGGGATTCATCTCTAGTTTCCTTTATACTTTTCCTCTTTGAGTGCATGCTACTATTTTATGAAGTAAATTATTAAGAAGCATGATCTACTATATGCGTGATAATTTTGGAGTTACTCTTGCATACATTACCTTGGTGGAGTGTACCATGTTGGTGAATATCCTTAATTCCTACAATACTGGTAGTAATGAGTGATATTTTTCATGCTTGATGAATGGGATTTCCAATGGTTGACCTAATAACTTGGATATATCTAAACGATTTTCCTACAAACCTAGAAAACTTGTTAATCCATAAGATTGTTAGCCCTAGATTACAATTTGATTCTTATGAGTTCCCTATTAGCAAGCTCACTTAACCCAACGATGGATCTCTTCACATGTCAAACCACTACTCTATATTTTGGTTGTCTGTGTCGGAAGATTGGTTGTTGTCATTGATGTTAACCCTAGTCATGGGTTTTGGACCACAAGATTGATAAAGGTATTTGGAAATGAAGGACAATGAACATGCATATACAACACCCATGAATGGATAGTATACATCATTTTGTTTCTGGTGGTATGTGGAACGTCACGTGGATCCTCATGTTGAAGAGAAAATAATTTTTGAAGATGACAAAGTGAATTGAAGAAGGAAGTACATGTAGGCCCTGAAGATAATTAAAGAAAAGAATTACAAAATAAGAAAGTGTCAAGTCGGATCTAATGTTAAAAGGAAGTGACATAATTGGTATAAATAAAAATCATTGTACATTCATTTGATACAATTCAAATTTCAGAGGAAATAAGAAGTAAAGAAGGTTGTATTTCAAGGGAAGATGAAGTCTTTTGGTGATGTGTTCTAAGGTATGTTATTTTCAGGTCATCTTACCATTTTTTCTATAAAAATTTTTCTAGAACGATTCAGATGGTGAAATATCTATGGTATTGAGAAGACATATCAATTTACCTCTGGAAAAAAATTCAGCTCTTGATTCGCTATAATTATGGAGATACACTCTGTGGAATATAGGGTTTGTGACCAGTCCTGAAGCTAGTCAATAAATAGGTGTTCCAAGTAAAATAGTCATAACATATTCATAGAGAATCCAAATGAAGTGGGACGAATTTCATTGGAAATAGTACAGACTGTATTTTCATGTGTATGAGTTTCAGAATCGGATGTTAAATATTGAGCGTGGGGCATTCTGTACAAGTTCGATCTCCTAAATAGAACAGAATTGAATAAAGTCTACCATTCTTTCTATAACTTCATTTTGGGGAGGATTCAAGGAGTGAAAATTGGAGGAGTTTTAGAGAATACATTGAGTAATATTATATACAATACTAGAGTACTCCAATAATTGAAGAATTGTAGAAATTGAAGACGTCTTAGGAAGCATTATCAGGTTCTATGTGATGATTGGTTGATGGTGATGATTTAATGTAAAGTTTTATTATCTCTCATATATTCTTGGGTAGAAGGAAGGGGAAAGGATGGAGCATTAAAATCCCTCTTGATATTGGAGGATTGTATCTTCCTCTTGGATTTTTATCCCTCCCTTTACATTTGGAAGCTGTAGCTTCCTTTGGAAGTCATTACTTCCCTTGAACAATAACTATTGATTATTTCTCATATATTGTGCATGGTGTATTGGTGTAACTCTTATACTATTGTTCATTTCTCATTGGATATAGTTGAATGGTTTAATTATAAGTTGAAAAAGGTTTCAAATTGTACTTGATACTAATTCACGCCCCTCTCAGTATCAACAATTGGTATCAGAGCAGGTTACCTTCAGAACAGTTTAACCACTGGAAGGAAGATCCTAAGAAGAAATGGAAAACAAAATTCCGAATGGGATTCCACCATTTGATGGAAGCAATTTTGAATATTGGAGTAATAGAATGGAAACTTACTTGAAATATCTTGGGGAAGATGTTTTTTTCTCAGTTGCTTCAGGATACAATGCTTTGAAGAAAAAAATGACTGCAACTCAGAAGGAAGCAAAAAGGAACAACAAATTGGCAATAGATACCATCCTGGATGGATTGAAAGAATCAGTGAAACCCAAGGTGGGATCATGTGCATCATCAACAAAGATTTGAGACAAGCTACAAGACCTTTATGTAAGGGAAGACGTAGAAGAAGAAGAAGAAGAAGAAGAAGAAGAAGTTGAAGCAAATTACAACATCTCATATTTCAAAGAAGAAAATAGAGGTCAGTTCTTTTGATTTAATTGTGAAGGAGTAGGTCATGTTGAATTTGAATGTCCTCATTGTTATCACTGAAATTTCATCTACAAATGGTTACAAGAATCCAACATCGTCAAACAGTTATGAGGTCACCCATGGACCTAAATTACCACAAAAGCATTTCCAAAGGGTCAAAAACTATCCAACCAGTGAAAAAATTAAAGTGCGTTATGACTACATAGGCTGCACACGCACATGTGCAAAACAAGAACGCAAGAAAAGTGAACATGCACCCGATGCGCGACTGTGGTCGTTAAAAGACACTCACATTTGAGAACGATGCATTTATGAGAGTGGTCGGCCTCCCACCCACTTTTGGTTCAGCTTCCAAGTTGATTTGACACACAAATCTGGACTAGATCCGACTGGGTGGTTGGTCAAAGACCTAAAAATTCCCTAATTAGCGTCTTTACACTACAAGATGGTTTCACAATACCTCAAAGAGGTGCTATAAAACAAGGCCATGGGTGCACTTCATTTTTAAGGAATTTCAATAGGAAAGTTATGCTACTACTATTCTCTTGAGGAATCCTCTATTCTCATCAAAAGTATACTAGAACCATTACATTGGCAAATCCATCTCACCCCTTGAATGGATTAGCTTGGAATTCTTTCACCATTTTCATTCAAAGTTGTAAGAAGAGCTTATTTATGGGGGTCCAAGAGCCCTCCCTTGGAGGAAGAAGGGACTCATAGTCCTCATTCTTCTTGGTGTTTTCTTTCATTGATATAAACCTTACCATTGGTGACATGAGTCTTATTGTTTCTTTTGTTCTTATGTCCCTATGCTCATTAGTTTAGTTGTTATTTTATTTATTAGTATAATTCTTAGCTGTTCTTTTATATTTCTTTCTCTAACCCTTTTCCTTATAGCTGTCCTACTTAGCAAACCCAACTAAGCTTGCAAGCACCTCAGTTTTGCTCACTAAGGTGACGAAAGAGGTGCAACAGATTGGCAACTCCACTGGGGAAAGGTATAAATTTCCTACCCCATTTTGGCTTTTATAGATCTTCTTTTGGTTTATTTAACTTGCAGGTGCATTAACTGGCCCAAGACGACCTGCAAAACATCCAATTCCAAGTTGAATTGAGAGAATTCCATCCAGAATTTTCTTCACGGCCGTGTGTCAGTTGTGCGCGGGTTTTTTGGCCCACAGACATGCATCGTGCATACATGTGCTAAAACCATAGTTTTTGTCTATGCACCTGTGCCCAAAATCTCGTTTCAGTCTATGCACAGGCGCTCAGTGTGCCTCTGTCTACACTGAGACCCATGCACCTGTGAAGAAAACTACACATTGTAAGGTTTTTTGAGATTTGGGGAAGACCCCTAGCCTTCTTCAAATTGATTTCATGCATGTTGTAAGCTGCACCACACTTAGTTCACTCTTCATATAAAGGGATTAGTCAAAACAGATAGGCACTGAGGGGGTTTAAAATCATTATTTCCTCTTTTTCTTTCATTTTTGCCACATGGATGGCTTGCTTTGACTAAAAGTATAAGTTGGAATCATTTCTAATCACATAAAACTTGCATTGGGACTAGAATTTGGATAACAATCGCTTAGTATGCTCTTCTCTCATGCTTCCAAGTGACCTTGAGAATCAGAAAAAGATTGTAGGACGATTTCATCTCCCTTAAAAAGATTAAAACCTTTAGGAGAGGACAACAACCTCTCTTAGGACTCCTCTTAGTTTATTTTTCAAACACATCTTAAGATTGTAACGATCCCATACATTCCCACATGCTACAAAGATAGGATAGCATTGAAATTTACGTTCTTATATTAAATAACTAGGGAAGTTTAAAAGTTTTTGTAACGGGCCCATACATGCCCACATGATCACAATCTAGGATAGTTTCAAATCTTTTCTTAGATTAAATCACAATAGGGTTTTAAAGGAATAGTAAAGGACCCACATGTCCACATCCTAGTTTCCTAGGGACTTTTTTGAATTACGTAAGGTTGTACAAAAGGCACTTAGTTAACTAGGTAATCAACACTTGTAAGGACCAAGCGAAGTCCACATGCAGCAAGGTGACACCTAATTTAGTAAAATGTTGGCACACTTTCACCCATTCACACACAAAATTCACTTATCACTCACATAGTTTTCCTCTCGAAACATGGAGGTCAAAGTAAGTTTCCTCCAAAGGGATTCTGAAACACCCCACCCTTTTCTTGACGAAACTATCCACTACCATTTAATTTCAACGAGGTTGGTTCACACCCCCAACCTCTCAAACAACTACATCTAAATTTTTTCTAAAAACTCACTAAGGTTTCCTCCATAGGAGGTGCCAAAATAATTTTTTTATTCTAGGTAGAATTTTGGGGATAGGCATCCAAATAACTCTTCGTTATCTGGTTCTCACATTGTTAAAACAATAGAAGTTGTCAAATAGGGAACTAAAAATCCTCCAATTCAAGCGTTCCTAACACCATAAGGCAGGGAGATACTCATGAAGGGTTGAAGGCCGAGGTCTGATTG
>JZKD02S1806846.1:60632-71532 GCA_000966675.3 Picea glauca | reverse complement strand
TTCGTAAAAAAATTATAGTTCCTAAGAAAGATTGAATCTCTTTTACATTTCTGGGAATATTTATAGTATTTATTTCTTTAATCCTCTTAGGATCAATGTTGATCCCATCTCTAGATACAATATGGCCCAGAATCTTACCATCTTGCATAGAGAAATGTGATTTCTTTGGATTCAAAGATAGACCAAACTTGTGGCAATTCGCGAAAGTCTGTTTCAGATGGATCAAGTGTTCTTCATCGGTTTTAAAAAAAACCGTCAAATCGTCAAGGTAAATGACTACGAAATTGTCTCTTTCTCCTACGAAAGCGATGTCCATAGCGTGTTGGAATGTAGCCCCTACATTCATCAAACCAAATGGCATTTTTTCATACATAAATGTACCCCATGGTGTGGTGAAAGCAGTATTTTCCCTGTCTTCTTCATTCATGGCGATTTGGTTATAACTAGAGAACCCATCTATCATAGAAATTCGGTTTGATCCAACTACTTTTTCTAGTACATGGTCCATCTTGGGCAGCGGATAGTTATCTTTGAGAGATGACTTGTTTAAGTTTCGAAAATCCACACACAGTCTGATTTCCCCGTTCTTTTTCCTGACTGGGACTAGGTTAGCTACCCAGTTCAAATATCTCATAGGTATGATTATTTTCGCGTCCAAGAGTTTTTTAACTTCTTTTTCTATCATAGGTAATAGAATGGGGTTAATTTTCCTAAGCTTTTGCCTAAATGGTTTGACCCTAGGTTTCAATGGTATCTTATGATCAATAATGGAAGTGTCATACGTTTTCAATTCATCATAGGACCAGGAGAAAACATCTTTATATTGTCTGAGTAAGTCTTTATACTTAACTTTCACTTTGGGAGGGAGGAACTTCGATATTTTTACCACCCAGGATTCTTTTTCAGTCCCTATATCGCAGTCCTCCACTTCTTTTGGTTGGGGCTGCAATGTGGACTTTACAGGTACATCGTTCTGATCAAAAAGTCTTTCCAAAGGAATCAATCCTTTCGGAATATGATTGCTTTTAAGGACCAGCATATGATGATCCACGATTTTTTCTCGAAAGGTTTCAGGGTCTTCCCCTTCGTGCATGATCCACATGGAGTAATTTTGATTTTCTTGGTCAGCATGAGTTTCAAAGAATTCACCTACTGCTATAAGAAATTTCTTAATTTGTTCGTCATCTTCAAAGACTTGCTAGTGTCGGATATTGTCTGGTATGGAGGGTTTTTATCTGATTTCAATGTGATACTTCGGTTTGAAGGTCGTGGGGCGAGAGAAGGTTTAAGCTTCCTTTGCCAATGCATCAGCATGTAGATTCTCTGGGCGAGGGATAAAATGGATATTTACGGATGAGAAAATTTTTTCCATGAGATCCCAAGCACAATTTCTATATGTTCTTAGTCTGGGATGCTTGGCTAGGTACTGTCGGTTTACTTGTTTGACTATTAATTCGGCATCACCATATACCTCCAAGTTTCTTATATTTAGCTTTTTGGCAGCCTCTAATCCTAAGATCAATGCTTCATATTCGCATACGTTATTAGTGTAATCTATGTCCCACTGCAAACGGTAAGAGAAAGAGACAATGAACTTACCTTCAGGCGCCACTAAAATCACTCCTGCACCTGCTCCTTCAGAAGATGAAGCACTGTCAAAATACATTTTCCAGACACCAGTACTACACAGATCTTCTGTCATGAGGTTTAACTCTTCTTTCTTTGTATCGATTTCCTCTGGACAACCATCCAGACCATCATCAAAAGACAAGATGCAATTTCCCAGATCTTGGTCTGCAACATAAATAGGGAAGTTGTTTGGGTTTTGAGGGTCACTGACCGTATATGCTAATCGTGTTTCTCTGTACAACCGATTGAACTCACCACCGAACACAGGGATTGTGGCATAAGTCATGTCCAACTGTAGAGAACCCCCCAAATTGGCTCCCCATGACCTAGATAACAGCATGCCATACTTGGGGGGAATATCTGTGATAACCACATCCATCAGGATACTTTTAAACAGGACCTGCGCCAGGGTAACTACCAGATATTTTATCATCCCCATGCATTTAACCTTCCTCAAATCAAAAGAGTACAGATTTTCATAAGGTCTTGTGATCTGGAGACCCAGCTTCTCCATTATAATCTTGGGCATAACATTAAGGGAAGCTCTGAAGTCTAACATACAATTATGCAGCAACTGATCATATACATTCAGAGTGATATAAAAGGGAGCGATGTTAACTTTGGACCCTTCAAAATGGGGACCAAAAGTGATGTTAGGTCTATCATCTTCCAAGTTTATAAAATCGGACTGGCTTTCTAGTTCAGAGACACCTATCATTTTGGTAATTTGTTTGCGATAAACGGGGTTTTTTGCTAATTCCACCAAAGGGATTGGTATCTTGATTTTGTTTAACTCATTTTCAAAACTGAAATCTCTGCTCACCTTGTCTGTTTCTCCGGTTGACACTTCTGAATTCCTCCTTTCTGACTTATTTTTCTAGACAGCTTTATCGTTCATGGTCCTAGTTGAAGACGTAGCTTTATTTATGGGTTCGGTTTCCTGTGTTTGAGTTCCAACTTTTTCCACCTCGGACTCTTGAGTGCTCACTAGTTTAGTTTTGTTGTTGAGTGATAAGGTCTGGTTCGAAGGAGGCTCATAAGCTTGACCTCTCTGAAGGATTTTCTTGGGTTGAGTCGTTGAGGTGGGCTTACTCTTAGATATCAGGTTGTACCTCGGTTGAAACTCAACCATCATTATCTCAGTTTCTGGTTGAGATTCATAGATCCCGGTGTGACCATCCTCCTCACTCTCATTTGACGGCTTTGGCGTATTTAGAGACTTTTCATAGTCTCTGCGAGTCATATATGGTTGACTACAGTCATCACCGAAGTTCGTGACATCATTATCTGAATCTCCGTAGTCTTGAAAATCGTTCGCTCCTATAAAATTTTCAGTCTTTAAAGGAACTTGTATCTTTTGATCATCATTTTTTATTTGTCTCTGTTGATTAGGAGGGTTTTGATTCCTCTTGAAATCTTTTTTGGGATAAGAGTCAGCCTTGGCTTGTTCGAGTTCCATTCTAGATATTTTATTTGACAGTTCTTTGATCACTCTAGCCATATCGTCCACCCTATCGTCAGAGGATCTATTGTACCCTGAAGGACCTGCTTATTCTCTAAATCTCTTGGTCTCTCGGTTTCCACTCTCTACTCTAGCCTTAAGTTTACTCGAAGCCATCATATTAGATTCTATTTCTACTGCATCGTCCTACATACAGTTTAAGGTGGCTACCCTTCACTCTCACAAAAGTAGTGCGAAATCTAGCTCGAAAGCTCTGGCGAAAGTCACTTTGGCTGTGGGTTGGGATGGTTTGACCTCAGCTGGGATTTTATTGTACAATTTATTGAATCTCTGAATGAATTCCATGACTGTTTCTGAGCTCTTTTTCTTCAAAGACCCAAATTCGGTTAGATAATAGAGATGGTGTTTCCGCTCACCCCATTGTCTGAGGAAAGCATCTTCCAGTGCGTCATATGACAGGATAGAATCCGCGGGTAGGCTCCGAAGCCAAGTTCGGACCTGTCCTTCAAAAGTTTGGACAAGGAGTCTCAAATATACATCCTCGTGCTCGATACCAAAGATATCTTCGAACTGGTCGAAAAAATTAATATGTTCAGCAGCGGTCAGATCTCCCTCCCCGGTGAATTTCGGTAAATGTTTTATGTAATTTTCTGGAAGATCGTGTAGGGGGACGGGCAATACTAATGGAGCGTATCTGGCCGCAACTTTCGCAAAGACTCTGGGAGGGGGAGCAGGCCCTTGGCCTCCACCCCCTCCTCCTCCTATAAACCCTCCACCTCCTCCTCCGACGGCTTCCATCGTTGTTTGTGGAAAGTTATAAAGGGGGTTTTGGAAAATTAAAAGGGAATCTTTATTTTCTTCGCGAGGAGGAAAATCTGATGAGGAAAGATAAGGGACGCGAGGACTCGGTTCCTCGGATTTGCAAGAGACGGAATCGGGAAAACTGACAGGTGTGAGAAACGAGTGTGTAACACACTCTTCGGAATTTGGGGAAGCCGGGAAATTCAACTAAAGAAAGGAAGGTATTTTAAAATCCGATGAACCTTCAAGCGGGTCCTTTCCCTTGTGTGCTAAGGGGATCGTTGGATGAATCTCACTCCTAATTTTAGAACGGATTGGCGTTGAATCTTTAGCGCCAAAGAGAGGAATGAGCGAAGTTGAGGATTTAGAAGGACTCTCAGCCTTCAGTGATGGGGTTTCAGGTTTGTAAACTGAAGCGGTTGTCTTAAAAGAGGCTCTCATCCTTAGAATTTTTTCGGGATCGGTAACGGGCATAATCTGCACACTATTCAGGTTTTGTCTGGTATTCCTTCAACCAAATGCCAGTTTATTTCTCATGGAGTCACCAAGTAAAAGATAAAAATCCTTAAAAGGTGTGTTCTCTTTGTTCACTATCAAAGGGTAACACTTTCAATGAAAAACAATTTTCGTTTTCCCAGGGAAAAAGATTTCGTAACTTCGTTCCCCGGCAACGGCGCCATAAAGATGTTTTTCCTGAGTCTGTACTTAAGGCTTAAACGTGCAGTGTCAAGGCATCCAAAAATTGGGTGATAGGTGTAGAAGAGGGAGGCATAAACCTTCGGTGAAGGAAACTAGGGGAGATTTCTACGTTGGCGCTGTCTAGATTCCAACTGTTCCTGGGTAGTTATGTCTCGTTCAATGGTTGTCCATGATTGTTCAAGTTCGGCCCGAGTAGTTGTCATTTTAAGAATGATGTCGAAGAGATTTAAGGCAATGTGCATTTGATTCGATATCCCGGGTTCAACGTTAGGTTGAGTTGGTATAGGAACTGTCATGGGGGAACAGTAAAGGTAGGAAAGACTTTAAAAGAGATTAAGTGTTGTCTCAGTTGGGTCGCATAAAAGAGAATTTACGATTGTAGAGATAAAATATAAATGCTAATCTAAGGCTCTTTCCCGTAACTATATTATATTTTAATAGAAGGTGTGAAGTGGGGGAAAAACATTCAGTTGTATATAATGCAAGGCTTCTATCAAAGGGAAATCTGACATATAAACAGAAGAGGAAAATAGTAAGGAAACAACCGATGTAGCATAGAATATATGTAGAATTATGAAAATGCAGATTGGTCTTACACCTGCTGATAGCTAGTGCAGAGGAAAGACAATAAACAATTAATGAAAACCAAAATTAATTCATTATAGTAGTGGTCTTACTAAAGTATAACAAAGCACATCAGTTAAGAATATGAAATGAAATGGAAAATTGAGATACAAGGAAGCAAACTTGTAATACAGTAGTGACGGAATCGAGAATCTCCAGATCTGCTTGTATTAACTTTCAATCTAAAAACTCTATTACAAATGACTCAAAAAGGTCCAGCCCCATTTATTTCTTTCTGGGATATATTTATACAATTTTTACAAAGCAGGTAGAATCTCAATAGTCGCAAAATTTCGGCTATGACCGAGAAGAGAGAAATCACTCCATTTCTCCTACTTTGTCTTCACTTGGTGCCAGGTGTTTGTCATCGGGAAGACTCGGTGCAGGCGATACATCTTTCCACTAGCTGGGATATGAGCCGTGATGGTTCTGCTTGACAGCTGGCCTCGACAAAGTAACATTCTCGGGCTAACTGCTGCAACTTGTCTTCCATTTGTGAGTCGATGATGTCGAGGGCACTTAGTCGTGTGTTGTGTTTGATCATGTACTTATCAACTTGGACTATGTCCACCATATTCATCTAAGAGATATCAGATGAATCTCTTTCTTCCTTATCTTTCAGATCAAGTGAGATTTGTTCCACATTTAGTTGCATCAACGCTTCGGAATTGCCTCCACTGTCAATGCCCAGCAACTCGCCATCTATAGAATTAAAGGCTTCTTCTAAGGAATTGGTTACCTTTTGGGCTTGCTCCTTGCCCAAGGTGATGTTGTGCTCCCAATCCTTCAACAGAATATTTCCTTGGGTTTTCTCCGAAATGGTGAACCTGGGAGTACCCGCCGAAACTCGGTTGTTATTGGCTATCACCGCCTCCTGGAAGGCAACCCGAGCCGCTCCTGCATCCCTTTCTCTGGCCGACAAGTTCTCGGAAACCTGATTGATCAACAGACAGATTTCCTGGATCGCTCCCACCTTGGCAAGCAAATTTTGCTGTGCCGAAGAGATTCTGCTCCAAATCTCAATCGCTTGGGATTTAAATATCCTGATGTCTATCATTCTTCTCTCGGCGATTTCTACCTGAGCCCACAACTGTTCAATCAAACTACTCTATTGGCTCGCATGTGTCTGGCCATCCCGGACCGCCAACTGTGCTTGTTCAAGCTTAGCTTTGAGCACCTCTATTTCATTTTTGTTGGCCAATCTGGCCTTTTCTATTTCGACGCTCGCCTGACCTTTAGCATTCTCCGCGGTTGTGGCCAATCTGGCTTCAAGAGTCCTGATTAGGCGATTCTTTCTTTTAAGTTGGTTCTTCAAAAGTCCGACTGAGAATTGATTCGCCAAGGCATACGCCCCTAGCATCCCTGCAATTTCAGTGGCGAATTGATCGTTATTTTTATCTTTTCCATCTATCATAACCTTATACTTTTTGGCAGTCGACTCTCCTTCCTTGTAGAATTCTCTTTTTACTACTGCTTTTCTCTTTTTGTCAAAGAAAAACTCATTCGGAGGGATTTCTTCTGCTCTTATGGGCCTCAGCTCCTCATTAAATATCCATCCTTCTTCGACATCTCCCTGTGTTGACTACAAAGGGGTGATAGATGTGATGGGTTCTTCGACCTGTTTCACCGATTTTCCTGGGGTGTCTACCGGGTTCTGCTTCTTTGGTGGTTCTGGGGTTTTTACCTCTGTCTTTGGATTCTGTTTCTTGGGCGGGTCTGGGATCTTTTCCTCTGCTTCTGGATCCTTCTTTTTCTCCTCCTTGTCCTGGTGTTTCCTTGATTCGGAAGTTGCATATTTAGAACCTTCAGCCTCCTTTTGTTTCGTCTCCGAAATACCCAGACCTTCACCCCACAATACAACAGGGAGACAACTTCATCGGTGTTCTTGGAATTTCAATACCTCGGCTCTATCCTCAGGTGCCAAGGATTGGATCCGAGCCATAATTTCTTCGTAAGACCTCTCTCCTCAGAAAATGTCATCCAAGGGTGAATTCTCATGCTCAAACCTTTTGAGCCCACAATTAGCCAAATGATTGCTCACGACCCTCTGTGGATCGTGCTTATTATATTCGATGGAGACCAAATTCAGGTCTTCCAGGGTTGCAACCTCGGCTTTGGCATGCCTGAAATCTAATAAAGAATAAGAATTCAAAAAATTGGGAAAAGACGACCATACCTTCTTTGAGTACCGTTTGAGCTCTTTACTGACACCGCCAATTATCGTCTGTCGGGCGACCTCGCGACAAGCCAACTTGTTAGGAACGAACAATGGTAGCACTTGTGGGGGAACAGAGGCCCCGAAAAATCTGAGGTATGAAAACTCTGCCTCCACGTACCAGTCCGCTATGCTGCTCAGATTTGTCGCAATGTTGTCCGAGATACGGGGTGGTGGGTGACCAAAAATGGCGATATGCAGGGGCACCATCACCCAATTAAAAATTGCGTATGCGAACTTTTCTGCTTTGTTTTCCCATAGTTTTTCATGATATATATGTATAGGTTTGTCTTGGGCCGGAGTCCATCCCCATCTCATCAATGGAAATGGTGTCATAGAACAGATTGCATCCATAATGTATGCGGAAATGAAGAACGATGACGCCTTCCCACTCTCCTTCTGCTCCCGATACTCTGTGACCCGATTGGCCAGGCTATCCGAAAGCATCCTCTCCCAATTAAAAGAGAAACCTTCTATGACCTGAAACATTAGAGGCACCCACGCTAGGAAAAAATGCGATGTGTCCTCTCTCCCATATAATCAGCATGTCATCATGGCCACATATTTATACTGCGGTTCCAACGAAGGGATTGAATAAACGCCTTGGCCATTAGCTCTAAACTTTGCGGTGTGTGAAACCCAATCCTTTATCAAACCAGACATGGTTTTATCATACTGTGTGCACTCCTTCTCCTTGAATTCCTCCAGGAAATCAGCGCCATATGTGTAGTCAAACGTGGTGGGTAGCTCTTATACATGGTTTGTAGATGCTCAGGCCTAAAAGTCCCTATGGTAACCCTCTGCTCATTCATGATAGTCCTGGTCGGTATATCTACATGATCCAATGCCCATCGGACCATGTCATAATATGGAAGCAACTGTGGCCTAGCTTCTACTCTGTGCATTCCGGATTGGACGACTATTTTGTACTTGGTGTTTAGATCATCTTTTTTGTTGTCGTCAGAGTCATCGGAATAATCTACCAATTATGATTGCAGAATGTCTGAAACAAATGACCAGTTAGGAACCGAGTCGACACTTCAGGGCGAGGTATCGGAGACATTGTCCGAGCCTTGTCCTGCAACCTCAACATTCGCCTTCACTGCTTTCCGCGGAGCCATGGCTGAAGCTTGCGTCTTAGCTCTTCTGCGATAGAACTGCGTATACATACAGAAGTTAGTTTACTCAGAAGTGATGAGCTCTGCGTGCTATGAAAATGCATTTGTTACAATGAATTGCAGCTCTTACATATATTTGAAAAACTCAGTACCTTTCAAAACAAACCTGTCAATTCAAATTAGAAATAAATTTATGTCGTAAAAATCCGATCTTACACATAGATTTACCCTATTTCCCCATTAATGTCATAAATTTTGGCGGTTTAAAAGTCAGTTGGCGTATGGAGTGAAAAGGCTTCCTTGAGAATCATGCAAGCATCGAAACGCGAGATGTGTCTTGATTCAGCTTAATTACCCCAATCTCGCCAACAGTAATTAATATCTCGCTATTCACTATATCGGAAAAATTTTCTTTAACACTTTGAGTCTCTGACTCCCGAGACTGCGAAGATCGATTTTTGTTTAATTAAAGGTAATCGTGGTTAGGGGAATAATTAATTTTGTAATCATTTTATTCACCATATCGCAACTCGGATCTTCGAGGATAAGTTTCTAGGGGATTTATATGCCGAGTTGCGAAACCGCGAGATCGCGATAGCAAGGTTTAACTAAGGGGAAGATAATCTTGGATTAAGTGATTAATTAATCATGTTATAATTACATCGTGACTTCGTGGGTCGGGGTTTAGAAGCTGTAACTTTTGAAAAAGATAGTGCCGAGTGGCGAAATGCCGAGAACAACTTTTACCATGGTTAGCTTTTTTCCTTTAATCCTTGACCTGGGTTATCCAGACAAGACCTCGTGTCCTCGACTCTCGGGGCTGTAAAAATAAAAATTTTGGTTTGACGAACGCCGAGGCACGAAACCCCGACGACGTCTAATCATGAGTTGAAAGATTTTACCCTGGTTACCGCTTTGAGTGAAAATTTAAAACGACTTCGTCATTTCGTGACTCGGGATGTGAGAATTCATGAATTATAGTATCTGACCTGCGAGATCCCGAAATAGCACAAATAGAGGGAACATCCTTACGAAAAGTAGGACTTGTTTTGAGAGTAGAAAAAACGTTGCTGCTCACGCGACAGAGTTTCAGAGGTCTCAATATCTTAGAGGGAAAAAGAAGACCATCTTTAGATTTCAAGCACCAAAATGAAAATTGTGATGGGCTAAAAAACAAGGGTGGCTCCAACATAGGCTCCAACTAGGGATCCCGCCTTCCTGTGAGGCGGGAAGAATAGTAGACCACATGCCAATATTGGGTAAATGGATTCAAAATATCAATCAGGCAGAAAGGTTCCAAGAAAAGAGGATTGAAGGGGGAAAGACTCCGTTCATTACCTTGAAAAGTTTTTTCAAAATCAGATACTCTTTCCAAACACAACTGTAGTTCCTTTCACAATTTTCCCTTTCCCACTACTAACTTTAGGTATGTTTCAAGACAATCGAAATAGTCCTAGGAGACTCAATAGATCTTGTGGCTATCGGCTTGCATCAAAAGAATGAGATTATATGTTTTTAAATTGGGGAGTCCCGTCCGAATTTGGGATGTGGATCAAGTTTTAGAAAGCATGGGTTACCAGAGTAGAGTGATATTCATGTATAACAGCCTTACAGATATCTCAGACATTGCTTGACTGCCAGCGAGCCTATTTAGTACCCCGATGAAGTTATTTGGCCCCTTTCACTGAATTTGCTTTCACCACTTCGGAACATATTTATGCATTTAAATGATGAGATGATGGCAATCATTTCTGAATTTCCTTTCATCATCTTCTTGGACTAGGTGGGGGCAATCATTTCTGAATTTCCTTTCACCACCTGTCTTATAATTTACTTTTTTGAGCGCGAAGATGGGGGCAATCAGTTTGTATCAGGGCTGATATCTGTGTAATAGTTTTTCATTAGAGGTCTGTCAACTTACTTTGATTACTTAGTACCAATCTTCCCTTGACCTTCACAACATCTTCGTTCTTAGGGAGAAAAGGAAAATAATTTTTTAGGGGGCATCCCATTTGAGCAAGCTTTAATCTTCCGATGCTGTTGAAAAACCTAGGAAAGTTAGGATCTCTCTAAACGTTCCTTCGCTTAGTAGGGGATCAAGTAGTTGTGAAGACTCACTTTCTTTCCACGATCTTTTCTGAAACTCACGAGGCTAAAACGAAAACTTTTATCCCTTCGTAATGGAACAAGAAGATGGTGGCTTGTCAAAAGTTAGACCCAAAGACAGGCAGGGTGCCAGGTAGCGATAAAAAAACTCGAGACTGACTCTTGTAGATATCTTTGGGGATAGTTTACTTTGACTGACCATTTTTTGATTGGGTGTATCATTCAAATTATCTTAAATCAAAGATT
>JZKD02S1806846.1:0-12075 GCA_000966675.3 Picea glauca | reverse complement strand
TTACTTCATAGGTTTAAAATTAACAATTCCATGGAGAGAGAAATAATATTCCATTTGGGTAACCCTTGGAAAATAATGCCATGAATTGTGATCCTTAAAGTGTGGGTATGGATTATCTCAAAACATGTGTGCACCCTGCACTATGAGGGTGGTAAATTCCTCCTCGGTTGGATCAATTTTGGATTTGTTACCATGTGATTAAAGTGGTCACCTAACATTTTCGATAATGCACTATGTGATTTGACTATTTTGTTCAAAACACTAAGTGTAGCCTCAATGTCAGTAACCTTGTTATCTAGATCTCGGTTTTAAGCAGGTTAGGTCTATTGTTGGTTCTTTGGGTTGGCCATGTTGCAAGTTTGAACCATGAGACCACCAATATATTTTGGAAGTGTTATTTTCCACTTATCTCATTGTGATCAATGGCTTGAAAGGAGTCTATTTAGATATACCTTAAATCATTATATTGTTGGGTCCATATAGAAAATGTTACTTGAGAGGGAGATCCAAGGAATCAACATGATGCCAAAAATATTTTAAGATATATCTCCCATAATGGTACAGGAAGAAAATAGACTTTTTTTTAGTATTATTCCTATATGACTATTCCTCCTAATTGATTATTACTATTATGATAGAATATCCAAAATATTTTTGGATGCAAAGATGTAGGAATTTTGTTGGTTGGCTGTAAAATCTAGGGTTTGTAGGGTTCTAGAGACAAAGGAGTGTCAAGGTCTATATGTCTCTTATATAATTACAAGGTCTAATAGTAGTACCCATCCCAATATCTTAAGGAAATAACTATGGAGGATCAATTGTTCCCTTAGACGTACAACCTAACTACACAGGTACTAGAGAATGATCTCCCCAAGTGTTTCTTTTAGTGTACTATAAAAATCATATGGCCAATCAATTGATATAGAGTTGGTTTTGAGTGCACCTAGGGGACTTTCTATATACCCAAATAATGTTGAAGTGAGATTTTGTATACAAATGTTTTCTAATGTGATACTACTTGAAGGGGTACCATTAGGGGTTACAAGGATTTCCAACAAAGCGATTCCACTTATATTTCTCGTGTGTATTCTTCCCCAACCATAGTTTTACCCATTGAATGACAAAACAATGTGTTATTTAAAGACATTGAAACACATCTCTATCATGAATAACATTTCTACTAAAATTTAGAGGTGTGCTAGCTTAGGAAAGAGATTTGATACCACTTGTAATGTTCCTTAACCCTTAGAATTGAAAAAAAAGTAAGTATACAGAGAATATAACTACAATAATTAGATACAAAATACAATAATATGATTTTTTTTTATCTATACCCTTGTATTAGTATAATCCGAAGAAGGAAACAATGTTCACTTTCCTTTTAAGGTGGGGTGACTTTTCATCATAAAAAGCTCCAAATACACAAAACAAGAAAAACATTCCATAGCCTCCCATATCTTTAAATAGATTTCTAGTAGAAAAAAACCTAACTACTTTTGGTCCCATCACTAATGGGTACCAACTACCTAGTGGGCCTAATAAAGTGGACCCTTTTACATTAAATAACTATCCACTACTATCCAATGGGATTTATTCAAAAGAGATGGCCACATAAAAAAAATAATTAACTCATGGGTAGCCTAAAGTAGGTAGGCTAGGGTAGGACCCTAACAAAATGTTATTCCATATGACCATCTCATCCTAAAAATATACACTATTTATAGCCTTCATTCCCTTAAACTTTGATCCTTGTTACTAATTTGGAGCAGTGGAAGATTGATTAGGTTTGTGACCCTTCTTCCTTATGTTTTTATTGTACTATTTATTCTTGGAAAATTGATTAGTTTTCACCATTAAGGTCAAATTTTTGGCATCAACACAAATGACACCTATGTGCAAGAGCTTGTCCTTCTCTCATGTTACTTGATCATTGAAGGATTAAAAACTAGGCATTTGATATGTAACTAGAAATGCTTCTTTCATGGAATAAAATGCAAAAATAAAACAAAGTAAGATTTAAAATTTTTGAAAGGTTGGGAAGTATCTTCTGATCATTGGATGTTTTCATACTACAAGTTGCATGGAATAGCCTCAAATTATTAACATTGAGGTATAATCTTCTGCAATCAAGGTTAGTAGGATACAAAACAATTATCTCATTCTCAAATTGATAAGATTATATTTCATTCTATCTACCAAATAAATTCTCAAGGTGGGTTAAAGATTCATTTGGTTTTCCAATCCCTTGAAGGAGAAACTTTATACCTTTGGGGATAGACATACCAATGATTCCATCGGCCTCATAAGTAAATGTTTTCCCATTTGGCTTCCTTTAATACATCCAAAGGTGAATCATGTTTTTTTCAACAAAATAGGGTATTTCCACCCAAATTGAACACCTTAAAAAAATACTTACACAACTAGATCAAAGCTCATTACAAAAGTGTTTTACATGGTTAAAACCCTCAAACAGGGAAACAGTCCATGACCCCAGCCAATTTGGCCACTTGAAGTAATAAATTAATTGAAAAGAAAAATATTATACATAAGACTTTCTCACAATCAATGTTCAACAATTGACCCTACATGTTCTTTGAATAGAGATCATGGACCGATTGGGTGTTAAACCATGAATCAATATAGTCATTAGTATCAAGGAGAATATGTGTTAGTGGATCACTTTATTTCTATAACATATCATGACCATCAGATTACATAACTGCAAATTCATACTAATGCATACTAAAGAAACACACTTTACCTAAAGACACATTAGACCGAGTTGATCTTAACTAACTCCTAAGTGTCTAAATATCCTAGCATCCCTCAAGAACAACTTGGGATAGTATTGAATGATTTATAAAGGTGACACAATAGGATAAGGAAGGAGGCATTATATCMTAACCCCCCTTAATGACAATTTCATGAACTCCTAACATAGATAAAAGTTTAGAAAACTTTTCTTCTATAAGAGACTTTATGAAAATGTATACAAAATGATCATCTGTATCCTGGAAAAAGAAGACTTAGAGAATGCAATATTGAATAATCTTTCTATTGATGTGCATGTGTATTTCAATGTGTTTATTACATTGATGTTTAACTAGAACTTTGGTGAGATTGATGACACTCTTATTTTCACACTAGAGGGTGGTTAGATGATACTATTGAAATCCAAACCTTGAAAGGATTTATTGAAGCCACAAGGCTTCTTGAATTGCACTAACCACTACTTAGTACTTTGCTTCTATTGAAGAAAAAAAAAGAGCTTGTTGTTTCCTATAAGCCCAAGTGATAGGTCCAAAAACAAGATATAAAAAATATCTTGCAGTAGACTTCTGATCATCGTTGTCAATAGCCAAATCAAAATTAGTGAAACAAACCAACAAAGTAGTCCCCCTGCACTGTAATGTATCCCAAACTTAATTGTAACATGGATATACTGAAGTATATTTTTTGTTTCTTTCCAATGGATCTCATGGGGTGTTTTCATATACTGGGAAACAAATTCCAACATAAAAAGAAATATCAGGATGGGTATGAGTCAAATAGAAAATGATAATGACTAATTGATGGTACAAAGTGGCATATATGGTTGTAGTACATGTGGAAACAAGTTTGACTATAGACTATAAGGGAGATGGTTTTGGTTTACAATCTTCCATGTGAAATTGATGAAGAAGGTCACATGCATACTTAGACTAGGAAAGGGAAATTCCATCCTTGGTTTGAAATGCTTGGATTCTAAGGAAATAATGAGCATAACCTAAGTTTATAATTTCAAATTTATTCTTAAGGTTGGATTCACGTGGTTTCCTATTTCTTTGGTAGATACTATTGGAACCTCAGGTTTTGATGGTTCATCACACATCTCCTGGAATCAATTGGTCGGGTGGTCGACCAACATATGGAAACAGTGGATCGAATGATCGATTGGGTATCTATATTAGTCGATTGATCAGTTGAAAAACAAGTCATTTGGAAAGTCAACCAATGGTCGAAGGCAGTCAGTCAATGGATTGACCAATCGAGCAATTGACTATTATTTGGACACATAAACGATCGAATCGAGCATCCTTGTCGAGTTGACTAGACAATGCAGATTTGACGAAGCCAACTCTAACCACCAAAGGTTATATGTGGACAATATCTTCCATATTCCAAGAAAGATGGTTATATATTGAAGCTATAAATAGTAGACCCTATAGGTCATTATCAAGAAATACAAGTGTACAATATTGTAAAGTGAACATGTGTAAAGGTGTTCAACATGCATTGTGATTTTCTTTATCACAATGCAATGTGCTTAAGTGCTATAACAATGTCTTTAGACACCACCTATTATATTTGAAAGTTATTCCTCTTTTATTATCAAAAGTTCTATTTATTTATTTCATATTAAGTTACAACCAATCCCCAACATGGTATCAAAGCAATTGGTTGTGACTTCACCTGTTATCCACAAATTGTGCTGAGTCAAATCTATTTTGTGATTGAATCTAGGCCAATGATCATTGATTGTAACTTGTGGAAATAGATAATATTTGTCTAGATATTGAAGATGGATTTGAATATTGATCCTATAGTTTTGAATGGATCAAATTATGCTATATGGGTGCTGCAGGCCCCTAAACCCTCGGGTCAAGGTCCACGCAGGATCATTCAAATCTCCTTGAGCTGAAGTGGCTCTTTCGGATCCCTATTGGAACCTTCAACGAATCGATCCACAGGTCCTTTTGAAACCCCCTTATGCGAATAGGCATAAGGTACGAGCTTCACCTCCCCATGACCACAACTAGCCCTGGCACAAGTGTCTTTCGCACTTGCAATCTTGTGAATTGTAGCGTTGATCTCTCGTGCTCTTTTCCTACGAAATCCCAAAATGCGATAGTCAGAGATAGTCTAACTTCCCTTTCACACTTCTCGCAACTCGCAACCTTGTGAGTTGGATTGTAGAGCCTTCATGCTCCCCTTTTTGAAATCCCGAGATGTGATAGGGAAACTATGGGTTGATCCCTCGATGCATGAGTACACGTCACCTATCACCCTTGCGGTCCCCACCTGAAATATGTGCCATGCATTCACATGAGCTCTCGGCTCTCACCACTTCGCAACTCCTGCAGTTGAAAATAACTCCTCTCAACCCCGAGCTCCCGAAGTGATGAAATCCCGAAAATCCCCTCCAATTCCTGTCACAACTCATGACTTCAGGACTTTCGTTCCACTGTGCTCAACTCCTTGTTGTCAAGATCCCCAAAATGCCGAAATGATCTGACAGTTTTTGCAAAGCATGATCAATGGTCCACATTGATTCTTACCTCCTGAAGGGTGGATTCATCCAGTGCTTATCCTTCTTGTATCTCCACTGGAATCCATGGTCCTCGCAACTTCACGAATTCTCCATAGAGAATTTCGACCGCTCGTTGCTCCTGGACAACTTTTGTGAGATAAACCAAGGTTCTTCCTTATGAACTTTAATTTTGTTGGATGACTTCGACCCTCATCTCCATTTGAAGTAGTTCGACCTCCGTCCTCCTTTGAAGTGTTCAAAGGTATTATCCCTCCTGAGATTTCACTTACAAACTCAACTCCCAAAATGGTTCCTGCATGCACTCCTTGCGACAGACTGTCAAATACTCCTGGGTATTTGATCTTTCGACTCTGTGCGTTTCCGCAACATCAGTCTTCCAACTCCCCCCTTGGTTGATAAATTCTAGCTTTCAACCAGCCTGCGCACACCTTGCACGGCTTCTATGCTTCACTTGCACTTCTGTTGGAATGAGAACAACAGTATCCCTCCTGAGCTTTCAGAGATAAAATTTGAACCTTCGTCAACGCACTCCTTGCAAGAACTCTCACTGAGGAAGAGAAACAATTGAAACTCATTCTCTCTCTCTCTCAGACTTCAAACAATCAACATGAAATCATACATACACACAGTATTAAAGAAAATGCATAACCAGAGAGAATAAACAACTGTAAGCATACCATTCACCATGTATAAACAAAAAACATCATAGCACCATGAAATATGATTCAGAGCTTCATATATTAATTCAAAGCTCCTGTACATGGATTCTTCCCTACAACTTTCTGCTACAACTTCCTTCTTCTTCTGCTCTATGCTAATGTTACAATTACTAATGATACAAAGGCGAGGGTGTCTATATACATTTTCCCTCCTGTTCCTAAAAACTGTCTAATCTATCATTCAAATCTACCTACTTTCATTAACTATGCATAAATGCCTTAATGTTTTATAGATGAGAGAAATCGTTCAAGATCTATTTACAACCTCCAAGATATAAATGCAAGTACACCATCTTCCTAACTATTACATTAATGTCTGCTCCCTTAAACTTTCGAAACATTTCAAAACGTGAAAAAAAATGTGTGTTGCGCTTTCCAGCTATCCTTCGCCTCCACGCTCGCTTGACTACTTACGATGCTCCTGCATCAATGGGCACCAGACATGGAAACCCTATTGAAGAGTAAAGGACTGTGGCAATATATGAAGATTGTGATTCTAGATACAACATATGATCAGGCCAAAATTGTTTTCGATGGGAAGAAGGATGATGTTGTGGGGGTCATCACAACCTATATCTCACGGGAGATTCAATTTCACATCAGTGGAATCGATTGTCCTCATCAAGTATGGAATGAGATGAATTCTCTATTTTATAGAGTCAATGAAATCCATGCCACGTAATTGAAAAAAGAGTCGATCTCTCTCGATCCTCATTCTTTTGAAAGAATAGAGGACTATTAGGCATGTGTGAAGGAACTATAGTTGAAATTAGGTGAACATGGAAATAATTATCTGAAGAAAGATAGACAACTCATCGAGTTGGTCTTGATGAATTTGAGAACACCATTCGACATCTTCATTTCGAATTTCCGCACCAACTAGAAAACATGTAGGGAAGATGGTAAGGATTACACATTTGAAGCTTTTTGTGTCTTACTGATCACTGATCAACACAAACTACTTGATGAAGGAAATCTTGGTGGAAAATGCCAAGCCCACTTGCTTAAGTTAAATAACAAGTTGAATCACAAGAAAATAGGATAGTTTGATACCCCTATACCAAGACCTAGATGCCTTGACCAAAAAACTAAATGGTAGACAAATGCACCCCACAAGAATAAAAAGAATAAGACATGTCAGTACTATGGAAATACTGGACATGTAGAAAGAGACTACTATAAGAAGAGAGACAACCTAGACGAGAAGGTTAAGTGCCTTGAAGGAGACATGTCCACTATTTGTCGACCCACTGATAATTTCACCTTCCAAGTTGAAACTTCTCAAGAATTATTGTCTCATTCTGCACGAAATGAATGGGTAGTTGATCCTCGGTGCACTCATCATATGGCTGAGGATGTTTCCTTGTTCACATATTTAGTTAAAGCTGTGGAGAGGAAGATCTATATTTTTTATGACTTCACTCTCGACATTATTGGTCATAGTGATGTTCCATGTCAGCATGGGAGAATTTTCAATGTCTATCATGTACCGAACCTCAGTGCTAATATGTTGTCGAATTCTCAATTAACAAAGATAGGTAATATTTTGGAGTTTTTTCTAGATCGATTCTTTGTTCTATATTTAAATAAAGTTTGTTCGATGAGGGTTTCTCATCCTAAAGGATAGTTTGTATAAGTTTTTTGACACAAATCGACTCGACTCTTAATCAATTTCTCTTGTTTCTCACACCAATGAACAAAGTCAAAATTGGCATGTACAACTTAGACACCTAAATTTTTGAATTATACACTCAATGAAAAATTATAATATGGTTGTTCATTTACCTAATTTTTTTCCCCTTGGTGGAATATATAAAGGATGTGTGCTTGGCAAGAATCATGAGGAACCCTTTGACTTTGGAAAAGAATGGAAAGCATAGAAACTCTGGGAGTAGTTCAAAGTGATATTTGTTGCATAAATACCTTCCTTAGCAGGTGCAAGCCTCAAGGTATATATTTACTTTCAATGATGATCTCTCTTGTTTCACTTGGGTTTATTTTCTAAAAAATAATATTTTTGTCTTCGAAAAGCTCAAATATTTTTGGGCCTTTGCTGAAAATCAATGTGGATGACCCATCAAGATCCTAAGATCAAAAAATGGTGGTGAGTATGTGAATCAACATTTTGAATAATACCTAGTTCGATCTAGTATTGATTGGCAGTGGTTGGTTCCCCATACCCCTCAGTAGAATGGAATTTCAAAATGGAAGAATCAGATGCTAGTCAAAATGGCTAGATGTATTTTTAAGGCCAAAGATTTTCCTCCTCGCTTTTGGGATGAAGCTATCTATTGTGAAAATTATCTTCTCAATCACATCTCAACTTGTGTTGTTCCTTAGGTGACTCTAGATGAACAATGGTGTGGAATGAAGCTCTCAATAAACCACCACCGTGTGTTTGGATGTGTTTCTTGGGCTCATATTTCTAATGATTGCAAAAAGAAATTAGATGGAAAGAGTCATGCTTGCATCATGATGAGATACTTTGAAGAATCTAAATCCTATCGACTATTTGACCCTTTCAAATGGTAGATCATTATAAGAAGAAATGTATGGTTTGATTAGAAGTCTTCTGGAATCAATTTGTTGAATTCTTCCTTTGGATTGTTACAGGATGATCACTTTGATGCTTTTTCTGAACCTGGTTCCCCTGTTCCATTTTTCAATTCTTCGATTGGGAAACCAAACTCCTTTCCTATTTCAACTATACCTTGAACCTCTGATTCAACCGATTAGTCAATTTATATTTTTATTGGTCTTCCATCTCCTTTGACTAAAATTGTTTCAACTTCTGATCGAATTTCAGCAGTGAACAACAATCCACCCCTTTCTTGTCTACCCAGATGGGATACCAAGACCATTGAATCTCTCATACCTAATGTTGTTGATATTTATTTTCAACGATAACCTCACAATCAGAAGAAGCATGCCATCATTGCGTTAATGACTCGTGTTCTTGAAACCTCTGATCCTATTGCTTACTATGATGCCCAAGGACAACCTGAATGGGAGCATGCTATGCAGAAAAAAATGGATTCTTTATTAAATAATCAAACTTGGGATTTAGTTCCCTGGCCTCAATAGAATAACATTGTGAAGTGTCGATGGGTCTACAAGATCAAATTTACCTCTGAAATCTCTCTTGGTTGCGAACATATTTTCTCAACAAGAAGGCATCGACTACACTAATACCTTTTCCCATATTGCAAATATGAACTCTATTCAATTGCTTCTTTCCATTGTTGTTTGATTTGGATGGCAGATCCATCAGATGGATGTAAAGAGCGATTTTCTTCATGGTGACCTATTTGAAGAAATTTTCATGGAACAACCTCCTAGTTTTTTGATAGATCCTGACTTAGTTTGTCGATTTCAAAAATATCTTTATGGTTTGAAGAAATATCCTAGAGCTTGGTATGCTAAGATTGATAGTTTCTTTATTCGACTTGGTTTCAAACCTTTTGAATATGATCATAGCTTATATGTACTCCATATGCATGGAAACACTTTGATTATTTTTGTATACGTTGATTACCTTGTCATAACTAGAAATAATATTGATCTCATTATCGGATTGAAAAAAAAAACTTGTTGACTCCTTTGACATGCCAGATCTTGGTATTCTGCATTATTTTTTGGGTCTTCAAATATTACCATTGTCTAATGGTTTTTTCATTTTTCAATCTAAATATGTAATGGATCTTTTAACACATTTTAAGATGGCATATTGTAAGACCTGTGCTACTCCTTTTCAATATGGATTTAATTTCATCAAAACTTGTCAAACTTCCAAATTCGATGCTACTCGCTATCGATAACTAGTCAACAGACTTATTTATCTTACTCACAGTCGACCTAACATTTTCTTTATTGTTAGTGTGGTTTCTCATTTTATGCAGGATCCTAGAGAATTCCACTGGAAATCAATCAAAAGGATTGTTTGATATCTCAAGGGTACCACTCATCTTGGTATTAAGTATTGTTGAAGTTCATATTCGTTGGTCAACTTCATCGACTTTGACTGGGTAGGAGACAATGATCATCAAAAGTCCACTTCTAGCTGTGTGTTTCACTTCAACACTGGACTGTTGGTTTGGTCACATAAGAAACATGAGGTATTTTCATTGTCAACTATAAAAGTAGAATATCATGGTGTTGTTCATGCAAGTACAAAGGAAATATGTATTTTCCAACTCTTGGGTGAATTTGGATTCCTGTAAAGACCTTGACTACACTTTACTGTGACAATCATAGTGCCATTCAACTTGTTGAAAACCCTATTTCCCATAGTAAGATGAAACGTGTTGAGCTCCATGCTCACTATTTGAGATAATTTTTTCATGAGAACATTTTCTCTCTTGTCTATTGCAGAACATATGATCAGATAACTGATATATTTATCAAGCCTTTATCTGAAGATAAGTTTATCAATCTCTGTATGATGTTTAATATTCAGAAAGATGCAATTATGGGGGGGTGTCCTATTGACTTAATTTCACCTCTTGAATATCCAAAGTCGTGTGATGATGGGGGGTGTTGTAACCTAAATTTCTGATGGTTCATCACACTTCTCCTAGAATCAGTCAGTCGAGCGGTCGACCAACATCTGGAAACAGATAGTCAGAGAATCAACCAGATATCTACATCAGTCGCTCGAGTATTTGACAATCCTGTTGGTTGGATAGTCGACTAGCAATAGACGATAGTCGATTAGTGGATCGACTAACTGAGAAATAAACTATGAGTTGGATGCATAGATGGTTGGTTCGATCATCCTTGTTCATATGACTAGATAACGCGTATTTGACAGAGTCAAATATAACCACCGATGGTTATATATGGAAAATATATTCTTGATTCCAAGGAAGCTGGTTAGATATTGAAGCTATAAATAATATACCATATGGGTCATTATCAAGTGATACAAGTGTACGATATTAAAAAGTGAACATGTGTGAAAATGTTCAACATGCATTGTGATGTTCTGGTCATAATGCACCATGCTTAATTGCTATAATGGTGTCTTTAGATGCAACTTGTTACCTTTGAAAGTTATTCCTCTTTTATTATATGTAGTTTTTTTTATTTGTATTGTATCAGGTTACACCCAATCCCCAACATAGGCATTGGGGTTAGAATGACATCTATAAAAACCAGTGTTAAGAAGAAAGATATCCATTTTAGCATACCAATCCCAAGGAGCTTGCTTAAGACCATAGAGATATTTATTGAGGTGGAAAACAAGGGCATAGTCATTCTGAGCATATTTGAGAGGATGTTCCATGTAAATTTCTTCATGCAAATCCCCATGCAAGAAGGCATATTCAACATCCATATGATGGACCTCCCATTTATGTGAGGCGATAAGGGCTAGAATAAGACAAATAATCAACCAGATATCTACATCAGTCGCTTGAGTATTTGACAAGCTTATTGGTCAGATATTTGAATAGGAGTCGAATATAGTCGACCAGTGGATCGAAAAACCGAGAAATTGACTACGAGTTGGATGCTTATACAATCGGTTCAATCATCCTTGTTGATATGACTAGATAGTGCAGATTTAACAAAGCCAACTCTAACCACCAATGGTTATATATGGACAAGATCTTCCCGATTCTAAGGAAGTTGGCTAGATATTGAAGCTATAAATAATAAACCCAATGGGTCATTATCAAGTGATACAAGTGTACAAGATTAAAAAGTGAACATGTGTGAAGATGTTCGACATGCATTGTGATGTTCTGATCATAATGCATTGTGATTAATTGCTATAATGGTGTCTTTAGATGCCACTTATTACCTTTGAAATTTATTCCTCTTTGATTATATGTAGTTCTATTTATTCGTTTTGTATCAGGTTACACCCAATCCCCAACATAAGCATTGGGGTTAGAATGAAATCTAGAAAAAAAAGTATCAAGAAGAAAGATATCCATTTTAGCATACCAAGCCAAAGGAGCTTTCTTAAGACCATATAAATATTTATTGAGGTGGAAAACAAGGCCATAGTCATTTTGAGCATATCCATGAGGTTGTTCCATG
>JZKD02S1806835.1:66587-79838 GCA_000966675.3 Picea glauca | reverse complement strand
GAAATTATTTTTATGTCCATTCATGCACGTGCAACCAAGGCTACTGAATACCCTGGTTGATTACTGGCACCCTAATGCAAAGGCGTTCATGCTAGAGGGGAAATCCTTGGTGCCCACCACTGAGGATATTTACTTTTTGACTGGCCTCTCGAGGAGAGGGGAACCAATCAACTTTCAGACTTTTCCTGCGGGGCCGAGCAAAGTATCGAAGCTTATAGATGAGTATTGTGTGGCTGGGACCGATCATAGGACTTCCTCGGTACCCATTAGTAGGATTACCAGCCTCACCCTACAGACTATTCTATCACTTATTGGGAGGATTACCGACTCAGCAGTCGTGCATCAGGCTTCGCGTGCACAGATGAACTGTGCGATATAGTGCATGAATGCACACATTTTTTATTGGACACATTGTTAGAGTGCATGAAGAGTCAGCTGACAGCATGACGACAATGGACACATAGGAACTTTGGGTTTGGGACCATCCTGTGTTCGTTATTCTTCGAGAGAGTTTCGTCTTTTAGTCCTCGGCTGATAGTACGAGGACATCTGGCCACTTTCCCTGCAGTATGCATATGGGTAGTGATACTGCCGCGACAGGGTGGTGGAAGGACCATGGAGGCCTTTGACGATGACTTTTTTTCATGGGTGTCATGACAGATCCCAGCTATAGAGGACTATCCATATGCGGGAATCGACTTCTCCAGAGATCCAGCGATCCCAGGGCCTCCTGGTGAGGAGCGAGGGGAGATGGGTAAGCCTCCATCTATACATTTTTTTTGTTTGCATATGTAATTTTTATGTCTTTTTTTATATATATATCATGTTTTTGTATACCAGAGTTTTTGATGAGTGATCGTTTATTGCATGCAGATGTGGGACCCGTGTGACTTGTTGACTATGCACGGAACAGGTGTCGCCCATGGCTAGAAGCCGCAGCTGCCGCCACTGGAGGAGCAGCAGTAGCAGGGAACCTCCCAATAGGAGAGGCCGAGAGGGTTCTTGAGTGGATTGAGCATAACTTCACTTCGCTCACTCGCACAGTTCCCATGGCAGATATAGAGGACCTGCCACCGTCCATGCAGACTCATGTTGTGGGGGCACCTCGAACATGGGTCTGATTGTTTAGGCGTTTAACCCGCGCTGTACATGATTATAACAGGGCCCATAGGCCCTGAGAAGACTTTTAGACTTTTTATGTGCTATGATCACCTTATTGTATATATTTTTTGAGGGAATAAGTCAAATGACTTGTTATTGTTCCCACTTTTGAGGCTTTTGTGCCCATCTATGTACTCTGAGGATTTTATGATGTTTATATATGGTTTTTATCTCTTTTTGTGTCTTATGGATTATGTGTGAAAAAAATGTATTTACATGTTTATGTTCATGATCTTTTTATATGTGAGCAAGATGCCAATCTAAAATGTGATTAGCTAGAGTATCTGTGATTTGATTTAAACTCCTAGGAACATGAAAATATGTGATATAATCAAAGTTGTGTTCCAAGAGACGTACCCTAAGGAATTGTCGGTGTAAAGTTGGTTCGTGCACCTGGTATATTCTATTTAGCTGCGACACAACTAGTTGAGCGTCTAGATAGACCCGAAGATGAGAGATGCCCAATGACAAAGCATCACAAAGCAACTCAATAACTGCACTATACTCAGCAACATTATTCATGGTGTCACTTAAGCATATACCTCCAGAAGATAACAATTGACCTTGTGGTGTAAAGATTACCCAAGCCGCGGAGGCAAGCCTCCACGTGTGTCGACTAGCACCGTCCGCATACCCAACAAACACCTCAGATTCACTTGACATCCGCCATATTGATGAAAGACAACATCAATGACATGTCCATAACACTTTTTAAAAGAAACGTAAAAAATTAATAGTACAAAGACTATACATATGTTACAAAAAGTTACCCACAATGACCTTTCTATGAGTAATACTTCTTGAGGTAGAGCCCATTTCTAGGATCTACCAAAGAATTCCCTTCAAAATCGACCAAATGATAAGCACCCTTTTTTAAAACCTCCTTAATAATGAAGGGTCCGAACCACATGGGTTTAAACTTTCCTGCCCCCAGGGGGTCCTTATCTTGGTCATAGACCAGGACAAAGTCGCCCTCAGAAAAAATCCGAGGATGAACGGACCTATCATATTGACACTTGACCTTATGTTTATGAGCCTCATTGGCCAGGGCCACATTGCGATGCTGCTCATCAAGCTGCTCAAGGTGTACTAACCACTCTTCAAGTGGAAAAGTGTCTGGAAATAACTGTACTGCCAATTTCAGAGATGGAATTTGACATTCGATGGGCAAGACAACCTCCAGCCCGTAAACGAGTTGGAAAGGTGAGAAACCGGTTACAGTCTTAACTGAGGTTAGGTAAGCCCATAACACCGAGTATAACATCAAATGCCAATTTGACTTGGCTGAGTTGATAGTTCGTTGTAGAATAGTCTTAAGAGTTTTGTTTACATCTTCCACCTGCCCATTGGCTTGGGGATAGTAAGGTGATGAGTGTTCCTATCGTAACCCAAGATTTGATGTTAATTTAGACATCATTTGATTCCGAAAGTGACTTCCATGGTCAGTGACAATCTCTCTTGGGACACCGAACCTATCTATAATCTGGTTAAATAAGAAGAGAGTTGCAGTCTCTCCATCATCTTTAAACGTTGGCATAGCTTCAACCCACTTAGTGAAGTAGTCGATAGCTACGATGATATAGCGGTGCCCCCTTGTTGACGGAGGGTTGCATGTAGTGTAATCAATCCCCCACTTAGTGAAGGGACCAACTGTGATGATAGGAAACATAGGAGCTGGATGTGCCCTCATCTTCCGTGAGAATATTTGGCACATATGGCACTTCTTGATCGACTCGATACAATCTTTGATAAGTGTGGGCCAGAAGTAACCTGCTCGTAAAATATTTTGGGTAGTTGCCAACCTAGATAAGTGACCGCCACAAGCTCCTGAATGACAATTGTTGAGCACTATGACGGCCTCCTCATGAGTGAGACATCGATGCAAGATGCAGTCTACACCTCTCCGATACAATGTATCATTGAGTATGAGATAATTGTTAGCCTGATGGCGTATCCGTTGACGCTCATCACGAGAAGCAGAGGTGGGGCACTTCAAAGTCTAGAGATAGATCAGTATATCTCTGTACCAGGGGTCTGACGATTCAATCAAAAACATACCCCCCCGGATAGGCGATTCCTCAGGCACAACGTCACCTGACTCAACTGGAAGCTCCGAGATAAGTTCTGCGAAGACCAATGAATTCTTGGACTTGGCTGAAATGAAGTCTAAGTCAAATTCTTGAAGGATTACCATCCATCTACTGATTTTTCCACCGATAACTCATAGTGTCAACATGTACTGGAATGGATTCATGACGGCAACGACGGTGGTCTTGCAAAACAGGACATAGTGACGAAACCATTGAACAGCATGAACTACTGCCAACGTAAGTTTTTTGAGATGGGAATAATTAAGTTCCAGTCCTATGAGGCCTCAGCTCAGGTAATAGATCACGTATTCGAAAAACGAATCATCCTCCTGAACTAAAACCATTCCTATGGTTGACTCTATGGCAGCCAGATATAATAAGAAGTCTTTTTTATAATTAGGTGGTCGTAGCAAAGGTGCGATAGTGATGGCATGTTTTAATGCATCGAAAGAGCATTGAGCGGCTTCATCCCAGAAAAAGGGAACATCTTTCTTCAGTAAACGCATAAATCCCTTGGTGATTTCGGCATAGTTGGCGATGAAGCATCGTAAGAAGTTCGCCTTGCCTTGAAGACTTTGAAGTTGTAATATTGTGCGTGGGGGGGAAACTGGATTATTGCCTCCACCTTAAGAGGATCGACCATGATCCCTGTTGTTGAAATGATGAAACCTAACAAACGTCCTGATGTGACACAAAAGTTGCACTTGTTGGGATTCAAGTGAATCCTGAAGTAGCGAAAGCATTCGAAGATTACTCGGAGGTGCATAGGATGATCCTTTCACTTGCGAGAGCGTGATGCTAAATCACCTAGATAGGCCTCGACTACATGTTTGAGGTCGTGAAACGCAAAATACATGGCCCACTGGAAAGTGGCTCCAACATTCTTGAGGCCAAAAGGCATCTTTCGATAGGCGAATGTACCCCACGAACAAATGAATGTCGTTTTGTGTTGGTCCTCAGGTTTGATTTGAATTTGATTATAGCCAGAAAAACCATCCATGAATGAAAAGGCTTCACAGCCGGCACATTCATCAATGATCTGGTCGATGAATGGAGTTGCATAATTATCTTTTGGACATTCCTTGTTCAAATCACAGAAATCGGTACATACACGAATCGTGCCTTGTTTGTTATCGATCGGCACGGGGTTTGACACCCATTGAGTCAAATGAATAGGGTAAATGAACCCTGCCTTGAGCAATTTTTCCACCTCAGTCTTAATGGCTGTTGCTTTCCTAGGATTGACTGGATGAAGTTTTTGTTGAACAGGCTTAGCGTCAGGACACGTTGTGATTTCATGTTCAACTATTTTTGGATCGATGCCTAGCATTTCCTCATAAGACCAGACAAAAACGTCACAGAACTCTTTGAAAATATCCGTGTAAATTTGAATCTCTTCGGGGGAGCAATCCGCTCCGACGAAGACATTCTCCATGATGCTAGGGTTTCAGGATATGTTGATAGGTATAGTTTCAGGGATAGTCGCCATATTTCCCTCAACATAAATTTCCTGTGTAGCTAAGAGGTGAATAGGACACGGCTGATCTCCTGTCATGGTGATAGTGAATTCCCCTTCCTCGATTCGGCGTAGCTCTCGGAGGAAATATGATCTGTGATGAATATCGTCCCAAGTTTTTTTCGGACTAGTCATTGCTTCAATCACTGCTTCGTCAGAAGGCAAGACTAAGTCTAACGAATCGGTAGTAGCAAGAGAATCCTGAGCCCAAATAGGCTCTGGAAGTGGATCCAACTCTTGTGCGGGAGTCGAATCAGGGTTAGATAAATCTTGCTGGACTAAAGAGTACACTACTTCAGTAGCCGACAAGGGCATGGACATGCCGGAGTGCCCTATCTCATCCATCATGGCTGATGGGGAAGGAAGAATCCACGGATCCTCGAAGTAAGTCATGCGGAACGACGAAACATGAAAAATCTCAGCCTTGTGGTGACTCAATATAAATTGGACATCGTTATGAGGAGGTGGGTAATCAAAGGTACCCATCAAGGATGGACACAAACCAACTCCTACATTAACGGCGTCGGGCTGAGGATTATCAATCATGGGAACCGTGGATGCCCCTAAAGTTGGGTTAGGTCTAAAGAAGGACAATTGATCAATGATCACTATCTGACCCTTGTGTGGAAACAACAAGACTCGGAAAACTGTAGCAACCACAACTTGCATAGAATAAGTCCAACTCTGACCTAACAAGAGGTTATAGTCGAGGGGAGCATCGACTACCTCTACTTCAACGCACATGGTCTTCCCTCCTAACTGTATAGGGAAAGAAGGAACAATTCCATGTGGTCGGAAAGAACGACCATCGAACATAGTGAGGAGAGTAGGTGATGGAGACAAAGCGGGCTAACTAATGGCCTTCCAACATGCTAGTGACATAACGCAAGTCGAAGCGCCCTCGTCGACCACCGTGCGGAAGATATTCCATGTAAAAGTTTTTGTGGGGTGAGCCACTACTATCTGAAAAACGATGTGGTAAGGTAGACGAGGTTTCAAGTCGATCGTATCTAACATGATGGTACCCGGGTTACAAGTCTCAGTAGAGCCTAACGTAGTCAACAAGGCTTTCCTCTGAGCAGGGCAACTTTCGAGGACCTCCAAAGAGGACATTGCACAAGGGGTTTGTGATAAATCTTCCACCACAGAGTAATTCTGGGCGGCCCTTGCATTTGGGTTTTGAGAAGCTTTCTTAAATGCACCTTTGGGAATGCATGTCATTGTTTCATCCAACGTCTTCTCAATTTATAGAGTAAGAGATGGGATCTCGGCTTATTTACCCTTTTCAGAGGCGCTTGGTTTACTATAGTCATGCACCCTAGTAATTATTAAATCATCACCCCTAACCATATATACATTCGCGGATGAGGAGTTGCTTGGAGGAGGGAAGGTTTCCTGATTGCCCCCTTCGGCACTTGTAGAGGCTTGAGTTAAATTATTTCCATGCTGAAAGGGATTAGTCAACACAAATTTTTGTTGCTGTGTGACAAAATTCTGGGCCTTCGCAAGTCGAGGACATAGATGGGTCGGGTGGTCTTCCGCACACAAGTTGCATGGATACCTCACCTTCCATTTTTCTTTGGTGCCCTCGCCAGCATTATCAGTGGGTTTTTTCTCCCCCTTACTCTTATTTCTCTGTTTTTTCTTCCCTTTAGGCTGCTGGGTGGCCTTTGGGTTAGTCGTTTGTACGGAGTGTACTTCTGATGTTTGGGTAGGAGCAGCCAAACCAGTAGTCTGGCTGGCTACTGAATGTTGTATAGATAATTGTTGCAATTTCTTTGTCAATTGCTCAGCGGGCTTAGTTTGTGCTGAACCAACAATACCATTGGCATGTGGTCCGGATCTCTGTCTAGTTTTATCCAGTATTGATCGTGGAGCATCCAGCAGGATGTTGTATAATAAACCAGACTGAGAATAGATAAACTCAAACTGTTGAGCTCTCATGATGGCATATTCTTCAGAGAAAACTCCTGAAGTCGCGACGTCTTTAGATAATTGTGGGACTAAAGACTTAAGGAACCACTCTAGCAGGAATGCTGGTGGGACTGGTACTTTGATTAGACTCTTTCGGTGAATCCACTCTCGGATATGATCAGAGATATGGTCTGTTGTCATCTGTTCGAAATTGGCTAGCAATTCTGTGTCGGCGTCGTGTCTCACAGGTAACTGGAAATGGTTAATGAAGGCCATCGCCAGTTCACCAAAAGAAGAGTATCGTGAACGATCAAGCTCTATGTACCATTTCACGACACTCCCGATAAGAGTGCGTTGAAACAATCGCAACTGGATGGAGTCATCCTTCAATGAGTTAGATGAACACCAAAGATGGAAAGTAGTCACATGATCACCTGGATCTTCGTTAGGCTTGGCCTCAAACTTTGGAATATCCGAAGGCAACTTCGTTGGCATAGGAGTCCAACGCGGATCGTGACAGATAGGATCATTTAACAACCTTGTCAAATCCGGCAAGTGTAACGTTGCCAGGAATGGTAGTTTGGGTTGCTGCTGATAGCTTGGGAAAAAGGGTCCCGGAGTTTGACTGGCACTAGGTTGCCAGGAAAACTTTGGCTATTGGCCCGGATTCTGGTAGAAACCATGGCCCTGACCAGCGTAAGGATTTTGCATCTGTGGAGACATCATTGGCTGATTCCCCATGAAGGACATAGGATGTTGGGTATTCATCATGTTTGACGGACTTTGGGAAGGATTACCCCATGCCAGTCCTGATGGGAGAGGCATAGAAGTCTGTCCAGGGTTCCATTGATTGTGGAAAGAATTACCCCAGAACGACATTCCATAGGAAGGAATGGATCCTTGTCCTAAGTTCCAAGGTCCTGGTATATGTGCCCCGGTGCAGGAATAGTACCCTGCGCCGGAGTAGACTATCCAAAAATGGGAGTGCCCCCAGATGGGAAAGCAGTGGATGTAAAAGTGTTGTTACCAAACGTCCCATTCCAAGCAAATGGTGATGAACCTACTGACAAAGTTTACGCAGGTGTTCCTTGACTCCTGGCTCCAAATGAACTCATGTGTGTAGGCTGCCCAGCGGACTGTAGATGAAGACCACCAAGCGAAGGGGACGAATGAGAGATATGACCTCCAGCGTAAGGAAAAGAATTAAAAGGGATAGGAATTCCCCCAAGTTGACCTTGCAAAGGAGCGTTAGAGCTACCTGCCCCCAGACCCAAAGTCTGTAAAGTGGAGTAAGTGAGTGCAAGACTTGTACTTGAACTAGGCATACCGTATGAGAACGGAGGGCCTGTCGCACTAGGTGTGAAGGGAGGTGTGGCCGCCGTGATAGATGGGGTCGGTCCACTGTGCAACATAGTAGCGGTCAAGACCATAGTGGCTCAGACCAATGACGAAAATTTAGGAGATGCTTCTCCTATGGTAGCAACGGTGGTGGGAATGGAAGAATTCCTAGAGGAAGTAACATATTTTGGTTCCATAACTGTGTGAGGCACTGACAGGCGTTCATAAAACTGGATGGGTACAATGACTGATGGCCAAGTATCAGTGGTTGGGGTTTCAACCAAGCCAAGATTGGTGATTGATTCCTCCGGGATTTGTTCGGGCACAATGGTTTGTAACCCGGTTGCTTCGAAAGACCCTTGTTGGTCTAGATTTCGCCTCAATGGTGGCGGGGGTGGCTCCAGTATAACCGGCGGCAGGCCCAGGAGCCTTCGTGACTGGTGGAGCTCAGGATCCTCCACTATGTGAGAATATCCAAGACACACTAAGGTATTCTACATGATCAAACAGTAACACACTCTAAAAAAGAAGCCCCTAAGAGATAAATCAAGCAAACACTAAACTAGTTGGAAGAATAGTTACAACAACCAACACTAGAGAAACTTACCGGTGCAAGTGAAAATCGAATATGGAAGCACCCTTCGGGTATACTCTGCAAAGCGTGGCCCGATGTCTATCCTAGGTACTGCGGTATACCCTCACAATCACCTGTGTATGTCCCTAAAAAAGATTGGCAACTAGTTTGCTAGCACGCGAACAGTCACCAGGCGGGTACAGTCAATAGTCGGGTAGACCATAATGATCAGGGTATCAAGCCCAAAACCTGTCAAGGGTATCGAGAGAAAATGGTCTGGAAGACAACTGAGGACCTCGAATGGATTCGAGACCCAGGAAGCCCCGTGGAAAATGCAAACGACGAAATCCCTCAACAAATCCTCGATATGTGTTCTCCACTACGCTTGGTCCGGCTTTGGAGGGGTTATCTCCGCTACCTTTCCTTATGCAACCTCGTGTTTAGCCCCTGTGTTAGAGGGGGGTCCCGAATAACTTCCACATAACTAGACTTCTACACTCCCTATCACAGACTCCAATGTTTGGTTTGAGTGGCCTTGGAGAGTTTCCTCTCCAACCTATTCCAAGGCCCTAGTCCTGAGCTAGTGTATGAATCCTACAAACAAAAGGTCTAATAGATTTTAAATTAGCATTGCTTTTATGGGATTTTTTACATCACAAGGTATGAAAATGAAACTGATCGTGTGTAAATACTCAGAGCCAAAAATGAATGAAAAAATGCTAGAAACAAAAACTTTTACTAAATGCAAAAGTCAACAACTTTTCACAAAGAAATACTTCTTTTTCTTTTCAATTTTGCTAAGATTTCATGCAGCAAACATAAAGGAATTTTCGCTCAAATATGAGCCACTTATGCTCTAAATGTACTGCAAAAACTTATGAACAAAAAGACTTCTCTATAGCTATTGATGCAACAACACAATCTTCAAACAAAGAAGAAAATGGAAAAGAGATATATATTTTTTATTTATTTAAGTGCTAATGAAGCAACAAAGGGAAAATGCCGACAAGCACAAAACCAAGAAAACAGAATAAAATTATGGCTTAAAGCACAGATCGCAAAGAACCAGAGAAAAGACACACAATGGAAATCGAGAAAGCACTGATTCTTTCGCTTGTCTAAAAACCATAAACACATTTTTTCTTTTTTGTCTTTTCTATCAATAATCAACTAAGAAAAAAAAGGCTAAGGGTAAGAGGCCCTAACCTATTGACTGTGCAATCCTAGACTCAAACCCCTGAGAGGAACACTTCTCACCATAGGAGGGGATGACTGCCCCACCCTGATTGAAAATAAACCAGTCAAGCTCGCTACTGTCACTGAAACAACACGCGTGCAAATGCGTGTTGAGCTATAACAGAGCGTGGGTACCCACAGGCTGCACTTGCACAAGCCGCGTGTATGTATGAATTCTGAGACAAAACTAAACACGGGCAGCCCAGACCTGGAAGAGGCCTTTGGTACTGACAACCAGGGTCCCTTGAAGGCTTGGATGCTTCTTCTTTACCAGAAAAGAAAAATAATTGCAAAAATAAAAAACGCAATAAAGAAGACTGAGACAAGACTGTGAACCAGCAAGACTCAGACATGATCCAGAAAGTCCCCTGAGAATGTATAATTCTGACAGGGAACAGGAGGACTGCCTCTCCATCTCTCTGACTCCTACACGCTACTAAAACCTCTACAGCAAGCATTCACACGCGGGTTGTAAGAGATTAGGGCACGGATCACATGCGTGTAGGCCTTCTGCAGGCCGCGTGTACCTCTATGTGTCCCGATAATTACCGTCAAGCACAGTCAAGGAAAAACTGGTATAAAGAACCAGGTTCCCTGCTAGCTCTGACCTAACATAAAATAGACAAACAAAGAAACAGGCAATCTAATCCTTTAAACTACCCAAAAACCTCAACTAAATCCAGAAACCCTAAGAGTCTCTTCCCCAGTGGAGTCGTTGATTCTGTTGTTGGGAAAAATACCCTACGAACTAGCAAACTAGGGTCAGACTTGCATGCATATTTTGACCGTAAACAAATGACCTTTTAACCTACCACCGAAAACTTAAAACCCCTTTTTCACATACATGCATGGAAATGAACTACTAGCCTTTTTACTGATGTTTGGTGTAGATCCTCCATTGTGCTTTGCCTGCTTACTTGCGCTGCTCCTTCCAAAGTTAACCTGCAATCAAGACAAAACACTACGCATGCATGCTACTTTTCTACTTGAGGGTTCGAAATTAAGCATAAATTACACAAATCATAGATAACACGCATTGGGATGGGAAAAGTATTCTTTTATTATTTTCAAAATGAATCAACTTACAATCAAATTCGAGACCGGCCACTGCTCCTTGATCCTGATCCTGGGCTCCTCCTCTTCTTTTTCCTCCAACTGCTTTGCGTTAATTCTCCTTAGGCTTGAGGAAAGGATAAAGGGTTGGTACAACTAGATTCGACAAATGGGCAGAGTTTCTTTGCTATCATTTTCCCCCTTCAAATAGTACCCCTACCCCTTCTTTTATAGGCTAGAAGGAGCTAGGGTTTTGGACAAACTATCAACCATGCATGGTTGGGAGTTTCAGTTAACTGATCCATAGCTTTTTGTCCCGTCGGCAACTTTCCTTTTTTTCATGATTCTGAAGGTAAACACAGGCTGTAGTGGGCCTGCTAGCGTTTACCTTTTTATACACGCGGGCTGTAGTGGGCCAGCTAGCGTGTACTTTTAAAAATGGAGTTTTTAGAAGAGTTGTTCAGTATTTTTTGGCAAAGAAGGGATACGAGTTGGCCTAATTCCAGGCAAGCATGTGTGGTGCAATTTAGGGTTATAACAGGTATGCTTTTAGAAGAGATGGTGGCAGATGTTTGAGGTGGGTTTTCAGAGTTAAGGTTTTCCTAATTATCTGACTCCAACAGTGCAGCTAGTTGGTTATGAGTTTCTGGAGTCACAGAGTAGGGTTCACAAATAAAATTATTAATTACTTCATCCTCAGTGGCATCTTTAAGGCTTAAATCTTGTCCGATAGTCAATATGGGTTGAGTAACTTGATCATCAAAGTCTACCCATACCGAATTCTCATTATTAATCAAGGGTGTAGCATGAGGGTAGAGGGTAAGCTGTTTAGTTTCGTAACCATTGGAAATTGTCATTGAACCTGATCTACAGTTGATAAAAGCATCTGTTGTAGCTAGCCAAGGCCTACCCAAAATTAGAGGGTGCCCCCCCAACTTTTTCTTAGGTTGTAGTACCACAAATTCAGCTGGATAATTCTAGTATTACACTGAGATAATTAGGTCTTCAATGAATCCCTTTGGTTTAATTGTGGATCGGTCAACTAATTCTAGGATAGTTGGGGTGTCTCTGGTTTCATTTTGCAATTGTAACATTTGTGAGGTTTCCAGAGTCATAATATTGATAATGACACCTAAGTCTACCAGGACTCGAGGGATTATCGTTTTTCCAATTTGTATTAAGACGGTAGGGTGGTCGGGATCACCATATTTAACTGGGGGGGGGTTTACCTGACATTAGTGCAGACAAGTCACCCATAACATGGACTGTGAGGGGATCCTTAATTTTCCTACCAGGATTCTTAACACAAATGTCTCGCATAGTCCTGGCATAAATTGGTACATCTCAGAGTGCTTGTAGTAGAGGAATTTTGACATAAAGATTTTGTAATTCCCCTAGAAGATTGAAAGTTGGTGGCTCAGGCATTTTAGTCAAAGCTAAACGCTCAGGAAATGGTGGTTTTTCTGTTTCAGCAGCATTGTTAGAGGATGATTGTACCTCTTTAGCTACATCATTCTCTTTTCTTTCCTCTTTATCAGAAGAGGTAACATCAGCTATGATAGGTTCTAATATTCTCCCAGATTGTAAATGAATATCGTTGCATTGCATAGGGAGAAGAGAAAATGTAGACTGGTTATGAATATCAATACACTGCACAGCTTTATTATTTGGGTTAGGGTTACGTTGTACAGGTAGCTAGGGTCTCATCATTTGATTGTTTGGTGGAGTACCTGATGGTAAGGAGAGTGGTTGCAGAAATTGTGATTGAGGTAATTGATTTGGGAAGGGGGGTTGTTGTCCTCTCCAATTTGGATTCCATTGGTTCTAATATGGTTGTTGTTGTTTTGGAGGCCAAGGAGTCCACATTGATGGATCAACAAAGGGTGGGTTAGTTTGTTGCATGGTGGGTAATTCATTTGATTTAGGTATTGCATTTGGTTATAGGGAGGGTAATTCATTTGATTGAAAGAAGGATAACTATTTCAATGATTATAAGATGTAAATGGCATGTTAGGATTCATACCTTGTCCCCGTAGTTGCCATTGTGTTCTATGTGTCAAAAGATAGACAACTTCAGCTTCTTCATCAGTTGGTTGTAATGCTGCCTTGATTCCTGGTAGAGAAGGACATTGTTGAGTTTCATGATCTTTATCACAGATGGTACAGATTGGCTTTTTGTCCAATGGACATTCCCTTCATGGGTGCTTGTCTCTACATTTAGAACAAAAGATGGAGAGAGCTGCTTCTGCTTCTTCTTGCTTCTTTTGAATCTGTAGGGTGTCAATTTGTGAGGCAAAAGAGATTAACATTTCAGTTTTAAAACCTTCAAGTAAATTACCTATTTCGGCTCTTGTTGCTCCCCCACTGGC
>JZKD02S1806835.1:43182-57812 GCA_000966675.3 Picea glauca | reverse complement strand
TTCGGATGCGATCCCCCTCGCATTTCCAATACCATAATAGAAAACCTCAAGTCAGTTGCTGACTGGTTCATCGAAGAAAATTTTTCCTATGTGAGAGTTTATGGTTGTTCTATTCTGCCACATGCACTACCCAAAATTTTACCAGACAGGTTAATATGCAGAGAAGTAGCTTATCAGTTGGCAAATGGTGGTATTGGAAATGAATTGAAAGCTCAACAGAAGAAGGCATGGCCATCTTTTCCGGTTTATCTAGGGAAATTTGTTTTATTAAACATAGGCCATACTAAAGCAGAAGCCGAATCATTGAGTGAAGTGAAATTAGTGGATATAGAACTCAGGAAACATGACCCATATCAAATAATCAATCRGCATGTCACACAGTGTGGATTGAAAGMATATGAACATGAAGTTTCATTTTATGATGATATTTTTAGAAATGCTAAGTCATATGAGGAAGTTCAGAGTAGAGTGCAAACCTTGTCACCTGATGCACAGGTGGGGTTTGCATCTTTTCAAAGAAATAGACGACAATGTCTACCAAAGATTTTGCAAGGCGAAGTGCCAACATCAACACAAGTGCCAGAAATAATTCCTCCAGGTTTTGAAACCATTATTCAGTATGATACAAGTAATAAAGACAAATTGAAAGATTCTGAGACTCCTCCTCAGAATACAGAAAGTTTGCAGATTAAAGAAACACAGACAGAAAAAGGAAAAGGAGCAGAAACAAATCCAATAAACCTTGATGATATTCCAGAAACTGTTGGGGGAACATCTTCACAGGAACTTGGGAGTCCCATTACATCATTAACCCCACTGCAGGATACTTTTGGAACTCCTCACGAAGGATTTTTATATGTAAGTGACTTAGAACCAATCAGCAGAGATGAAATACCTTCATCGGATTATTTCTTCAGCAAAAAACGGAGAGCTGTGTTGAAACAGGAATTACATCTTGTAGGAGAAAGAATAGTAAAAAAACATAAGATTATCATAGATGGAAAGAAGTTGAATGAAGGTGAATTTGCTACAGAGTTAGCAGGAACTATGGGGGCCATAGCATCAGCCAATATGTACTCCGTAGGAAATTTAATCACTATGATAGAGCAGAAGGATCGAGAAATTACACAGCTGCAGGACAGGTTAAAGGAAAGTGAAAAAATGATTGGATGGGGAATACAAAAAGGTCTAGAACAGGCTAGACTTAAAGATATACAAGATATCCAAAAGTTAAATGAAAACTTGACTGAAGCAAAACAAATGATTCAAATTACCCAAGAACAAGTGCAGAAGTTGGGTAATGAAAATAAATCTCTCCAAGATAAAATCATTTCAATTACTAATCAAGTGATTTAAATTGATCAATTCAAGACTAAAGCATCAGAAATATATACAAATATTGAGGAAGAACAACAGAAGGTATTCTGTAATCTGGAAATCAGTTGCCAGATCTGCAAAGAATTTTCTTCTCGTTTGAAGCAAACGAAGTACCAGACGCTCCCAAAGCCTTGGTGAACTTTTTAGAAAAACATGTTCAAGAAGTCGAAGCAGAAAAAGCAAGTTCTTCAACTCTAAGTTAAAACTTTGTAAATATTTCTATTTTTAGAACTTTGAAATAAATTGTAAATGGTTGACACTAGTTTATGCAACCAAAAGACTAGGAAGTTGGTTATATACCAACGGAAAGTTTTGACAGAAATGTATAAATATAATTTCAAGAGGCTGAAACAGGGCTTCAGAAATTTTGGGAGAAAGCTGATTTTTGTACTATCAGCTTTAAAGATTATCAGAATTGTATTCACAACAAGATTCTGGATCCTGTCATTTTGTGACTATGTTTCTTCCCTTGTCTATTTTCATTTGTTAAATATTCTTCTTAATGTGCATTTCTAGCAATTAAATCAATTTGAAGTTATATGCAATTATTGTCTGTTGTTTCAGATTGGTTTGGATGTTGAATGTGTTACAGTTTTTCCTCTGAAATTACTTTAGTGATTTTAAGACCTGTAACCTTATGTTCCTTAATATTTTCTTTTGTTAGAAATCCTATGTATCTTTCATTATTGTTAATAGAAATATAAGATTCTTTCCAGATAAAAGCCTTATATTTCTCTCTGTTGTGTTTCATTGTCTACAAATTCAAAATTGTCACAAACCAGGAAACGACCTTGATTCTGTCTTTACTTTTCTGTTTTAGGTTTTAAAGTTGTTTCATTAACATATTCTCCGAGAGTCTGAAGTAACAAATCTATTAAAAACCCCTTTTATAAACATATAAAATCCTATTACCCATGACAGTCCCTAACGGTAGACAACCAAACATAGAACCTGGTCTACAAGATCAAACTAGCATTGCATTAAACCTATTTAACACCATCTTACAAACTGCAACAAATAGGAATGAGTTAGAAAGATCGTGGGCTGCAATCGAATGTGATATAAGCATCCAGGAACAGCGGGAAGCAAGACAGAGACAGTTGAGAAACTGAATCTGATATAGCCTTTCTTTGTTTCTTTGTTTTAAAATTTTTATCATAAAAATCTTTAGTCGAATGCCTTGACGGTGTGTTTTATAGACTTAAAACACAAACTCAGGAACAACATCTTTTTGGCGTCCTTGCCGGGGAACGAAGTAACGGATTATTTCCCTGGGAAAAAACGACATTGACAAATTTATGTTTTTGATAGTGAACAAGAATAGAAAACCTTATAAGGCTAAAATTATCTTTCACTTGGCGAATACACATTTTCTAAAATGTCTAGTAGCTGTAAAAACACTAGAAAAAACCCGGATATCAAACAGACATCGCCAGTCTCGAATCCGGAGAAAATCTTAAAATCAAGAAAATCGTTTAAACAAACCCTTTTATTAAATTACACTACAGATCAGTCTGATTTTACAAAATCAAATTCTTCTGAAACTTTAGAACGATCACTTTCACTTCCACGCTCTTTTGACACATTTTCTTTTCCCGAAGTTTCATCTCCTATCTTCCCAGAATCTCCCCCACACAATGTCTCAACTTCAGTTCCAAATCCAACCATGGTAGGACTAAATGTTGGAGTAGGTGGCGGAGGTGGTGGAGGAGGAGGGAATCAAATACCAGATACTGTGATTTTTGCCAAAGTGGCTGCTAGGTATGCTCCCTTAGTTCTTCCTGCCCCTCTTCATGATTTTCCTGAAAACTATATGAAGAACCTCCCTAAATTCACAGGGGAGGGTGATCTAACTGCACAAGAACATATTAATTTTTTCGATCAATTTGCAGACATTCTGGGAATATAACATGAAGATGTTTATTCCAGATTACTTGTTCAAACCTTTTAAGGACAAGTAAGAACTTGGTTTAGATCCTTACTGGCTAGGTCATTAACATCTTATGAAGAGTTGGAGAAGGCATTCATCAGACAATGGGGTGAGAGAAAAGATCCCCTCTACTACCTAACAGAATTCGGTGCCTTAAAAAAGAAAAAATTTGAATCAGTATTGGAATTTACACAAAGATTTAATAAACTATATAACAAAATTCCAGTTGAAGTTAAGCCATCACAACCTTCAGCCAAAGTAACTTATGCTGGTGCTTTCGATCCTGACTTTTCTTTATTATTGAGAGAGAGACGATCATTAGATCTCCCTAAGATGCAAGATGATGCTGTAGAAATTGAATCTAATATGATGGCATCTGGAAAGCTTAAAGAAAAGACAGAAAATGTTAATAAAGAAAATAAAAAATTTAAAGAACGAGGTGGACCTTCAAGGTCATGGAAATCTGCTAGAGACAAAATAGATGAGATGGCAAGGGTCATCCAACAACTCTCCAACAAAATTTCTAAAATGGAATTAGAAAAACCTAGAAGAGATAATTTTCCCAGAAAGGATTTCCGAAAAAATCCTGAGCCACAAGGACCACATAAAACGATAAAAAATGAAGATCAGAAAGTTCAAGAACCTTTTAAAACTGAAGATTATATTGGAGAAGAAGATTTTGGTGAATTTGAACAGTTGGACGAAGATATTGATTGTCTTGGTGATGATAACAGGTATCCTTATGTGTCTAAACAAGATTATGAGGCATCGTTGATGAAGGAAAGTAAATCAGAAGATACAGTTAATAACAATACAAATGATGATCATGCATATCAAAGTGTTGTAGATGACATCATCACTGATTTGCAGGGAAGATATAATCTAAGGTCGAGAAATAAAAATCTTCCTAATGTTCAAGCAAAAAAGGTTTTTCTTAGAAATGACACAAATGAGGAAAACCCTAAAGTTGCAGATAAACAGTCTACAAACAGAAATATAATAGATAACCCTGTACAGTTAGAGTCAGTAGGAACTAACCCTGTAAATATTCAAACCCCTGTAAAAGAAAATAAAGTTACACCACAACAAAAAAATGAGAAAAAGGTTATGGAAGCCCAGCATATTGAGAACGACAAGGCCATAGGAAATTTTAACTTAGAAAATGAAATAAGCAAGATTAAAATTCCTATCCCTCTTGTCGAATTAGCCAAAAATCCGGTATACCGGAAACAAATAGCTAAAATGATTAATTTTTCTGAAAAGAAAAGTCAAGCGGACACAATTAATTTAGAAGACGATAGACCTATCATATCCTTGGGTCCGCATGTAGAAGGTCCCAAAGATACTGTAGCTCCCTTTTATATCACACTTACTATTTTTGACCACCTTTTACACAATTGTATGTTAGATTTTGGAGCTTCACATAATTTCATGCCAAAATCAATAATGGATAAACTTGGTCTTGAAGTCACTAGACCATATGGTGATTTGTACTCTTTTGATTCTAGGAGGGTTAAATGCATAGGAATGATCAAAGACCTAGTGGTTAAATTAGCTCAGATACCCTCTAAAAACATTCTTATGGATGTGGTAGTTTTTGATATCCCACCAAAATATGGAATGCTACTATCTAGATCTTGGGGTGCTAAACTTGAAGGATCCATCCAGTTAGATATGACGTACGCGACGATCCCTGTTTTTGGAGGACAATTCACTCGTCTATATAGGGAAACTCGAATGGCATTCACTGTGAGTGACCCTAAAAATCCTACAAATCACCCAGTATATATCGCAGACCAAGATTTAGGGAACTGTATTTTATCGTTAGATGATGATTTTGAGATAGATATAGAAGATAAAGATACAGAAGAAAAACTTCAAAAAAATGAAATAAAAGAAAATGTATATAGTACTGGTACATGGAAGATGTTTTTTGACGGAGCTTCTTCTTATCTCGGAGTTGGAGCCGGAGTACTCCTTATTTCCCCTGACGATCAATTTGTAATACCTTTTTCTTATAGGCTCCAATGGTATATAGATTGTACAAATAATGTATGTGAATATGAGGCTTTAGTACTTGGTTTAGAAGTTGCAAAAAAAATGAAAATTAAAAATATTGAAGTGTTCGGGGATGCTGAATTAATCATCAAACAAGTAAACCGACAATACCAAGCAAAACACCCTAGATTAAGGACTTATAGAAACTGTGTATGGGATCTAGTTGAGAATTTCTTCACTTCTGTGAATTTCCATTTTGTCCCTAGATCTGAAAACCAACAAGTCGATGCCTTAGCTAAAGATGCCTCAACATTTATCCCCCCAACGTATTTTAATTTAAAATACCATATTCAAATTAGGCATCTCCCTTCCATACCTGATAATGTGCAACATTGGCAAGTTTTCGAAGATGACGAGCAACTCAGAAAATTTCTTGAATCTTTAGATGAATTTTCGGAAACATATAATGATCAGGAGAATCAACATGATCCTTTTTGGATCATGCAGGAAGGTGAAGATGAAAAAGAATTTCATGATAAAATAGCTGATCACCGGATGCTTGTTTTAAAAAATAATCAAATCCCCAAAGGTCTGATACCTTTAGAAAGACTTTTCAATAAAGATGGCATGCCTTCTAAGACTACTCTACAACCTCAACCAGAAGAGGTTGAAGACTGTAACATAGGAACTGTAGATAATCCTAGAATGGTTAAGTTATCTAAAAACATTTCAGTAGGAAATAAAAATAAATATACAAAATTATTAAAAAAATATAAAGATGCGTTTGCATGGTCTTACGAAGATTTGAAAACTTATTACACCTCAGTGATAGAACACAAAATCCCACTTAAACCAGGTGTTAAACCTTTCAAGCAAAAACTCAGACAGTTTAACCCGATCTTACTACCTGTCATTGAGAAAGAAGTTAAAAAACTTTTGGATGCTAAAATTATTGTTCCTTTGAGATATTCTGATTGGGTTGCCAATTTAGTACCAGTGAGAAAGAAAAATGGAGAGATCAGATTATGTGTTGACTTTAGAAATTTAAACAAATCTTCTCTTAAAGACAACTATCCTCTACCAAAAATGGATCACGTGTTGGAAAAAGTAGTAGGGGCTACTAGGATGTCCATGATTGATGGCTTTTCTGGATATAACCAAATTGTTGTTAGTGAACCTGATAAGGAAAAGACCGCATTCACCACTCCTTGGGGTACTTTCATGTATGATAAGATGCCATTTGGATTAATGAATGCATGAGCCACATTTCAACGAGCAATGGATATTTCCTTTGTCAGAGAACGAGATAAGTTTGTAGTTATATATCTGGATGACATTACTGTGTTTTCAAAATCAGATGAAGATCACATTATTCATTTAAAACAAACTTTTGAAAAATGTCGTAAGTATGGTCTTTCATTAAATCCAAAAAATCTCATTTCGCCATGCAGGAGGGCAAATTGTTAGGTCATATAGTATCTTGAGATGGTATAAGAATTGATCCGAAAAGAGTAGAGGCCATAGAAACATTAGCTATTCCTAGAAATGTTAAAGAGATTCAATCTTTTTTAGGGAAAATAAATTTTTTCAGAAGATTCGTTCCTAATTTTGCTGAAATTGTTAAACTGATAACAGATATGCTCATGAAGAACAACGAAGTTAAGTGGACAATAGAAGCAAGAGAATCCTTTGATCACATTAAAAAAGTTATAAGTGAAGCTCCGGTACTAGCAAGTCCAGATTATCTTAAGGAGTTCTTCATGTTTTCATTTGCTTCAGAACATACATTGGCTGTTGTTCTCCTCCGAAAGAATGAAGAGGGTTTTGAGCAACCCATCGCTTTTTTCAGTAAGAGCCTCCGAGACGCTGAGCTTAAATACAATATAATGGAAAAACAAGCTTACACAATGTTTAAAGCATTGAAGGCTTTCAGAACGTATGTATTACATTCCAAAATCATTGCATATGTACCTACCAGTGCTGTAAAGGATATTTTAGTGCAAGCTGACAGTGATGGTAAGAGAGGTAGATGGCTTGCCAAAATTTAGGAATTTGACTTGGAGGTCAAGCCAACCAAATTAGTTAAAGGATAGGGTTTAGCTAGATTGTTAGCTGAATCTAATTTTCGGGCCCTTGGGATGAACAACGCTCAAGAATAAGAAGGTTGGATAGATATGAATGAAATTGATGATCAAATAATTGAAAATAAGATTGAGGATAAATTCATTTCATCTGATTGGTATAAAGATATAGTAACATATCTTTTAACTTTGAAATGTCCAGATGAATTGTCAGCTTCCAAAGCTAGAACATTGAAATTGCATGCAGTTAAATATTGCATTTCTGAGAAAAAGTTATACTAGAAAGACCCACTTGGTTTCCTCTTAGTTTGTTTGGTTGAATCAGAGACAGAGGAAGTCATTAATCAGTTCCATGAAGGTGTCTGTGGAGGACATCATGCCTGGAGAGCAACAACATACAAAATTTTAAGGGCTGGTTATTATTGGCCCAAGCTGTTCCTTGATGTAAATTCTAAGGTAAGGGCTTGTAACCCTTGTCAATTTTTCACTGGAAAACAGAAGTTACCAGCTATGTCATTAGTTCCAGTCAAGACAGAAGCCCCTTTCCAGCAATGGGGGCTTGATTTCATCGGTGAGATAAATCCACATTCAAGCGCTCAACATAGGTGGATTCTCACTGCCACAGATTATTTCACCAAGTGGGTGGAAGCAATTCCTACTAGGAAAGCCACTGACTCGGTGGTTATAGAATTTTTGGAAGAGAATATATTGGCAAGATTTGGATGTCCCAGAAAAATAGTAACAGATAACGCTCAAGCTTTCAAGTCAATGGCAATGATTAGTTTCTGTCAAAAATATAACATCGTACTAGGACATTCTACAGCATATTATCTGCAAGGAAATGATTTGGCTAAATCTTCTAATAAGAGTTTGATTAGCATAATTAAGAAAGTCTTAAAAGAAAATAAAAAATCTTGGCACTTACATTTAAAGTATGCTTTATGGGAAAATCGGATAGGAACGAAGAAATCTATTGGTACCTCACCATTTAAAATGGTTTATGGTATAGATGTGGTATTACCCATAAACTTAGCACTTCCTGCAATGAAGTTGTGGCAGGATGAGAAGGAGGAGCCTAATCCTCTCACCAGAAGAATAAATCAATTAATTGAAGTCCAGCAGCACAGGGATGTAATAGATGAAAAGTTACAGAAGTACCAGGATAATATGAAGCTGCTTTTTTATCACAAAGCCAAGAACATAAAATTTCTTCCAGGAGATCTAGTCCTACGGTGGGATGCTCGAAAGGAAGATTCTGGAAAAAACGGTAAATTTGATCACATCTGGTATGGACCCTTTAAAATATCATCTTCTGAAGGTAACAACTCTTTTCTACTAGAAAATCTAGATGGTAAGATCCTGAATGCTCCTATTAATGCACGATTCTTAAAGCATTACATGGAATAAAAAAATAAAAAAATAAATAAAAATTAAAATAAAATAATAATTGTGTACATATAGGTTTCTTTCTCAAATTGTTAAAAAATAAAAATTATTATGTCAAAAAATAAAAATTTTGTAAAATCATAAAAAGATCAATAAAAATAATTTTTTGTCTCTGAGATAGTTTATGCCTGAGCAGTCGACCAGGAGCCTGTCTAATCTTTGTATCTTCGAAGACATAAGACTAAATGCCCTACTTCCCTGTGCATTTATATCTCAAGTCTTTAAATACATACCTTTGGCATGTTTTGTATATGAGAGTACTCTGAAGTAAAGTTTGGATATTGAGTCATGTGTCTGAAAGTTGAAGAGATTTTGTTTTGGATTTGAAAATTTATCAAATGATCGAATTCAAATAGGTCAATATTCATCTTTTCCCTCTCAGACTAAAAATGGTTAAGTTTGAGATTAAATCTGTATATCTTAAGTTGTTTAACAGTTTGTCTGAACTTTTTAGCTTGCTCAAAAGAAGATCCCTTGAAAAGGTTTTCCCTTTTTTCTATAGACTTAGGAAGTTTTGAAGGTTGAAAAAAAATGGCCTAGAATAATCAAAACAAGTTGACAAACCTTGATTATAAAATTTTACACAGATCACCAACCCTGATATATTTAATATCACTGATTGCCCCCGCTTTGTAAGCCTAAGATAAACATAAGACAGATGGTGAAAGGAAATTCATAATTGATTTCCCCCATCTAGTCATACAGACGATGAAAGGAAATTCATTTAAATGATTGCCCTCATCTGAAAAGATAAAATAGATAACTTCACCGGGGTACTGAACAAGCCTGTTGGCAGTGAAGCAATGTCTAAACATAAAATTATCATTTGAAGCGGTGAAAGGAAATTCAGTAAAGATGGACAGATAACTTCACCAGGGTACTGAACAGGCCTGCTAGCAGTGAAGCAATGTCTGAGGTATCTGTAAGGTTGTTACACTTATCTATAACTCTATTCTAGTTGTCAATTTTTCAAAAACTGGATATTCGCCTTAGGTCAAATAGAGCTTCCCAGTTTTAAATTGATGAATTCTGTTTCAATTGATGCAAGATGAAATGTTTGATAATTTGTTGAGCTTCTAAAATATTGCTCTAACTATCTCAATACTAACTCAATTTTAGAATGAGAAGGAAAATTATGAAGAATACCATAATTGAATTTCAATAAGTGATGAGTTTTGAAAAGGTGTTCAAAGACTGTTCGTGTTCTCTTTTCTTACTTTTGAACAGTTTATCAGTGATAAACTTTGACCCCATTACCCAATGTAGGTAGTGAGTCTGCATGTTCTCCTCGTCCCGCAGGGAGACGAGGTCCCCAGTTGGAGCCTATGTTGAAACAGACCTTGGATTTTTTATCTTAACGATGAAAAAATTTTGTAGCTTTGAGTTTTTTAAATATATAAATTTTCTAAATCAAAAAATTTCATCTCCGATGGATTCGAAAAGCCTTTGTGGTTCATTTTTGATAAAGAATGATTAAAATCTAAACGAACGTATGTTCCAAACCCTTTTACAAATGAGCAGTAATATTAAAACTTAAGAAATGTTAATTTCATATCGGGATATCGGGATTCGGAGTTTGGAAATAACAATGTTCAACACAAATCAAATAGCGAAATCCTGATCCCCAATTTCCCGATACATTAATCCTTAATTAAAAAACATTATTTACTTAAATCAGATTTAAAAAGGGTTTTAAAACTTTAAGTTAATTTCATCGCAAAATCGGATTTCGCGATTTTGCAAGAACAAAGAAACTTGTCATCAAATGTTCTGAATTCCCGATCCCCGATTTACCGATTAAGCGAGGTTTGGGAATAATTTAATTACTATTAAGCATGATTAAGAATAAACAATCATATCGGCATTGCAGGAGAACAAAAAGTCATGGCATGATAAGTTGGTATTTTCTTTATGGGCAGATAGACTGACCACCAAAAGGTCAATTGGTATGTCACCATACCAGTTGGTCTATGTTACTGAGGTTGTTTTCCCAACTTCTTTGGGAGTCCCTGTCATGAAGTTACTTCAAGAGATGCAATCTGATCCAAATGACTCCCAGAGACGAATCAATCAGATGATTCATTTGCAACAGACTAGAGAAGATGTTTTCAACAAAACACTGGTCATCCAAGAGAACATCAAGAAGATATTTGATAAATGAACCAAGGAGGACGATTTTGAGCTGGGAGACCTGGTGTTGAGATGGGATGCTAGGAACGAGGACAAGGGAAAGCATGGGAAATTTGACAATCTATGGACAGGGCCCTACATGATCCAAGATTTCAGAGGAAACAATGCCTTTTTGCTAAACAATGCCGATGGGTCAGATCTTCCAGGAGCACCAGTGAATGGCATAATATTGAAACATTATGTACCACCCCAGTAAGAGATTTGAAGAACTCACTCTCCATTGTACATACCAGTTTTAATTTTCAGTCAGTCTTTGCTTGCATTTTCTGAGTGAAGAACATTGGTTAGTTTGTTGAAGCCTGAAGAGAAGGCCCTAAGTTGTTGATCACTGTTTTTCGAAGTTTCCTGAGAATAAGACCAACGAAGGCTACTAGACAGATATGTTCAGAATGACCAGGAAATTGGATTATTGGCACTTAACAGGGCAAGTACCATCCCCAGGTGGAGCCGCTGTTATCACCCAATAAATTATGGGAATCAACTTATGACTTGGATATTATGGATATTATCTGTATCTAGTGTTCTTATTGGAAATTGATTTTTCATTTTACAAAAAGAAAAGAAAAAGAAAATAAAAATAAAAGAGGGCATAAAAGAATTTAAACAAAAGCCCCATGCAATAACAGTGACTTGGTCATACCTTTCAAGTATGACCAAGTTCTTTTAAATTTTCAATGTTGATAGGTTAGAGAAGAAATCTGACCAGACTGTCCAATCCTGGTCAGATAGCCCCTAGGTTAGATTAGTGAATAAATCTGACCAGACTGTCTAATCCTGGTCAGATAGCCCTTAGGTAGATTATTTTCTTAACCCAACAGTTTAATCTGGGTTAATTGTCCTAGGAAGATAGGTTAGCATGTAGGTTAGTTGTTTCATTTGCTTCTCCCCCATGAAAACAAGCTTATAAAGATGTTATACCATGTCCCCATGCCTAAGGATAGTTTGTTCGAAACCCCATGGTGATGAAATTCGAAGGAAAACCCATAAAATGATTTATCCTAAGTTTTTCCCCAAGCTCTTATGTCTCCGCTCATGATTTATGTTACATTCACTTTCCAATGGTCCAGATCACGACACTTCGATCAACGGCTCACAGAGCATTCCAGACCTCCCCTAGTGTTCTTCTTTTAATCAAGGGGGGGGGGGGGTCCGAAATCAGTGATAATAATTACGTAGATCTGGACGGTCCATAAGAGAGCACGTGAATCCACGGCCCACATTGGATTCCAGACCCCCCCGCCCCTTCTGCCTTTAACGGGGGGGGGGGGGGGTCCGAAATTGGTAATAACTTGGGCGCACATCTAGACGGCCCAGAACAGAGCACTCAAATCTATGGTTCACATTGAATTCCGTACCCCCCCCTCCATTCTGCCTTTAATGGAGGGGGGGGGTCCAGAATCAGCATTAAGGAGCGCGCTAAGATCTGCGGCCAAAAAATAAGCGCGCAAATCAATGGCTCATAATGAATTTCGGACCCCCCCTAGTTTTCTGCTTTTAACCAAAAGGGGGGGGTCCAGAATGAATATTCCTTACGGAGGGCCCCTTGTTACATGTGGCGTTGTCCTATTGGTCCAGAAGTCCCATCCCCCACCTGCTGCCTGACATCCCGTCGCCCCTGGACGTCATCCTCCACTGAGTCCACTTGTTCCACTTGCTCCCGGGGTCGTGTCACTTCCCATAACTTCCGTCAGTCCATGCTGTCAATACCTAACCCCCTTCACTCATGAACAACCTCCTTTGGTGACTTTTACCTCCAATCACCAACCTCCACGTCAGTCGTCCATATACTTTGGTCACCATCACCTGCCATATCACCCCAAGTGGCCCATTGTCCATTAATAACTGGATAATATTCCCATTGTCATGCTGACCGTATCTCCCGCGCCAAACCGAACCCAATTTTGAATAAAACTATCGTTTTCCCTTTGCATTCGTTATTCATCCATCGTGCCAGAAACCTCTTATTCCTCTGTTTCTTCCACATCGCCTTCACCTATAGTCCAGTTGACCCCACTAACATATTTTTTATTTGCAGGTACAGTAGCTGAAATGGTGTCAAAGTCCAAACAAGCGGAAGAAGAAGAAAATCCTTTTCTTCCTCCTCCTGTTGACCTGCATAAAATTCCCTTGGTCGATAAAGATCGATTGATAGCGGATACTATCTGCAGTTTTGACTTTTCTGATTTGTAGTCATGGCTCCGGGAGGTGTTCCTGGACTAGAGTGACGAAATTGGACTCTGGGAGTCCAATTTTCCCCTGTATCTCTTTCCCCAGATTCATCATTTCCCAAAATTTGCCCTCAAATTCCAATCCCATTACATCCCCAACCAGAAAGCCATCGTTTCTTCATCTGGAGACGTCCTCTTCTTCATCACCCCCGAAGATATTGACCAGATGATGCAAATTACCCATGTTGAATCTGCGTCCCCATTCAATTTAGAAATCCTCACTGAGCTATATCAGAAAATGACATTCCCTCAGAGAGATCAGATCTTCGAGCTTCTTCTCCCCACTTCCGCTCCAATCCCTTCCACCGATCCCCCTTACCCTTCTTCTATGTTCTCTACCAAAGGAAATCAAATCATTTATTCCCTGTGTGCCCTGCTTGGTTACTATTCTGATCAATGGGTAGATGAGCCCATCCTAGGTTTTCTGTCCATTTTCTCAAACGATGAACAACCTACCACGCAGTTCGACTACAACACCTTCTTGGCCAATAATATCCATGAACAATTTGTGAATTTCTCCACAGAGGGCATGTTCAGATATTCCTCCATTTTGGCTTACATGTTCGTGTACTTTCAAGCCGACAGGTTCAGTTTCTCCATGTAGAAGATGGACGCCGACGGGAAGCCCCAGCCAGTTACAGCATGGAATTCTCTCCTGAAACATAACTCTGTTGAATACGACTTCAAAGCATTCATTGATCAATTTTACCACCCTGTGGTAAGTATGTTGGGTGGTCGGCCTGAGCCGCGAATAAATGAAGAGGTCCAGAGAATTCTACATCTCTCGGAAGACGCAAAGACAGGAGATTGGTACTTGTATCAAAATCACTCTGAGATCTGAGTTTACGGGTGCGAATTGGCACCTTACAAGCTGCCGAGATATGTACCGGTAATAATTTTTGCATTAGAATATATTAGGCAGATAATGAATTCTGATGATATTCACTTTGTTTCCCTTAAGAAGAAGCAACAATTGCGGATCAAAGGGCAGATTGGTTCTTTCATCTGCAATAGTAGAGGCGCCAGTGAGTAAGCAGACAGAATGTTAAAGGAGATGGAATTCCTTACAAGTTTCACCTGGCATTATGATCCCTGCGGGATCATTTTTGAAATGAGAGTGAAAAATAAGAATGTCCCATATGCGCATGAGTCCAATCCAGAAATCTAGAAATTTGCAAATCAGACAGAATGGGAGCCCGATACTTTGATGGACGTGGAACAACAAATTGACGTTGAACAACAGACGCCTTCAACGAGTGTTTTAACCACCACCACACCTCAGTTCCCCAAGGAGAAGAGGCCCCGACAGGAATCATCTCCTCCTATGACAGAGGTGTCATCAGAGGAATTCCAAATACACTCCAAAAAGCCAAAGACGGT
>JZKD02S1806824.1:71869-91452 GCA_000966675.3 Picea glauca | reverse complement strand
CGTTCACCGTATCCAGAGGCAGCATCACAAAAACGGGCACTCCTTTAACCGAACCCAGTGCTTCACTAATCGCAGAGTTTTCGTGCATCAACTCTTTATTGACAACAGTATGGGATTGCACATTATAGGTTTCACACAACGTCCTTAGGCGCCGTGAAAATCTCAATGGCGATTTCAGATAATTCACTTTACAAAGTTCTTTCCTGGGATTTTTCGGGGATATCTTTAGGCAATCTAGTTGATCTGGTTCAAAGCTCTCAGACCGATCAACGATGGTATTGCGGGAATTGGAAGAACACATAAAAGTCATACTCGACATTTTCGACAGAGCTATGGGCAGCTTAACATCAACCACAATACTTGACAGAACAAATTCTCGGATATTCTCAAAAACTTATTTTTCTAAGGCAGCGGAAGTGAAGTCGTGACTTATGGCCTGTATGAGGTGCAGTGATATAGAAGGCAAAAGCATTGCTACTGAGCTTTCAGAGCAGCTCACCATTGGCGAAAAGCCAAAAGTGTGGGCTTCCAGCTGAGTCTGTAAATGCCAAAATTGCACACTAAAGCGATGACAATTGCATAAAGAGTTACAGTGTAATCGAATTCTAGCCACGCAAAATAAAAATTCTGGCTACGCAAATTCGAAAAAGTGCACCGAAAAAGCGATGGCAATTTGCAGAAAGGTAGGTGTTATACTCCAATCAAAATTCAGTCCACAGAAATTCGAAAAAGTGCACCACAGAAGCGATGGCAATTTGCAGAAGGGTAGGTGGTATACTCCAACAAAAATTCTGTCCACTTCGGATAAAATGGAAAGAGGCTGAGTCAGTAGTCTCATCCAAGTTTGCCACTTGAAATTACGACAGCTACCAATCAAATTTCTGTCCACTCAAATTTGGGAATTTGGAAAAAAATAGAAAGCGCTCAATCTCAATCTATCAACGGAGTCCCTCAGCGTCAGTGATGTCGTCATAATAATTTATAGGCATTGGTTAAATGTTTTATATTTTGAGTTTTTTTTTTGGGAATTCGGTTATGTAAATTTGGATAAAATCACTATTTTCTGTTATTTAAATTGCATTTCTGAATACATAAATGAATTCAGCTTGCTGAAAAACCCGTGAAGCATTTGAATTATACAAATTTAGCCATTTTAATCTGCAGATACAACCATTCCTCATCCAATTTCGAGCAAAATCAAACAAAAAAAAGTCACTGAAAACAACCAAAAATAAAACGTTTAAACTACTACTAATTTTTATTGTGATTGTGCTGTCAGATTCAATCAATCTTCTCTGATGTCATAATTTATATTGTCATTGTGATTCAATCATCTTTTCAGAAGATTTTATTGGTTTAGTTTTGTTTGAAATTTGATTAAAAATAATATGGATTCATTCACTGTCAAGGCTTGCACTAACATGCTATTTATATATAATACTTTTTATTATCATTATATTGCTATAATGGAGATTGTTAGTATTTTTATTTTATTAAGTTGATGTACTCCCGAGTCAGTTAAAATTTTGGAACACTTATAACAACAATTGCCTTGATATATTAAGTTTTGACAGAGACACGGATTATCATTAATATAATATATAAATATAATAATAATAAGTGGGTACAGAATTCAGTTTGATGGTATTTATAATAAATTTTATTGATTATATAATTAATTTTAAGTATTGAAATATGTGAAGATAGTAATAAGACTTAAAATATATTAATCAATTAATGATATGAAAAATAAATATTTTTGTTATATTAAAAAATATATATTTGTTTTTCTAAGTTAAATATTACATTTCACACAAATTTAAAATAAAAGGCAAATTAATGTCAAATTAATAACAAACTCATTGTTGTCCCTGAGGTGTAGGACAGTCGGTGACGGAGTGTGTTGTTAAGCCACTCCGTGTTGTTAAAGTCACCGTTTCGAAACCTGAGGGGACAAAAAATCCAACCATGTTAAGGGTTGGTGTGGGGGTGATTCTGCACAAATTAACAAACAAAAAAAAATAACAAACTCATTGTTATAGTCTCAAGCTTTTGGATAACAAAAAAAAATGCATTTCTTCTAAATTTATATCATCTAATTCCAAAAAAAAACAAAAACTTAAAATAGTTAGACAACTCAATTCATGTATTAAAAAAAACTAATAGTTATACAAGTCAATTCATGTATTAAAAAAAACTAAAACTTAAAATAGTTAGACAACTCAATTCACTTATTAAAAAAAACTTAAACTTAAAATAGTTAGACAACTCAATACATGTATTAAATAAAATTGAAACTTAAAATAGTTAGACAACTCAATTCATGTATTAGATAGTAAATTAGTTTTAAATATGATTCTTTTATATTTTTCATAATAATGATGTTCAGATTTTCTTTAAAATATTATTTTTACTTTGATATTAAAAATTAATAATAAATCCATTTTTTAAAGATTTGAGGAGTATGTGATTCTCTAGGTTGAAAGTTTGAAGTAACATAATCCCTTTATATAGGGTAAAAAGTATAATTTTTTAGTTGACTTTTTCAAAGTTTTATAGTTAATATTCCTTAAGATTAAGGATACAATGACCCCTTAATCAAAAATCAAATTATAAAATAATTTTTGAAAAAAAATAAAATAGAAGACCATTCATGATTTTGAATGGCTTAGTCTATGAAGATAATGGTACTTACGAGATAAGGAAGTGACCTTATTATCCACTCATATAGGGCTAGAAAAAGTAGGCATGGATAGGAATTCGTGACCTCAATGCTCATGTAAGGGGATTCCCATATGCAATACTTTATCTATTTTTATTATCAAATGATCACATGACTTTTTCTATTTTTATTATCAAAGGACTACATGACCAATCCATTAGAAAAAGTATTTTGACTTATGTTTGTAATTAAAAGGACCAGATGTGTATATAGAATCTTCATTATAAAGTCCGTGGAAAGTTACTTTGATTATGTTAACTCACCTAATCAAATTGACCACGTATATGTTTTATTTTTATGATAAAGGACCACGTGCTAAAGATGCTTTGAAATATGTTGCCTATTTAAAAATGAAGTCTATTAAATCATCGAATGAAAAATATTTGACTCCAACCAGTGTTATATATATATATATATATATATATATATATATATTTGCCAAGATTGATCTAAAGGGTCACAAATATTTATCAAGGGAGTTGGTTCCCTAAATTTTTCATTTCATTGTAATAGTCAAATATTTCTAGAAGATATTATAGCAAATATATCTTATATTGAATAGTTTAAATTGTTATTGATTTGTTGTTGATATGTAGGGATAATTTCTAGATTTAGGAACAAAATTTTAGATTTGGAATTAGTTTGGATAGTTCCAGATTTTGTTATTTTGTGAGCTACCCGAGAGCTTTGAGTTTTATCGATTATTGTTGTATTGAGAGAAAGTTAGTAAGTGTGGAAAGAAAGTGTGAGACTGTGTATTTGCAGAGGTCTGAGAAAACACGAAGTAATAAAACGTCATTCTTACATTTTATTCTTTCAATCATTGAATAATGAACTGTATTTATGAAATTTATGCTCTAAGTGTGTGTATTGTTAAACTCTACATATCCATTGTGTGAATAGAGTGGTGAATTATCGTATTTGTAGGCGATCGTGAGAAAAAATCGGAGTCCAATAATGTGTATTTTGTAAGTTGCAGAAGTAAGAAATCGACAACCGAGATTATATTTGGGAGAGGAGCTCTACCAGATCAATGGTTCTCATTGATCATCCATTGGACCCTGAATATAAGAGATTGTGTGTGTTTCGAACCCTTCTATCAGAGTTCTCATTCAAACTCGACTCTGACGCCAAGACTGCGAGAAAAAGATCCAACTGTTCATCAGAGTAGATCTAGAGAGAGATGTGATTGTTGATTGGAGTCAGCTTTCAAATCCCATTCCTTGTCTCAACTCTGAATAAAGAATTGCGACAATGAACATAGACCATCCATCGTATCTAGGAAGATCAACGATCAAGACTGATCATAGATAAAAGTTTGATTACAACCTAGTTCAACTCCAGCTTGGATATGGATCGTTCACTCATCAACAATCAACGGTGGAAATTGAATGTGATTTAATTCCGACAAGAGATCTACGTCGTCCATCAGAAAGGCAACAAATGGCCACGATCTATTGTAGATCGACCTTTGCTTATACTCCAAGATTCATATTTGACCGTTCGTCGGACATTGATCACCTATTATGATTAGAAGATAATCAGAGTGACCTATCAGAGCTTCCTAAACCTTTAGAACTCTGAAACACTACTCCGACCACATGGATGAGATTTGTTTTTCTGTTAGAAAGGAGATTGACGATGATCGTGGATTTTAAAGTTTAAATCTGTTAAAATTTCCCATGGATTTGTGTGAGAACTGATGGAAATTAGGTACGAGAATCGATCCAAGGTCACGAAGTGGAATTTCTCCAGTTCATAGATCAGTTTATTAACTTTGTTCTATGGGTTTGGAGCTGTAAGGCCATCATTTTTTGGTATTAGAACATAAAGGTACCACCAGAACGTGCTCGTGAGAAGAGAAGATTCCTCCCAAAAGAAGAGGTCGAGGCATACCAGTTGCAAATGTCGAATTGCAATAGAAGGTGAGACTAATTTGAGCAAGGATGGAAGATATGGAGACTTCCATGAAGAGAGAACTTGATACAAGAGACATCAACAAAAGTGAAGAGACTACAACCTTTGAAGAAGAAGGAGAAGAAACAACAAAATAAAAACTAATCAAGGAGGTCACAAAGGTCGGTGTCAGACCAAAGGTAGAGGTACCAATGTATGAAGGAAATTTAAATGTTGAAGAATTGATTGACTGGATAAATTCTCTTGATAGATATTTTGACTATGAAGATGTAGATGAAGAGAAAAAGGTGAAGTATGTTGTGACAAAGTTGAAAGGGCATGCATCACTATGGTGGAATGAATTACAAGCAGACAAAAATAGAAAAGGGAAAAACAAGATCATTAAAAGAATGATTGCTAAATTTAAAAGAAAGTTCATGCCTAAAGATTACCAGTTGAACCTGTTTAGACAGTTGTAGAATCTCAGATAGAAGACTATGAATGTAAAACAATATACTGAGGAATTTTATAGATTGACAATTAGAGTTGGTCATATTGAGGAAGATGTTGAAAAGGTTTTCAAGTACATTAATGTTTTGAGGTATGACATATAATATGAAATTATCATTATTTTCCTTAAGAAATTTTAGGATACCTTCCAAGAATATCTAAAAGCAGAGGAGAAACTGGCCAGAAAACAAAAGGAAGAGGTCCAACAAGAAGCAAAGGACAATCCAGTCATAGAGGAAGATTTCAAACTCTAAGAGATGAAGGAAGCATCTCAAGCTCAAATAATCACTCATCAAGAGGAGGAGAATTTAGAGAAAGTGGGTTTTTCTCCAGAGGAAGAGGTAGAGGAGGCAGATAAATTAGATGTTACACCTGTGGAAAGAGAGGCCACATGTCATGGGAATGTCTAGAGAACAAATCAGCAGTTCAAAGAAGTGCACATGTTGCAGAAGCCAATGAAGAGAATGTGAATGCAGTCACAAAAGAAGAAGTTCCTGAGATAGAAGAGTCATTGTTGCTAAAAAAAGATATGATCAAATCAAAGAAGGAAGTTAAATAACCAATTCAAAGGAAAATCCAATTCAGAACTGTATGCAAGTCAAGAGGTAAGCATTGCAAAGTTATTATTGATAGTGGTAGCACAAATAATTTGGTTTCCATAGAGATGGTAGATAAGTTGGGATTGAAGAGGACAATGCATCCCACTCCCTACAAAGTGTCCTAGTTGCAAAAAGGACATCAGGTTTTGGGGAATGAGTAGTGTAATGTGGAAATCCAAATTGGTAGCTACAAGGATGAGGTATTATATGACATAATTCCCATGGATGTCTAACATATTTTGTTGGGAAGACCATGGAAGTACGACAAAAACACCATTCATGATGGAAGGAGAAACACTTATTCTCTGGAGAAAGATGGATGCAAGCATGTATTGTTGCCTTTGCAGGATGAAAGTGTTACAACAAATTTTGCCTCACTCCATGCAACTTTCTTGGATGGCCTTCCATTTCCCTATGCAGAGTTGAAGTTCCCTTTTTGTGCCTTCCAGAGCTAAAAAGCATATGTTTCCACATATACGCACCATATTAGTTATACAACAAGCGTATATGCAAGTATCTCCACTACATCCCGCGTACATCGGGTTTGGTGCTCAAAATTAAAAATTATGTTGGGTTTCCATGCCATGTCATGAGATCCATGATCCTTGACCTTACATATACTGGAAACGCTCCAACTCATCCCTTTAGTTCCATTTGAAGGTTATAAATTGAGCCATATCCAAGCCTTGAAGAATTTGTTAATTCAACTTTAAGAGTAAAGACACTCTGGAGAAATTTCACTTCATATTGAGTCTGCATCCCTTCATCCTTGAAAGTCTGAACTCCTTATTCAACCCCCAAGCTCTTCCTTTTTTCTGATGGATAACCTCATTGACTCCTTTATATGAGCTTGCCTTTGGTGGAGGATTGAAGTGGTGGAGGCCCAACTAGAGGGACTTAGTTTCTCGGTTATGATATGTGTCATTACAGAAGTTTGTCACCTATGTACTTCTGTTAATTATTTAACAGAAATACTCTTTTCTTGTCCAATTGATATCTTGCAAATATTTGAATTATTATTCCATGGGCATATTTTTCATGTATGTTAATGGATTATGCTAATCTATATGCTACCAATATATATTATCACCACATGTTTTCGTATCTTGGTTGTTGAGGACAAGTTGAAGGTATAAATCCTTAGGTCGCATGCTCAATGTCAGTCTTCTTCGATCATCCAGACGAGGTAGGATCTTAGCCTTGTATTGTTAGCATTTCATTTATATAGAATACTTGGGATTAGAGTTGATTTATGTGTGTCATTCCATTTGTTTTGGTTTACCCCTTTCCATAGAGAGATTTTCCTTGTAACAAAATTGGCGACCATACTGGGGATTGATCTCCTTTTTTGGGGTTTGGAGTTTTTTTCTCCTTGATTTGCTCTATGTTATCCTGAGTTTCCTTGTCGCTTGTTGCTTAACAACCTATTTTTTACCTTTCATATGAGTTTCTTGGTTTAACCCTTGCCCTGACATTGTTTTACTTGCTATACACAGTTTTCCCCTTGATAGACGCGTATATATGTGATATGTCTTCCTTTAGGGAGCATATATACTTGATTTGTGCTCAAACAGTCACGCACATCATCTCTTTAGTCTTGATGGCTGAGTTTGGTGTTTGTTGGGTGAGTTTGGTGGGTTGCTAATTCTTCTTGGGTCCCCGTCTTGACTGTTAAGTGATTACAGAGTGATAGGAAGCCTTTTTATTGTTGAATTTTTGGGTGGGTTTCTTTCTTATCATCTTTTTCATTGGTTGTCTTTTCACATTGGTCTGAGTGTTTGTTTCTTGGTATCCTTCTTGGCTTGTCTCTTTTTTCTTGCAGTAGGTTCTTCCTATGAAGTTGTTATTCGGTCCTTGCATTTTCTTTTCTTTATATCGAAAATACAAAAATATTTGTTTATTCGTATTATGGAATTTTCACTTTTGATTACATTGCATTGATTTTGACACGTGTGGAGAGATTGATTTTCATTGAAAATGTAGAGATTGCATTGGAAAAATTGCATTTAGAAACATATTGTAGCTTTGAAATTCAAGACTAGTACTTAACAATGCTTTTATATTTGCTTATTTTTATATGTTGAGTCGTAATACCATCAGTTTTACAGCCACACCTCTTGAGTAAGAAGAAGCCATTAAAATTAACGTTGATTAATTAAAATTGATTAGAAACAATTTTATTTTTCAAGGTACACAAACAAGTATAGGACATAGAGCCTTGGAATAGGATTTTGTGAGTAAACTTCTCCAAGGTTATTAAACTAAACATATGTGTCTGACCAGGGAGTGGTGAAACCCATTGTGTAATCAGTGACGTCGGGAGGCTCCTCTCACACCGGAGTTAAGTACGAGGTCATGCAAAGTTGGTTACAGAGATAGCCCTCTAATACCTTCTTAGTGTTAGATATATTTATGGGGTTCTATTCATATCTGGGGGTCTTGTTAGTACCTTTACCTCTGTGAGAGGTGGTGCTTTTGAGATTTTGAGCTTTGTTACCCTACCCATACGGTGGACCAGACTTACAATTTCTTTCCTATGCATTGGTTATATTGTAGTGACTATAGTTGCTTGACATAGGTAGCCACATAGGTTACTTGCATGGTTATTCTGCAGGTACCCTAATTCAGATAAAGGTTTCAGACAACACACAACCTTTAAGGAGGATTACCTCTCCAGGAGGATCTGACCGACTGCGCTATTAAGCCCACGAGGGCCCTTATAACTGATTTTGATACCTCCAATCTTTTGAAGGGAGTCTCAAGCCCCTCTTGGGTGAGACATACCTATGCTAGTGAGGGAGGCCCCTTTTCAACCACTATATATTGTTTGTGTGCATTGACCTTTTTGCTTTATTTTGGTGTGATCTATGATTATTAGTTAGCCCTAGGATTTTTTTTTTATATCTCGAGTCTTGAGTCATCGTGGAGCAAGACCAGCCTCCTCGCCAGTCTCACTGTTTGTTGAAGTTACCACCACATGGTACATATATCTCCACCTCCTAGACTCGTGATCATCTAGTTATGAGTACTGAGTCAGACCCGAACGTCACGGGGAGTCCTTCGAATCCTTTATCTTCTATGATTAATAGGATCCCTTCGACTCCTTCATCCTCAACAGTGTGGGTGTCGGAGGTCCTTGCCTTTAATGCTACCCAACCTGTGAATTCTACTCGACCCACAGGAAAAAAACCTTTTGGACCTATTTTTGGTATGTCGAGTCATGATTCTCAGTCAATACATTCAACCTCTAATCCCTTTAATTTTTGTATGCCCAACATGACGTCGCAACTCTCATCCTCCATTTCAATGGCTAATGTGAATCCTATTTTTGGGTTTGGGGGCATGACGCCTCCCCAAGTGAATCCTATAGTTGGAGGTTGGACTCCCCTTTCCTCCAGGCCTACTCCTAGTTTCAATGCTTCGGGATGGAGTGCTCAACTAGGCAGATATTTCACTTCCTATATTTCATCCTTCATCCCCTCTTCCTCCATGTCGATTCTGATGAACACATTTATTATGGAAAATCCCCCTCTATCCTCTAGTGTTCCATCTGAAGGGAGTCATTTTATCAGTATGGGTAACCCCCAACACATAGTCCCTTCGTCTGGGGGAAACATATATAACCCTCATAATGTCACTTCCACAGGTATGGTTTCCATACAACCTTTCATGAATCAGTTTGGAGGAGGCTATTATCCTACCGGATAGTGCCATGGTATATACCAGAACCCTATATGGTATGAAATCCATGAACCCCAATATTTCTTGGGAGCATGGGATCATATGCCACAACCCTAGCTCCCATTTTTGCCCACACTTAATCTACCAAATTTGTCAAAATTAATGAATGACCCTATGTGTCACGATCCATTATGGCCCCCCATCCCCACCAATCTTCCTTCGGACATTCCAAAATTTGAAGGAAAGACTGGTGATGATATGGGTGATCGCATCACTAATTTTCATATATGGTGCTCATCCAACTACCTGGATTATGATTCTATTCATTTGAGGCTATTTCAATGCACCCTCACGGGAGTCATCGTGAAATGGTACATTGAGCTACCAGGGGGAACATATGGAACCTTTAATCAGATGGTATTGTTCTTTCTCAACCACTTCTAGTTGTCAGTCCATTACGATGCCATCATAGAAATTTTTTCGGCCTTCCGCCAAGATAAAGCCATGCATATCTCGGACCATATCCAAGAGTGGCGTAGACGGAAGAGGCTGATCAAAGCCTACATTCCTCCATAGTTTCTATTGGAATGGTTCCTTAATTCATTATTTACTTATATTTCGAAGGATGTCTCTACATCTAGAGTAACATCTAAGGAAGAAGTTATTTTCAAAGCCCAGCAATTGGACCTCATATATGCTCAATCCGGGATGCTTTATGAAATGATTCCTGACGTAGTGCGGTCAAAATACGACCCTAGACAGACTTGGTGACGAACCAGTTGAAAGATTTGTCTCTAAGCCATCATGTATTAGGACAAGCTTCACCTTCATCCTTCACCCCCACCTAGTCGTCGGATGTGCATTCTATACATTCGTCATCTAACCCAAATGGTAACCAACAACCATGAGGGAATAAAAATAAAGAACAAGGTAATAATCGTAAGGGTGGGAAAATTAATAAAAAATAATAATAAATCCAAGGACAACACTAACAATGATAGTTCAAATAATGATGTTGGTGAGGGAAATAAAGAAAAGTGGAAGGTGAAGTTTCCTTGTAAACTTTGTAAATATGATCACCTTACCCACCTATGCCCCAAAATTGAGGAAGCCTCGAGGCTCTTATTGCAGTCGCTCATTGTGCTAACAAATATGTTTTCACATAATCAACACATGGCCTTAGGGATGTCCAACACCATAAATACATTGAGCGGGAGTCAAAACCCCTCGACACATGAAGGTGGCCATCTATGTGTCAATATGATCAAGTCTCATATTCATGTAGCCACTCGATCTCATGATTACGTTTCTTCACAAATTGTCATAGGTATAGAGTCTCCTCCTCATCTGAAAACACCCTTACAGATTCGAAAGTCGTAACCTCTGCCTCGTATTCCAAAAGGATTACTAAAGCGCTATGCCACAATCCTAATTCCAGAGCCTCCCAAAACTATTCGAGTGTCTAGGATCTGGGCCAAACCCCTTGTGTGATGTCAGCTTTGTAGGTTCTCTAGACATGTCCTTCACAAAGGAACGCCTTGTTATCTACGTTAGGTGCTATAGACCCATGTGGATTGAAGGTTATCAACTTTGACATCATGAATGTTAAGCCTCGCTTACCTTACCATGTGGATTACATAAAAATCACCATCAAATGTACTATAATTGATGAAGGTGTTGCAATGTGCATGATGTCCTTAACCTGTTAGAAATCCATTAGCTCTCAGGCCCTGTCCCAATATATGATTATGTTGACCGCATTTGTTGGGATTTTGTTTCGACCCCACATAATTCTTCCCACTTTTTTGGTCCAGTTAGGTGGGAAGACATTGGAGGTTGATATCGAGGTGTTTCATGTGCCTCTCGACTATAATTTACTACTAGGGCATAATTGGACTTATTCCATGATAGTCATCTTGTCGTCCGTTTTCCTCACTTTATGTTTTCCTCGCAAAGGGAAAATAGTGACGATTGATCAGTTGTCCTCTGTGCACGCTAGTCCTAGTGCATCAGTTGGACCTTCAATCCCTATGATCAAAAATTCTCAACAGGAAACTGAGGATGTTGGTGTCAGAATGTATTCCTCTTTGATGGGCAACTTTGATTTCATGGAACAAATTCACCATATTCATGTCATTTCCAATGATTCTTCGTCATCGATGAGGTATGTTCCTTTACATACTTTGTATTTCAACGACCCTTGGACCATACCATCCCTGACTATGTCGTGTGAATGTCAGTCACACGTTGGGATGGCAATGCCACTGTCAGCAACAAAGGTTGTGTATCAGTCTATTCTTGATGCTACTGCTGACCCATATCCTTATTCCTCATGGAAAAACGAGGTGGATATTGTTATAGAGCCCGTATGGTCCACTCAATCATATTGTTCACATGATTTCCTTGATGATACTTTACCTTCGGATGAAGCCATCTTAGAGGCCATGTCTGGTCGTGATAATCCTTGGGACAATATTCATCATCGATCTTATTTCCTCCCGGAGCTTGTTAGAATCAAACAAGATGAATTTAGATCTACCTTGAGTGAGATGGTTGGTCACGTTGTGGTTCCATTAGATACACATGGTATTTATTCCAATGGAAACATGGAAAATATTTTTCCTACCGTCACAATCAACATCTCTCATATTCCTTGAAAAAATGAGAACGTATATATTGGTGCAGATTTTTTTCCTGAACAATTTCAGATCTACATTAAACTCTTCAAAGAATTTCATAATTTTTTCACTTGGTCATATGAATAGATGCCAGGCATTGACCAATCTGAATGATAAATTTGTTCGGCAACGTCTTAGAGTTGTTAATCCTAGGAAGGCCCCTGATATTAAGGAAGAAGTAGAGAAGCTACTTAATGATGGTTTCATCTACCCAATTCCCTTGACTGAATTGGTTTCCAACAGCGTTCCCGTAAATAAATAGCAAGGAACCATCCACGTATGTATGGATTTTCGAGACCTAAACAACTCTTGTCCTAAAGATAACTTCCTGACTCCTTTCATTGACCAGATTCTTGAAGAGTGTGTGGGAAACGAAGTATTTTCTTTTATGGATGGATTTTCGGGGTATAATAAAATTTAGATCAAACCCGAGGATCAACATAAGACGACGTTTATTTATCCTTAGGTTACTTTTTCATACCGAAAAATTCATTTCAGCCTTAAAACTGTCAGCGCAACTTCCAACATGCCATGACCTTTGCTTTTCATGATCTTAAGCATATTGTCGAAGCTTACCTAGATGATCTCGTTGCTTACTCTCCCAAGAGAGTATATCACTCCACTCACCTTCGATTAGTATTTGAGATATGTCATTACTATCACATTCGGTTGAACCCTCACAAGTGCATATTTTGCGTTAGGTTTAGCTGTCTTTTAGGATTCTTAGTATATGAGAATGGGATCATGGTATATCTTATGAAGGTTAAGGAAATACCTCGATTTCCTCCCCCGCGCAACATTAGACAACTTCAAGGTTTGCAGGGGAAGGCTAATTTCCTGCATCGGTTCACAGTGAACTATGCCAATTTAACTAAAGGTTTCATGCGTCTTTTGAAGAAGGAAACTCCATTTATATGGGATGAACAAGCCTAGGAATCCTTTGATTCTCTTAAGAAATCTTTGGTATCGACGCCTATGTTGAAGCCTCCATACTACAGTAGAGACTATTTTCTTTATATAGCCACGTCCGAAGGGACAGTTGGTATGGTTCTAGTTAAGGAGGACGATGAGCTCCATGAGAACATTTTCTACTATCTAGGTCGAAACCTAGTTGGTATTGAACTTAAATACTCTCATGTAGAGAAACTGGCCTTGGTCGTCATACATGTGGTTCAATGATTACAACATTATATATTACTTTACAAAACTACCATAGCTGCAGATATCAATCCATTTCAATACTTCCTCACCAGGCATATCATAGGGGGGAAACATAATAAGTGGATTGTTATTTTGCAAGAATTTGATCTCGATTTTTCTTCAGCGAAGTCTAAGAAATCACTAGTTTTTGTTGAGTTGATATCAGACTTCCCTCGACTAGATGAGGAAATTTTTCATGATGATTCATTCGTGGATGAACATATTTTCCTTATCTCGTCCTTGGACCCCTGGTATGGAGACATTTTGATTTATCTTCAAACCTTGAAGCTACCCCAGATCTGTTGAGAGACGATCGATGACATATACGTCATCAGGATAAAAACTACCTTATTATCGGTGACACTTTGTATCGTCGATGGGTAGATAATATTTTACGTTGTTGCTCGACTCATGAGGAAATTGAGGTTGTTCTCAATGACTGTCATAGTGGGGCTTGTGGTGGTCATTTATCCAGGCTTGCGACGTCCCAAAAGATATTGTGAGCCGGTTATTTTTGGCCATCAATTTTTAATGATTGTGTTGAAGCAGCCAAGAAGTGTCACCCTTTCCAGGTGTTCTCTCGAAAAATTCTCTTGCACCCAACCCCTATTCACGCAGTCATCACCGTTGATCCCTTCACCAAGTGGGGGGTATATTTTATGGACTGTAACCCAACCTCGGCTGGGGGGAACCAACATATTATCATGGTCATGTATTACTTTACTAAATGGGCAGAGACCATGCCTACTGTTAAATCCGATGTTAAGACTGTAGAATTCTTCGTATTCAACTAGATTATAACCCAGTTCAAAATCCCAATAGAGATTGTCACTGATCATGGAAGTCACTTTCAGAATGAAATGGTGAAAGAGTTAGCATAAAAAATGGGATTCAAGCATGATCATTCTTCCCCTTACTATCCCTAAGAAAATGGACAAGCAGAGGCAGTGAATAAATATCTCAAGACCATCTTGCAAAAAAATATTAGCCAGAGTAAATCTGACTAGAATTTGATCTTTACCCTGCACTTTGGGAATATCGAACCACGATAAATACTTCCACTAGTTTCTCTCATTTTCAGTTAGTACATGGCATGCAGTCAATTATTTTGATTGAATGTGAAATACCTTCCCTTAAGTTGGAAATTGAGCTCCTACATGACACATCCAATCTTGAATAATGCCTCGTACACCTGGACTGCCTCGATGAGCAGCGTCGATATGCCTCTACGACGATCGAAGAAAATAAATGACGTGTTAAGGTTCAGTACGATAAGTCTGTCTGTCCCTGGTAGTACGTTGAGGGTGACTTGCTTCTCCTTTATGACCAATCCAAAGAACCATTGGGGGCAGGCAAGTTCAACCCCATGTGGCACAATCCTTATATCGTGTGATGTGTCTTAGAGAAAGGATCCTACAAATTAGAACATTATGAAGGGAATATGTTGGATGAGCCTAGAAATGGGCTCTACCTTAAAAGGTAGTATGCTTGACCCCTCAATCTTGGGTGTGAGCTTTGTATACTAGTGTATCTTAGTGTATATACATATTTTCCTTTGTTTCATCGACTTGCTTATCAATTTTTCCCTTGGTTGGAAGTGTCAACGGAGTCTTTAGTTTACTTAGAATTCACGGACGGTGCCAGACATCATATGCGAAACATGGCTTCCACCGCTTGGGTCATTTACTCACCCAAGGGCCAACTGGTGTCTTTTGGGGTGTTCGTCTAGAGCCATCAATGAATAATGTGGTTGAGTATAGTGTCGTTATAGAGTTATTATGCGATGCCATTTCACATGGTGTTCGGTCTTTAGAGATTCACTTGGACTCCCAGTTAGTCCTATGTCATTTGAACGATAGTTACCATGTGTGAGATCCTACTCTACACCAACGATTCCTATGAGTACGAATTTTGGAATGATACTTTGATTTTCTTACTTATAATCACATACCTAGAAGTTCTAATCATGTATCTGATGCATATGCTAATTATATTTTAGATTGGCATTTGTCACATAACTAAGCAAAGAAAACACATTCATAAATTGTAACATTGTAACATATATAAGTAAAGTCGAAGACCAATTTTTTTATATTTCATCCTTTCGAGTTCAAAAAATATGGTGTTATAGTACAAAATGGGGCTCACACCTTCAAAATACATATACGACCGTTGTGTAATATGACCATGGAATATACACCTGTGGTTTTGGGTGTGTATCATGATAGCACACAATGGAATTTTCAAGACATCGGAAGAGTCGCACCCACCCACGGGGTACACCCACCACCTATCGATGCATCGCCTCTGGAAAATCCTCTACTTGAACCATAGGAATTATTTGCGTCAATCGAGATAGGTTCCCCTACACATTTTGCATCACTCTCTTTGTTTCCCCACCCACTTTCTCATCTCTTCGGTGTTTGACAACATAAGTATTCCAAAAGAGGACGGACACCTTCAGTAACCGTTCACACAACTAGATCAAATATCAACACACTGATGTTTTGACGTGGTAAAACCCCTACGAGGAAACATCCATAGCCCCAGCCAATGTGGCCACTTGGACCAGTTTATTAATGCAAAAGAAAAAGATTACATAGAGATTTTACAAGAGAGTTTCTCATAATCGATCATCGGAAAATGACCCTCCATGTTCTTTAAATAAATATCATGGACCAATCGGGTGTTAAGCCACAGATCAATGGTTGTTAAGATTGATTAGAATATGAACCGTCATATCACTCTATGTCGAGAACATATTGTGACCGTCGAATTTCCTAACTACAAATGCATACTAATGCATACTAAAGAAACACACTAAGAAACACACTTTTACCTAACAACACATTAGACCAAGTAGATCTTAACTAACTCCTAAGTGTTTAAATATCCTAACATCCCCCCTTAAGAACAACTTGGGATAGGATTGAATGATTTACAATAGTGACATAATAAAAGAAGGAAGGAGGAATTAGAGATTATTCCCCCTTAATGACAACTTCTTGAACTCCTAACATAGATCAAAGTTTGGAAAACTTTGCTTCTGTAAGAGACTTTGTGAAAATTTCTACAACTTGATCTTCTATAGGGAAAAAGAGAACTTCAATAACTTGATCATGAATGAGCTTTATGATGAAGTGCATGTGTAGCTATATGTGCTTGCTACGTTGATGTTGAATTGGGTCTTTGGCGAGCTTGATGACACTCTAATTTTTGTACCAAAGGCTAGTCGGATGTTGTTGCTAGAATCCAAACTTTGAAAGGAGTTGTTAAAGCCACAAGGCTTCTTGACCTGTATTTACTACTGCTCAGTACTCTTCTTCTGCTAAAGAAAGTGCAATAGCATGTTGTTTCTTATAGGCCCAAGTGACAGGTCCTGAACCAAGGTTGAAAACATAACATGCAGTAGACTTCTAATCATCAGGGTCGTCGACCCAATCTGAATCAGTGAAACCAACCAATAAAGGAGTCCCCCCTGAACTGTAATGTATCCCAAAATGAACTGTATCCCGGACATACCGAAGTATCCTTTTGGCTGCTTTCCAATGGCTTTCATGGGGTGTTTGCATATACCGGGAAACAAGACCAACAACAAAGGAAAGATCAGGAGGGGTATGAAGAAAGTATAAGAGGCTACCAACTAACTAACGGTACAAGGTGGCATCAACTTTGGGAGAATTACAAGTGGCAGTTAACTTGACTCTAGACTAGAAGGGAGAATGGTTTGGTTTATAATTGTCCATGTGAAAGTGACAAAGAAGGTCACAAGCATACTTAGACTCGGAAAGAAAAATTCCTTCATTGGTTTGCAAAACTTGGAGGCCAAGGAAATAGTGCAAAAAGTCTAAGTTTGTCATTTCAAATTTCTTCTTAAGGTTGGTTTTCACATGGTTTAAAATTTTTGAGTCGCTACCAATAAGGATAAGATCATCAAAATAAAGGACAAGGATTATGAGATGGATTCCTACTTTCTTGGTATAGAAATTAGAAACAGAATGGCACCTAGAGAATCCGGTGTCAATAAGAAAGTTGTCCATTTTGGCATACCAAGCTCGGGGAGCTTGCTTAATACCATAAATATATTTATTAAGGTGACAAACAAGTCTAGAGTCATTATGGACATAGCAAGGAGGTTGTTCCATGTAGATTTTTTCTTGCAATTATCCATGCAAGAAGGCAGATTTTACATCCATTTGACGGGCCTCCCATTTATGTGAGGCAGTAAGGGAAAGAACAAGGTGGATGGAATTCATTTTGGCTACAGGGGAAAAGGTTTCATTATATTCAATTCCTTCAACTTGGGAAATTTGTAACGTCCCCAGCCATCACTCCTATTGTCGGGCAACGCTACTAAGCAGAATATATATACTTATAAATAATATACATATAATCAAAATTAACATATTCAACATGGATTTACTTCTGTCATATAGAATTAAAAAGAATTAACATCATGTCAAACTTGCAACGGAATACATGATAGCATTTCAAGACACAAACATGCATCACATATAAATTAAGTACAAAATTAATACTTATCTTTCAACTGGAATAATACTACCAACTGCATGCAGACCTTCCATGAACCTCCCATCCATAGACTTCATTGATCATCACTCTCAACAGTAGGTCACCCCCGAGTTGGGACTAAGCTCCACCAGGAAAGGGAATCCTAGGCTAGGCAAGTTCAATGGGAAGACACACAGTTTATGAGGATGGATTCTCTCCCAGGAGCCACTTATGTCCACTGCTCACAGACTCTCATTCCCCACATGCACGTCCCACCCCAGGAGTATACGCCTTCACTGTCACCCATAAATTCCTTCGACTGCTAAACCTCCCTTGCCTTGGGCTTCAACAATAGGTCGGACCAGAATTCTCTGAGTTCTTTGACAGCTGCAGGACCCCTTCCAAGATTTTTCCCTTCCTCCATGCACTCTCTCACCTGGAGGGAGTTGCTCACAGGCCTGGAAACCTACCACTTCAACCACAACCACCTCCCTCACCTGGAGAGAGTGTTGCACACAGGCCTGACAACCTACTTCTTCAGCTCCATTCCAGCACAAGGAGGGAAACAATAAGGCTCAACAAGGAACATATGTTGGTAGCCAATCACTCTCAACCAAGGGACTACGTGGCCACAACATCCCATAGTTATAACACACATGGAATAGACAATTACAGTATGCTCAGATTTCACAGAAGACAGCAACCCAAATGGTTAAGAACGAATTCGAATTTGTAGTGTGGATAAATTGGGTTCACGGACACACAGGAGACACAGCTCAATCCATGGGTTTTCCATTGGTTTTCAGGGTGCGTGAAAATAAAATTATGCAGAGGTCGATGATGGAGGCCAAAAGCAGAGACCAAATGGAGTTTAGGGGAATACACCAGTTGATCACATAGGTCTCCCCATTTCGGGTTTTAGTGTTGTGTGAGGTATGCAACGATCAGACGCCGAGGTAACACGGTTCAAACAACGGATGCCTGAATGGAGGACAAACCCCCTTCATGTTTCAAATATTGGGTTAAATTGCATGTGCCTGGGCCGACACATGTCACCCATGAAGCTACATGCACTCCATCAAGTATGCGTTCCCTTTTCCCAGGAACTTAGGATAAAAATTATACTTTTCACACCACTTTGGAATAATAATAAATTATTATTCAAGGACTTAAGCCCTCAATATTATCCCCTATTCTAACCCTTCATCCCCCTTTCCCTTACCCACCTTGTGGAAGCTTAGTCCCCCATCACTCTTTCTTCGTGGTTGGTCTACACACAACGATGTTTATATTTTATTAATAATCTGCATGATTACATATACAAAATCAGGCTCCTGGCCTTTAACACTTAGGCTCTCCGGTCTAATAAACACACAATACCACTAGATTATCAATACTCTGCTCACTAGCCTACAAAACATGATTTACAATTCATAAAAATGATTACAACAGGGCTCGTCCTTGGGGATATTACAATACCCTCCCCTTATTTTTGCAATGTCATGAGTGCAACTCTTTATACAACATCAACAAGATTTTCAAAATCTTCAAAAAGATGTGGGTATTCTTCCCGCATAGCATCTTCATGTTCCCATGTCGCATCCTCAGGACTGTACCAGGTCCACTAGACCTTTACAAGCCTTATGGCTCGATTCCAGAGTTGTTTGCTTTTCTGATCCAATATGTGCATAAGATGCACTTGAAAGACACCTTCTTTCTCTACCTGAATCACATTCCAATCGATTACATGATTAGAATCAAGTATATATTTCTTAAGTAATGAAA
>JZKD02S1806824.1:27315-51580 GCA_000966675.3 Picea glauca | reverse complement strand
TCACTCTCTATGGGGTTGGTTCAAGTAGTTTTTAGATTTGGAATGTAAACATTGTAGGATATTGTAGCATGAAAACTGAGAGAGCAATAATAATAGTCATAATGAGTGAAATCCCATGAGGGGGGAGAATAAAATGAAAGAGTTATGCATTGCCACAATAACGACACTTGTTGCTTACATGGTACCTTTCCCATATTATTTTTGTGTTTGTAGACATTCCTTTACCCACCTCTTCATGTATCCATATTTGGATTTCTTAGTGATAAGTGATGGTGAGATTAATAGAACATGATGTCAAATTTGTGAGTTCTTGATATGACACTTTACACAAAAGTATTTGAGTCCCATGGACCCCTCTTTCAATCATCCTATCTTGTCGATGTGTAGCTCCTTCCTTTGTGATCCCCACAACCATCTTGGAACATTATATATTATATTCTAAAATCATATTTTCACATAACATAGAGTGCATCATGCAAATATATCACATGGTCCATAAAAAATATATTTACATCATCTATATGCCTAACCATTTTCTAATAGGGCCTTGCCCTTGATATTTTCATTAAAAATCCATACAAAACATATTTACAACATTTACATTACGAGGCCATTTATTTAATCTCACAAGGATCCATAGCCATCATTATAAGCACACATTCACAATTTATACATAATCCGATACAATACCTTCCAAGGGTTAAAACTAGGGTATTACATAAATTCTTCCCATGTGGGTTGTAATTGAGTTCTCTATCATGATTCATTCACTAGTCCCAAGCTTCATATTTCTCATGAAGATTACTTGTAGAATATGTTTTTCAATTTTTCTTTTCATAATTCAATAATTTCCAAAGACTAAACCCATAATTATCTCCATTGAAGTTTCTTGTTTCCAACACTTCTTATGTTGGAAACATTTGGGGCCTAGTCACTTTCACATACTTTAATCCGGATTATTTTGAGAACAAAATGAAGGAAGATATATAAAAATGAAATATGCAAATATATTGTGAGATACACATAAATATTGCAATAAACATAGAGATACATTAATGAACAATTTATTAATGAGAGAATGTACATAAACTGTAAAATTACAGAGTGAATGACTAGCTAGAATGGTGGTAGCTTATCTATGGGAAGAGATGTGATGGATACACTCATTCACAAGAATATGATGATGTTTACAATGAGGCTCCAAAGGTATTTTTAACATAAATAAAATCCAAAACCCTAACCCCGAAAGATGAAACACCAAAAGGTTTGTGGGCCTTGATGGGGGTAGTTGATACGTCAACTTCTCGAGGGCGTAAATTTTGCATACAATCTCTATTTGGGGCATTTGATACCTTGTCTGAAAGGTCTATCTGAGAAGTAAAATTTTTTGGGGGATTAGGGTATGTCATTGGAAACCCATTCACCCTAAAAGTCCAAAAAAACATCATTTAGGGCCTCAAAACGACCCTGAAAGTTTGGGACTCGAAAAACTATAAAAAAATGCCAAAATGGAAAATTGTTCTTTGAGCCAATGGAATAGGTGGGTGGACATTGATATCCACCTGGATCAATCCCCCCCCCTTTGAAATCAATATTCCCCATTGCGTCAAGGTCCCGGGGAAGCTTTTTCTGAATCTGAACCTTGGTGAGTTTCTTGCCTTGCTGAAGAAGTTGTCATGCTTAGCTTGTTGAAGGTTGTTATGAGCATGTTGCTAGAGGAGTTGGATCCATTCAACCAATCTAGCTGCATGCTCTACCCGAGTGTGGGATGACTCTATCGCTAAAGATGCAACATGAGTAGTATGAAGGGCTATGTTATATCTTTGCTTGATTGGGCAGTGTGGAGGCATCCTTGTAGGTGAAGCCAGAGTGTCTTTATGATCTTCTACAATCTTGTTGATCTTATTCCACTATATAGAAGGGTCTTGGGCCGAGGTTTCAGTGGTTGCAGTGTCCTTCTATTCACCTTCTGATCGAACATGAAGAGGCTAAACTTTGAAGTATGAGATATTACTTTTCGGAACTATTTTGGCGAGACAATAGTCGGAACTACCTCTGGTATCCTATAGAGATAACCCCTCAGAGTAACAATGATGTTATAGGTTCAATACTCATACACAACATGACACCTCCATATATATGGTTGGCCTAGAATAACATCACAGAATTCTAGTGGGGAAACATCACATAGTACCTCATCCTTGAAGGGCTTGATGTTGTATGATAGGAGACACTACTAGCTGACACGAAGATCTCGTCCCTGGCGGAGCCATATGATGTTGTATGGTTGCGGGTGTGATGTTGTCGGCAGATCCAAATGCTTGATGACCTCTGTCGAGATGAAGTTCTTTTTTCTTTTGATGTCAACAATAAATGCAATGGGGTCCCCTTCACCCACATCTGTGAATGGAAAAGGTGCTCCCCCTCCTCAGGTTCCTCTGGTTCTTCTGATTGGATTGTTGCAGTCACGAAAATAGATGTGGGTTCTGCATCAATGATTTTTAGCCTTTTATTGTTTTCTGAGGCAGAGTCCAAGTTGGGGCTCAACTTTGTTTCTTTGAGCTTGGATACTGATGAATTTTTCGAGCTACATTCATCGGGGTTGTGCCAAGGGATTTTGCGGAAGTCACACCACTTCCCAATGTCCTTCTTTGTCTTATCGTTGCTCTTATTTTCCTGTGGCTTGGACTGGTTGTCTTGAGGTTGATTGTTCTATGAGTTAGGGCTTCCTTTGCCATACTTTGGTTGTTGTGGATTTGCAGACCCACATTCCCACTTGTTTTGTTTTTTAAATTTCTTCTATATTTTGACAACATTGTTGAGGAAAAGATATGAAATGATCTTACTCAAGCATTTTTAGATCTTAATTGGCTAAAGCAATATAGACGGGAATATCACCCTATGTTTATAGCCATCAAAAATTGTTTCCTAATTCACAAGTATTGATTATAAGTGCTTAGCCTGGTTTTTTTTTATAAATGAAAGTTTGTTAGAAAATCCATTATTTATGTAATTTTATGAATATAACAGATGCTGAAATAAATAGAGAGACAGAAGTAAAAACACCAAGTCAATAATCGAAACAAATGAGAGATAAAGAAATCATTTATTCCATTCCAATTTATCAAAAGAATCGATCTCTTTACAAAATTCTCTAAGGAAGTTTGGACCAAAGTCAAACTTATATGTCCCCGATGAAAACAATACAAAAGGACTTCTGACAGAAAGTAAAAAACTGAAATTTAAAAACGGGATCAACTTGCCACATATTGCTTCCCACTTGACCCTGCACAATAGCCTTTGTCAGTCATGAAATTTAATTCACAAATAGACAAGTCTACACAGACTATCAAAGATAGATCAACACCTCTGAAAAGCAAGTGTCTGAATGATGTAATTCAACCCTGAATCTTGTTGTCTACAATAGGACCCTACTATCATAAAAAAGAATTAAGCTTTCAATGAATTAAATAATGAATGAAAATTGAATTATCTCAACAAAACTCAAAGAGCAGACCTTAGTATGTTTGTCCTTCTATTCTCCTCTTGTTCCTCATTTTCCCTTTGCCTTTAAGCAATTAGGATTAATTGAAGTAGTTGAACTACTTCTTTAGGTAAGTTAACTAAAACTCAACCAACTTTTTAGTTAAGGGGGAAAAGTTATAAAATCATAATAAGGGTTTTTAATAAATAATAACTAGTAGGTGGGATACCTTGTGACTCCCTTTAGTTCTTTAACAAACATAACACAACTAGTTAATCAATCAAAATATCCTTTCTTGTGACTCCCATCATCACTCTCACAATTTGACAATTTATATCAATGACAATTGAAATTATTTCCAAAAATATATTATCCATATATCCAAAAAATAGTGTGTTGTCCAAAATTTCAGAAGTCAAATGTTCTCAACAATAAAAACACTTAAAACCCATATTTTCCACTCTGGGAGGCAATATTTCCCTTGTTGTTGTTTTCACCCTTTGATCTCTCTGAATTTTCCTTAGGTTACGTGGAGTCTTTAGGCCTAATCTCACTGATCACATGAGAGCAATAATCTCTCAAATGCATGCAGGAGGACACGGATTTAGCATATTCATTTGAGGGTGAGGAGGGGGCAGCAACGACTTTTCCTTTGTTAGGAGCATGGTGGGCCTCATTTTTTAACATTTTTCTTGCATGGTGAGTGGACAGGGGCAGCTTGGACAATTTGATTAACAGGTGGAGGAGAATGTAGAGATAAGTTAGGCCAGCCACGATGTTGGGAGACTGTAGGGTGGACAATCTCTTGCCATCCTTCGTTTTCAGGGACTTTAGGTTGTAGTGAGACATGAGAGGGAACTGGGATACTAGGGATATGTGGGGCTTGGAAGGGAGGCCTTTCTGGCCTAGGTTGGACCAGTCCTTTCCCAATCCAGTTAAAAAATACATCTTGAAATAGTTGACCCAACTCTTGCGAGTCTACATCAAAATGTATAGAGAACCTTGGCCTTCTAGGGCCCTTGTTCCAATTTCCTCTTCCTCTGTTACCCCAGCCATGGATACCTCTATTGAAAAATATCATTCATGTATGCATTATTGATTAGCAAATAGTTTCTTCAATAACCATACATGACATCTCTTTTAAATATGAAACAAATTTTGGTTCAACAACACATCAGACTCATGCAATCCAATGCATACAAATCGTTTAATACTTGTCAATGAGTAGGGGGCGAATAAGGGTTCTGGGATATGTGAGGGTTTGTATTGAACAAAAAGTGTTAAAATGAGGGGGAACATATCATGATTACTGTTCAACAAATCATCAAACAATCAAATGTATCGTAAATCAAAAGAATACATCATTGTAATTCATCCATGTGTGATCCCTTAATTGTCATAATACAAAATCTATCTAAACTATAATTAAATTTTAAGAACAGGGAGTGGATAATGAATATGGGAAGGTGAGGGGAGTTGTAATGTGAGAAAAGTGAAAGAATGGTAGGGAAAAGAACAAATATTGTTCATAAAACTAATTAAATAATCCATAAAAACAACTATGTATTCAATACAAGGATACCAATACCAATTAACAATTTTCCTGTTTGTCAAAATTGTTCATTGTCCCACATCCAATTCTTCAAACTTCCTCAATTAACACAGTCTATAGTCATACTCAGAATCACTATGCCTTTCAACAGTCTTGTTAAGAGAATACTTGTTTCCTTTCATTTCTTTTTCTTTTTTATTTAAAACAAAATCAAAAGAAGCACATAGCCATGTTGCTTCATCTTTGTCCAACATATATTTCTATAAAATACCAACCACTGCCCATAATTCGCAATTGCCCAAATTAAACATAGACACAGGTCTTTTCCCAAGTTGAACAGACTTTTTAAAACTTGCCCAATTTCATTCTAATATTAACCAATAAAACTTGCAATGAAACCATAATACAAAACCCAAGCTTAATTTATGATGGTGCAATTAAATAAAACAATGCACAATGTCTCCATAACCCATACACAGTAAACAATGAAATCGCAATCATCAATTTCCATAAATTGTCATGATCCCGATCGAGACTAGTGAAACATACATCAATCACCATTTGGCAATTGACATCAAGATGTATGAACATAATGATCAAATGCATAACGAAAAGAGATAGCCATTGGTTGCACATTATCACTGATTCCAATCAACCAAACTAATCAATAAAACCAAGCTAGTTTTTCAACGCAACTGTCATAATGAAAAGAGACAATCCCTTAGTTGTGTATCAATTCTCATCCCCAATCGCAACTTTCAACTCAATCAAACAGAGACAATATAATACTCAAAGAAATTGTCATAACCACTCAACCAATATTTGGGGTTATCAAAATCGGGCTCTGTAACAATGAACACACGAAGTAATCAGGAGTTTTCTCGGTCATCAAAGAACAGAGAGAATGGAGGTCGAACATATCAACAATAGGAAGAAACCATTTGAAACAAGCACGGTGGAACCACATGCTTTTTATAACTCTTAGTTTGTGTAATAGTGTGACAGTTCAACACCGGGTAGAGTAGGAAATGATGCAGAGGAGAAACAATTGCTCACTGGACAGTAACAAATATAAAAAAAACACAGAGGCATACCCCCTGAGCCTTTCTCAATATCTGAACCAATTTATAACAATGCCAATAGGAATGCAGACCCGAGGTACCACCAACAACCATAAAGCATACATCTTGGCATAGTGGCCACCCAATAACCAACTTTATTGATGCCAATACCACAAAAATAATCCCACTACCAGGTGAATAACCCACAACCATGGCTCTTGAAGATACATAGTGACCAAAAGGTAGTTCGAAAACATATACAACAACCTGAATACAACCAGACATGGTTACCATAACTGTGAGGAAGCGGCCAACAAAGCTAAATAGAGTGAAACCCTCCAACCAAATACCCATAACTTCTTAAGACAATAGAGATCCATCACAGTTTTTGTAACATCCCCGACCATCCATTGGATGGTTAACGCTGCTACGTGGAACATTCACATATATATGACATGCATTTTAATGAATTTAAAACACTTAATCAAAATAAACACAGAATTACTACTACCATATAGAATCAATGGAACTAACAGTAATTCATATACTCAACGGAATACATGATAACATTCAACCATCACAAACATACATAACATATAAATTAAGCATCATAATGATACTTATCTTTTCAACTAGAGTAACACCACCAACTATGTGCAGACCTTCCATGAACCTCCCAGCCATAGACCACACTGCTCATCACACTCAGCAGTGGGTCACCCCCCAGCTGGGACTAAGCTCCACCGAGGGAAAGGAAATACTAGAGTAGGCTGAGGTTACAAGAAACTGCACAGTGCAACTGGAAGGATTCTCTCTAGGAGCCTTCTTACGCCCACTACTCACAGAATATCATTCTCCACATGCCTGTTCCACCCCAGGAATATGCACCTTCATTGTTCCATAGTCCATCGGTTTCTCCACTTCCCTCTCAAGGTCTCGGCAACAAGTCGGTTCAATAATTCTCAGAACTTTATAGCTGGTGTTGGAATCTCTCTAGGAGAAAACCACTTCCCAACGAACTCTCTCACCTAGAGAGAGTTGCTCATAGGCCTGACAACCTACCTCTTAAACTCAGCTCCAACACAAGGAGGAAAACCACAAGGGTCAACAAGGAACAAATGATGGCAACAAACCACACTTAGTCGAGGAACTGCATAGCCACAACAACCAACAGTTATGACACACACGTTACAGACAAATACGGGGTGCTCAGGTTTCTCAGGAAGGCAACACAGGACGACTTCACAATTTCTGTTTTCATATATGTGAGGGTATGCATAGGTCAATCCAGAGCTAAACGAAATTCATAGAGGATACACATGGGATAACTTGAACTTTTCCCAGATACACGGCTCAGTGTATCGGTTTTCCCCACGAGTTTTCAAGGTGTATGACTAGAGAACAAAACACAAAGTTCGATGATGGAGGTCTCGGGTTCAAACTGTGGATGGAAGAATTGACAGGACCCCCCCAACAGTACTGCCTTTCCCAACTATAACTACATGTGCCTGGGTCGACACATGTCTTCTTGCAGCTGCATGCATTCCACTTCGCACCCATTCCCTTTCCCATGAACTTAGGATAAAAACGTGGCTTTCACACATCTTTTGGAATAATAATAAATTATTATTCTCAAGGACTTAAGCCCCTAATCTTATCCCTTCTTTCCAACCTTTCATCCCCTTCTCCCTTACCCAGCCTTGTGGAAGCTTAGTCCCCCATCAATCTTTCTTCGTTTTGGTTTACACGCAACAATGTAATTATATTAAATATATGAGAATTTACGCATATACAATAGTAGGCTCATTGGCCTTTGCATCTAGGCTATCTGGCCTAATCACCACATAAGCCTCCTAGCTTATTATAACTCTTCTCACTAGCCTATCCAATACGTTTACAATTCATAATTACAACTGGGGCTCTGCCTGGGGATATTACAATCCCCTCCCCTTATTTTTTCACTGTCCTAAGTGCAACTTGTTTATACATATATAATTCAAAAATTATTCAAAAAGCTCCAAGATTTAGCTATTGGAAGCCCATTATCCACCTGGTGCTCTACTTTCAAGCACCAATTCTAGTGTCCATATCGCAGTTGAAACTCAATTTCTCTATCCCATGGAGTTGCTTTAGGAAGCATTCAACTTATTTTTCCTTGTTACTTGGTTCAATTCAACCTAATTGAAATCACCGAATGGTTGTAGATCCACGATGTTCCATCCATTGATAAAATCTCAGCGGTGCTATGAATCCACAGACATAAACACTCTGCTCATACACCTATTCATTCAGAAGCAACATTAGAACATACATGCAATATATATACAGGCAATTCTAATAGCATTATAACTTGTATACAAATTATGAGATACATAGCATACATTGAATAGAGAATTGATACTTATCTTTTGATTGAGAAGACTTCCATATCAACATGGTCTAGGCCAAGGTACCAAACCCCAAGAACACTCCAACCAACGGTCTCTCTTCCCCACATGCGTGTCCCACCCCAGGAGTGTGCACCTTAACCGTCACACAGTCCATCAGCTGTTACACCTCCCTTTCCTTGGGATTCAACAATAGGCCAGACCGGAAGTCTTAGAGCACCATGGCTCGAGGAGTTCCAACTTCTCTCAGAGGTCTCCAATTGACATCTTCCCCAAGCTACTCTTTGTAGTCAACATTCTACTTTAATCAACATCATCTCATCTGCATCGCCCACATGCAGTTATCATGAGAGAACATAAGAGAATTCATTTAGGAACTCCAACTTAGTTCAAAAAGGAATTCAACTTTTTCCCTAAAACATAAAATTCCATTTCATAATTCTTCTTGGGTGTTGCCATATTAGGATTGCAACCTTCCTTGTGGTTTCCACAAGCACCAAACTTCATACCATTTTCCTGCAAGGATTCATCTTGCATACTACCAACAATTGTCAGTATTTCCTGTCCACCATAATTCAATTGTAATATGTACAGTAGAATTGTCTGCATCTAGCAATTCAATCATAATTACCAAATAATTTAATAAAATAGAATGACTCGTCATTATATGCATATGCATGTTTACAGTAATATCTCTAAATTCATTACTTCTTTTTCTGAACAAGAAAAATTCCTGTAGTCAATGCTCATGGGACTACTTGACTTGCAACATTCCTGTTGCAATGTCTAACACCTCCCTGAAATATCCTCAACTTCATGAGTTAACAACATTTCAGCTGCTAGCAACAATTATTTCCATGCAATAATATATATGTGCATACTTACAAAACATATTCAACCATTGCATTTAGTATACAATTCTATCGCTTACTATGCATGAGTGCAATTCTCAATGCATACTTATTCAATGCACCTTGCATTGAATTACATAATGCTCTTTATCTCAATCATGTATCTCACCATCCATAAGTTGGAATTGTGGTCAATGTGTTGACACATTCTCCACACACTTCCTATTGTCTTCCCAATTAATTGGATGCATTCCTTTTCGACCTGAACACTACACCAAGAATATAATTATGTGGTGTTCATTAGTGTTAGTAAAAAGGTTGTATTCCAAGTTTTATTTGAAGGTGGGAAGCTTTTAGTACCTGTGTGGATCATAACCTTTCCATATCCATACCTTGCCATATCCAACCATGTCCTAGTCTCATACATGACTAGCTTACTCGCATTCATTCCTATAACAAGTTCTCAACTTTTAATTCTTTGGTTATTACCCCATAACGAAATTAACATGACATTCTACTATGTCAGTGTGTGCATTTAGAAGCTAAAAATATTTGAATTAATATAGGCCTCCAGCCTTTACCACATCTAGTGGTATGCATTCAATAATATAATCATGTGATTTTATAAAATAACTCTAGCTGAGGAAGTTCTTATCTAAATTTCCTTTCAGCAATTATGCAAAAAGAGTAATAAAAAACTCATACCTACATGACTACCATTAATAAATTTTATACTACCTGAATGTCTGATGGTAGTAGAAGATTTCATTATTATTTTATCAAACTTATAACCAACACTTCATCTCTTTGTTGATTCCCTCCTTTTGCAACAACATCACCAACGACACTTGCAAAAATGTAAGCATTATTTCCTCTAGCTAACCCAACAAGCCATAACATACTTGCTGCCATAGAAATTGCAGCAACTTCTTTCTCCCTAAAAAAATTTCCTTGTTGATCCCAGAAGTCTACAATTCTTCCCAGATTCCTGAATCTTCTTGTGCTATCATTGTAGTCACTATACATGCCTATTTTTGTCTTGATCACTTTTGATGCAGTGCCCCCACCTCAGCGAGGTCTCCTGACCTCTCGGTCAATGAATCTTCAAACTCTCAGAGTTGGAGCATCTCTTCGGGTCCCTACTAGAACCTCCATGAAACAAATCCACAGGTCCTTGCGTGAACTAGCGGCGAGCACAAGATTCCTCTACGTGACCACCAGTTATACCACGTGCCTATCCAAAAGGCGCTTCATGATCTCAAACTTCGGGTGTTTTGTTGTAATTCAACCCTGACTCTCCTGATCCCTGAAGTCCGAACGAAGAGCCTAGCGAGTGCTAGCTTCGTTCCTTTGACCTTTGACGAGGTGACCTCCAACTATGACATGAGGTCCAAATCCCACGCGCTTTGGGACTTCACACTTTGCGATGTCGTAAGACTACTCACCTCCCTCCTTCTGATACCCGAAACCTTCTCCCCAACGAAGGAGATCAACGATCAGATCTGCTTCGAAGTGTTAAATGAATCACGGCTCTTATCTTCCTCATGACTTCACTGGATCTAATGGCGCGCGACTGTCAGCACCTCTCTCCTCCATGGATCTCTACCATCCGTTGAGATTCTTGATAGGTTTCTTCTATCCAACTCTATGTCAACCCTTATGAACTTGTTTTCCACGAGGTGATTTCAACCCTTGTCTTTCCTCTAAAAACTTGAAAACTATATCCTTCCTGAGCTTGATTCTCACTGCAAATCAAGGATTCTCAAGAATCTCGCTCACACTCCTTGTGGCCTTCACGATAACCCCTGGCTATCTGGAACTCCAACTCTATGCACTCCTTGCAATAGAATTTCTTCAACCTCCTTCCCTTGGGTTGGATAAGTATAAGACTTAACTTGGCCTGCGCACACCTTGCATGGCTCTGTGATACCCTTGCACTTCTGTTGGTATAAGTTTCATGGTATCTCTTTTTATCTTTCTGAGGTAAACCTAGAATCTCTCGACGCACTCCTTGTAGGAATTCATTCAATTGATACATACAACAACCATAATACACCATAAAATTGGATCAAAGCATTCTTATATTGATTTATCTTTAGAAGTCATTCCATTTTTAAATTATTTGACTTGATATCTCCATACTCTTGTGGAAATACCTTTAGACCCTTGGAGTGCATCCACAATCCTTTACTATTCTAGCTTTCCTCCCTGGAGTGTTGACATGAATTCCTATTAGCTAGATATCCATCTTATGATTTCTTCTTCCATTATCTTAGGATGTTCATGGACTTGACTCCATACAAGAGTTTTTCTTTGTCTACTTTGCATACTTGCCATCACATATTATGTTGATATTAATTTTCAGCATTCCATTAGTATTTGGATTCCTCAGATTCAGCTCTTGCATGAATGAATCATAATTCCATAAAACCTTCTTTCCTTGTTCCCATTCTTTGTGTCTCCATACGAACTTATGGTTCATGCATTATCATATATTTCAAATGGATTTCTCCACCTAGTATTCACATTTGATGTGCAAGGATTTTCACCTGGACTGTCTTCCCCAAAAAGGAATCCCATTTGGGGTTTCCAGGTTTCTTATCAAACCCAACATCTGATACAATGAATTCTGAAAAATCTCAAATGTAGAATAAATAATTTCCCCTCTCCTTCTTCCTTCTTTCTTCTATCTAAAGACATCTCTAGCACTTCTTATGTTTTAATGTAACCATTACATCTAGAATCCTCTTTTCGAGACCTTCCCAATCACAGCTTCCTTGCTCAATTTTGAGCCTTGAGCAGAAAGTTATGATCCTTTAAAACTTGTGCTTCTTCTATGATGCACTTCTTGTGCAACGATCTCTTTTCTCTGAGCTAATGATTCTTAGATCTTTGTTGGACCCTATCATAAATTTCCCAGGTCTTCAGTATTCTTTTGATGCGGGTTCAAACCAGCTGGAACCTACAGGCTTCCTTCCTAACCCATTTTCCCTTCTTTAACACAGATTTTCGGCAGTAGCCCCCATTTTCCTTGATTCATTAACTCGCATGGGACCACAACTATGACCAAGTGCTAATAGTTGGGTGCTTACTCGAAACTTCGGGTTTCGGAAGTCTTCAAAGTACATCTCAATAGTCTCTCAGAGTTATGAATTAACAAACTCGCGAAGTAAGGTGGATTGATGGCCCACGACTACCCAACGTCCAACAGTTGATACCCACTGTGTAACTTCAGGCGTCGGAGCTTCGAGATTTCGAAACTTCAAAGCTTTAGGACTTCGGACCTCAGATCTTCAGAAATTCAGATTTTCGCGCTTGCTTCCTTCCAAACTCCTGAATTCTGAATTTTTGGACTTATTTACCCTTCGGGTCCACATAGTACAGATGTCACCATCTCAGGCGGTAGCACGTGGCATGTCTAGGAAGGTCTACGTAACCCCTGACGACATCATCCTGCCCTACCACATTTCTCCTTTTTCCTTCGAAACTTCGGGTTTTCGAAGTTGTTGCATCAGCACATCCCACTTCTCTCGATTTTTGAACTCCAAAGTTACAATCTGTCATGAGATCTAATGTCTCACAACCACTCACGCATAGACCCAACGGTTCCTATCTACACTTCACCACGCACTTTACCTTCCACTCTTGGTTTGATCTAACGGTAAGCTTTTTCCCAGATCTACGGTGTATATTTCCTCTAGGATTTCAGAGCTTCAGGCTTCAAAAGTTTGTGCATCAGACTTCACTAAAGTCACGAAGTCTGAAGGGATTCCGGATTAACTCTTCTGTACCTTCCCCAGATCTGACGGTCGTAAGGGATTTCCCTTCCTTCTGAACAAATCCTATGGCGCAGAACAAACTATGTTACTCTATGGATTTCCAAACAAATTCATGGCTAACTGCCTCGCAACATTACCAGATCTGACGCTCGTGAAGGATTCTCCTTCTCTCAAACAGATCCTAAGGTCCACATTACTCTGTGGCCCAATACCACTTCTGTCGTGGTTTTACGACACCGCTACTCCTCCTGATCTTCGTAACATGACCAAGATAACTTCTTGGCACTCAGGAAGGTTCTGAGGTTCAAAATTCGTCCTCAAGACACAATTTCCTCTTGAAACCTTAGGTCCAATGACCACTTATCTAGCCCATTCAAGATCAATGTTTGAAACCTTGGCTCTGAACTTGAATTTTGTCCATTTCAACAACAATTATTTTCCGAAACTTTTGCTTCAACTACCACTAACATAGCTCATCCAGGCTCAGTGTTGAAACCATGCTCTGAGACCATTTTGTAACATCCTCGGCCATCCACTGGTCGGTTAGCGCTGCAACGTGGAACATTCAGATATATATGACATGCATTTTAATGAATTTAAAACACTTAATCACAATAAACACGGAATTACTTCTACCTTACAAAATCAATGGAACTAACAATAATTCATATATGCAACGGAATACATGATAACATTCAAGCATCACAAACATGCATAACATATAAATTAAGCACATTAATGATACTTATCTTTTCAACTAGAGTAACACCACCAACTACGTGCAGACCTTCCATGAACCTATCAGCCATAGATCACACTGCTCATCACGCTCACCAGTGGGTCACCCCCGAGCTGGGACTAAGCTCCACCCAGGGCAAGGAAATCCTAGACTAGGCTGAGGTTACAGGAAACTGCACAGTGAAACTGGAAGGATTCTCTCCAGGAGACTTCTTATGCCCACTACTCATGGACTCGCATTCCCCACATGCATGTTCCACCCCAAGAATATGCACCTTCATTGTTCCACAGTCCATCGGCTACTCCACTTCCCTCTCAAGGTCTCGATAATAGGATGGATCAAGAATTCTCAGAGCTCCGTAGCTGGTGTTGGACTGTCTCTAGGAGAAAACCACTTCCCAACGAACTCTCTCACCTAGAGAGAGATGCTCACAGGCATGACAACCTACCTCTTCAACTCATCTCCATCACAAGGAGGACAACCACAAGGCTTAGAAAGGAACATATGATGACAACAAACCAAAATAATCCGAGGAACTGCATGGCAACAACAACCAACAGTTATGACACACACAGCATAGACAAATACGGGGTGCTCGAGTTTCTCAGGAAGGCAACACAGGACAACTTCACGGTTTCTATTTTCAAATATCGATGAGGGTATGCATAGGTATATCCAGAGCTAAATGGAATTCATAGAGGATACACATGGGATAACTCGATCTTCTCCCAGAGACACGGCTTAGTCTGTCGATTTTCCCCACGGTTTTTTCAGGGTGCGTGACTAGAGAAAAAAACACAGAGGTCGATGATGGAGGTATCGGGTTCAGACTGTGGATGGAAGAATGGATAGGACCCCCCCAACAATACTGGATTTCCCAGCTATAATTTCATGTGCCTAGGTCGACACATGTCTTCTTGCAGCCGCATGCGATCCACTTCGCACCTGTTCCCTTTCCCAGGAACTTAGGATAAAAACATGTCTTTCACATAGCTTTTGGAATAATAATAAATTATTATTCTCAAGGACTTAAGACCCTAAACTTATCCCCTCTTTCCAACCTTTCATCCCCTTCTCCCTTACCCAGCCTTGTGGAATCTTAGTCCCCCATCACTCTTTCTTCATGGTCGGTCTACACGCGGCGATGTAATTATATTAAATATATGATAATTTACACATATACAATAGTAGACTCACTGGCCTTTGCATCTAGGCTCTCTGGCCTAATCACCACATAAGCCTCCTATCTTATTATAACTCAACTCACCAGCCTATCCAATATGTTTACAATTCATAATTACAATTGTGGCTCTGCCTGGGGATATTACAATTTTCACAACACAGAACAGTCAACGAAATCATAACTTCAACAAACCAATTCTTTCATTTGCAAAACGAATAACCACACATCCGTTCTAGAGAGAATACCCACGCATTTACATAGTTGCCAATATTAGGAAAACACAAACCAATACATTACTGAGCCATCATTCGTTTCATACACAGAGTGAAATTCATGGATGGGCGAAAAGAACCATACCTGTAACCAATAGCTTTAAAAAGGGTGAGTTGGTCGAGCAGTTCCTTCTAGGCTTGAATCTTAGAGATTAACCACCAGCCAAAACCAAATGAACAATAACCATGCTAGGGTGATGGCCTGATGGGAGAATTACGGAGTGACGTGCATTTATTGCATGTCGCTTCCATCTTCCTCCACATTCAATTTCAAAGTACACAACAACCAGTGATCACCAATACCATTAACCATACCATTAATTCCAACCATTGAAACTTGCGACATATTTCTTGCCAAATAAACCACCCAAATATGCATTAACCATTGCCAAAACATACCATACCATATATCAAACATGCCCTATATAACTCAATATAATTCGTATAGCCACTAACCATTGCTAGTTAGGATTAACACTAACTTTTTTTCATTTCATTTGCACATAACCTCTTAACATTGCATAGTATAGTCCCTTTCTTTTGGATTTTTTTGTTATAAGTCTCTTTCCATTTCTTTTGTTTTATGTTGTTTCTAACATATGTCTTGTGCAGGTGCATCCAGGTAATAATCATGGTGATATAATCAATGTAACAATTGTAGTATATGCCACTCATAACATAGAATTAGAGCTTAGAATAATAGAATCATCACATAAAATGCATTATCCACTTGCCATTATGTCAAAAAACAAAACCAAGACTGCATAATCAACCATATAAGATCTTGTAAGCAACACAACAGCATAAAATGTGTGATATGAATATCTTTGAGCCTCCAGTCTACAAGGGGGTCCCACCTACTAGTATTATATATCATTAGCATAGTTTAAATAATAGGCTTTAGAAATACTTTGCAGGTGAAATTCCTCATTGCGATTTTTATCGTCAAGAAGCATATCGATAAGCGGCTCGCAGTGATGATATGTCCAGAAACTCCATTTCAATTTGGATGTACTTGTGTAGAGCCTAGAGATATTTTAGAACTAGATGTCACTCGGAGTCTTTGATACCCATATAGGTGCGCAAGTTATGGAAGGTATTTGTGAACTCCAACACTATTTGGCCCCTCTCTTGATGCAGTGTCGTCCATCTCATGTATTGGTCATCATAGTTTCCCATAGGGTAATATTGCTCCTTGACCACATCCATTAAAAAATCCCAAGTGGGATTGGCCCCAAATATTCCAGATTCCTCTGTGGAATTTTTCTCCCAATAATTTTGTGACATCCCCTAAAAATAAAATATTTTTATTTTTGTGTGCTAGAAAATTATTTTCGTTTTTGGCAAATTCGAATCTGGAAAATTTTTTACATTTATGGCAATTTCGAATTTCGAATTTAATAATTGTATTTAATTATTGTGACTGTTGAGCAGAGATATGTTTGGACTCAACTAACTATTTGACTATGACACTTGTATCACAACTGAATAATTATATTAACTGCAGGAGGACAAATGGAACAACCATGTTAAAAATCAGCTGACCATGACTCCATGAGTGGGGAACAAGTTGGAACTACCTCTAGGCTGATGATTACAAGTGGAAAATCAGAGATTTGGCCACTGGCAACCCCTAAAAGTTAGGGATTGAGAAAGCTGCGAAAATCCCCAAAGGAGGGAAAAGACCTAGGAAAATAAAATGAATATATAGCATATGCGAGGAGGTAGGACACTACCAAGTATGCTAGGAAATGATTCCTAAGCTCCCTTGTTGTTATGAACACTGCAGTTTGAGTGTGAGGCAAGAGGATCCTGTTGAAACTGAATTGCCTTGCTGTTATGAGCACTGTTGAGTAAGTGTGAGGCAAGAGGATAACTGTTGGAATTGAAGGACATTGTTGAGGAGGAGTTTCCAAGTTTGCCCTCATGGATTCATGGTCAGTCTAGGGGGTGAATCGGGCAAGTAGATTTGGCTTCCCTGTTCTATGGTTGGGAGGAATGTGGTTGTTCCTTTTGTCTTCCCACGGATTGGATTCGGATATGTTAATTTTCCCCTCTCTATTATGAATGGCTATGTATTTTGATGTTATGTATCTATTGAATCTGAACAGGAATAAGTTACCTTATGTATCTGTATAACCTTTTTACATCTGGTGTATTGTATCTGAATTAAATCGGATATGTAATGAGTTTCTTTCTGCTTTCTGTTTGAATGTGTTATCCGATACTATGTATCTAACAATATGCTCTAACAATATGCAATCAATATACTAGATGTGTATAGAATGACAAAATTCGGGAATTAAAGAAATTTGGAGACCCCTTTTTGTTTTTCTTTGGATACTAAACAATCTTGAGAATCGACGTCTTCGAAGGATTTTGTTTCCCTTTTTTTTCCTTTCACTTGAGAATGGGCTGCCCCTTTCCTTAGTCGAGGTCTATGACGAATTTAGAGATTTCCCTTGTGGAAAACTTTTATCGTTTTGTACCCTTCTGCGCGTATAAAATTCTTAAGTCTTTATGCTTTCGAAATTCGGGAATGGTGGTGTGTTGTTGTTTGGCATTTAAAACCCCAAAACCCTGAACCTCGAAAATCCCAAAATGTTAATTCCTCATTCCTTTTTGCAATTTTCGAGAATTGTGTCACCTCTTCGGAATTCGGGAGTTGTTGTGTATTGTTGTTGGATATTTGAAACCCGAAACCACGAATCCTGAAATCTTGAAGTGATAGTTCCTCGTTCATTTTCGCAATTTCGGGAATTGTTTATGTTTGATCGCATTTCGGAAGTTGTTTATGTTGAAGTTTGGGCACTGGAACTCATGAAGTCCCGAACCCCGAAACCCCGAAATGCGGGTCCCCACCTTTTCTCTTTTCGAAATTTGTTGTATGTTAGAAGTTGACCTTTGAAACCCCGAAGCCCGAAATCCCGAAGTGTTGGTTCCACACCCTTTCACCTTCGGAATTCAGGAATTGTTGTGTGTGGTGGTTCGACATTTGAAACCTCGAAATCCCAAAATGTCAGTTCCATGTTCTTTTCTCTTTGCAGTTTCGGAAATTTTTTGCGGTTGATTTTTTGGATTTTGAAGTCGCAGGATTTCGTAACCTGAAATCCCGAAATGTTAGTGCCTTTCTTTTCGCAATTCGTGAATCGTGGTATGTTGGATGTTTGGTTATGAAAAACTGTGAAACCCCGAACCCCAAAAATCTCAAAATGCAAGTCTCACCCTTTCCCTTCTCGCAATTCGAAAAATTGTGTATGTCAAGGGTTGGACACCAGAACTCGTGAAATTTCGAATCCCGAAATCCCGAAGTGCAGGACCCATCTCCCTTTTTTTCATTTTGGAGGTTTGTATATGAGGCTGTTTTGGGCACTTGCACTCACGAAATCCCGAGCTCCGAATTCCCGAACAACTAATCACCTTTCACATTTCTGGGATTTATTGTTTGACTTTTGTGTTCAGGAAAACCCGAACCCTGAAACCTCGAAGTACTTGGCATCTTGTCGAAATTTCGGGAAATGTTGTGTGTCCGGCTCCTGTATTCGTGAAACCCCGAATCCCAAAAACCCGAAATGTTGGCCCACAATTGTTTCATATTTCGGATTTCGGCAAACAATAGGTTCCTTCGTTTTGTTCGGCACTTATGATCACCGAAATCTGACTGACCTCTATTTTCCTCACAAAGCTGTAGGAACTTAGAAGAAACTTATTGTATGGGAACAACTCTTTTAATGTAATGAATAGACTGGTATAAGAACGTTGGAGAATCCTCATCTCGGAAAGAGGTATGGGAGTAAAAGACCGTATTACAAGTCAATTGTATTGTAGACATAGGGTAATATTTTTTTGTAGGGTTTTGGTCATAAAAACCCCAAAGTTGTTTGTATTGTTAAGACTGTGGTAGGGTTATAGGTACTAGCAAATAAGAGAGTAATTATAAATTTCAGGATCTTAATTAAACATTGAAGTGATGAGTGGATACTCATTATATCGTCGATTAGAAGACTTAAGTTGAATGGTAAGGACAGTCGATGACCGTAAGGACTCTAACAAACCTTCAAACTCAAGTCTTCTAACAGAAAGCTTACTTGCTTGAGATCTCGAAACTTTTCAAGGATAAATGTACAAATAAAAAAAATAAATTATGGTGATTTTATGAGGTACATTACATATGGTATCAGAGAAAAATTTACAACACTGGGCTTGAACAGGGCCACATTAATTGCTTAGTACATATTCTGATTTATGAAAAAACTAATAAATATTGTGGATTACAAACAGAAAGCTTTTATGTTTTGTGTTGAATAATGGCAGCCCAAGAAGGTGCAGAAATCAGGGTGGAAGAGAATCCACAACAAGGACCTCCTGGAGATCCAAGATAGAACAATGATGGAAGCTCACCCCCGGAGGTGTTGGAAACAATGAGAAGCCTTATAGTTGAACTACAGGTTTTGAAGGCCGACAATGAAAAATTGACGAAGGCACAACAGGAACAGCAAGAGATAAATTAAGTCTTGTTGCGTAGTATAGTAACCAAGAAAATTCCAAGGGATGATAACCCTAAGGAAGAGGTCAGCAAAAGGGCCTCCAAGAACTCTGGTGCAAAAACAGAAAAAGGAGATAGTTCGTCTGAATGGACACCTTCAGCTGAAGACAAAACCATACCAGACAAAAAAATAAAACAAGCATACCACCTTGAAGGAGAATTTAAAAAGATTAAACCAGCTACTTTTGATGGAGAATCTAGGACAGGAGAGAAGCTGAAGCATGGATGTTGGACATCAAAAAATACTTCCAAATCTATAACTATTCTAGTAACATGAAGGTCAGAATGGCCATCTACAATATAAAAGGGAAGGCTAGCATCTGGTGGCAGGACCTGAAACTGGCCAAGGGCCTAAAGGAGAAACAGCTGGAATGGTCAGACTTCAAGAAGTATTTCAAGAAACAATACCTTTCTGAAAGATATTATGAAAGGAAGACAAAATAATTTTACGAATTACGACTCGGACAAATGACAATGGATGACCTTATAAATAAATTTCTGGAACTACTAAGGTTCGTACCATACATCCGGGAGGATAAAGTAAAACTCCAACAATTCTTAAGTTGTTTACCACATTCCTACAGGGATAGAATTGAGTTTGACAACCCCAAATCCTTGAGTGAGGCATTCAGGAAGGCACGAATGTGCTATGACCAGTATAAACAGTGGGTAGAGTTTCCCAAGACCTGGAAAGATAAGAAGCAAAATGGAATGCACCAGCGGAAGAAGGGATACCAGCCAGCTACTTATCGGAATGCAGCAAAAAGTTTCCCAAGGAAGGATTTTCACTCCAATCATCCGAATACGCAAGGTAGCGGTAAACCTGAGAATGAAGAAGTTTGGGGACAACTCCCGCGAACCATTAAAGTGTTGGGAGTGTGGAGAGCCTCATCTAAGGAGGAACTATCCACGTTTAATTGCAGAAAACAACACTGTTATTCACAATTTGCAGGAAGCCTCGACAGTGGGTGACATGGGAAGAAGTCTGCATCGGATAAATGAAACCATAGATGGTCGACAAGCTGACCACCAATCCTCGATGGTAGAGAATGAAGGTAAAATCCATGACACTCGAATTTATATTTTAATTGACCCTGGAGCTACGTTAAGTTATATTACTCTCGATATAGTAGAGTCAAATAAACTTAAGAAACAAAAGCATGTAGAATCTTAGCTTGTACAACTAGCAACAGGTACTAAAAGAAAAGTAGTTAACTTTATTTATGATCTTGAGTTCAGCTTAGATGGTCAAAAGATAAGGACCAATCTGAACATCCTACCACTAGGATCGTATGATATGATTATCGGGATGGATTGGTTGGAACAACGCAAAGCGGTATTAGACTGTTATACAAAGATACTTAGCTATAAAGATAATTTTGGCATGGTTAGAACAACCCAAGGTATACCAAAACCTGTGTCAGTCAGACAAGTTTCAATGATGCAATTCAAGAAATGTATTAGAAAGGGATGTCAAGTTTACATCATCCAAGTGACGAATTTATTAGAAAAAGAAGATAAACCCAAGTTAGAAGACTTTGTTGTCATTCGTGAATTCAGAGACATGTTTGTTGATGAGATACCAGAATTACCTCCTAGGAGAGAAATAGATTTCTCCATAGACTTACTACCGGGATCAACTCCTATCTCAAAAGCACCCTACCGAATGAGTCTACCAGAACTAACAGAATTAAAAATACAATTACAGGAATTGTTGGACAAAAATTATATCAGACCAAGTGTCTTGTAATGGGGAGCACCAGTCCTCTTTGTGAAAAATAAAGATGGTACTCTAAGACTATGTATCAATTATAGACAACTGAACAAAGTGACCATTAAGAACCAATACCCCTTACCCAGGATAAATGATCTGTTTGATCAAGTTGGTGGGGCCAAGATCTTCTCAAAATTGGATTTATGCTCCGGTTATCATCAAGTTAGGATAACGGACCAAGACATAAACAAAACAACTTTTCGTACAAGATATGGACACTGCGAGTTTGTAGTCATACCTTTCGGACTCACTAATGCACTAGCCACATTTATGTGTTTGATGAACAACATTTTCCACCAGTACTTAGACAAGTTCGTAGTAGTATTTATCGACGATATTCTAGTCTATTCTAAAATGGAGGATGAACATGATGAACACCTAAGAATAGTTCTACAAACACTAAGGAAACACAATCTATACACAAAATTCGATAAATGTGATTTTTATCAAAAGGAAATACAATACTTAGGACACATCATTTCCTCGGAAGGTATTACCGTAGATCCGGAAAAGATAAAATCCATTATGGAATGGCTGGTACCTAAGGATGTGGTAGATATCTGGTCATTCATGAGAATTAATGGATATTATCATAGATTTATAGAAGGTTTCTCCAAGATAGCCTACCCTATCACGTCATTACAAAAGAAAGGGACCAAGTTTAACTAGTCGCAAAAGTGTCAAGACAGTTTTAACAAGCTAAAAGAATTATTGACATCAGCGCCCATTTTGAAGGTAGCATACCCAGATAAAGATTTCATTGTATGTGTTAATGCAAGTAAAGAGGGACTAGGTGGCATTCTAACTCAGGGAGGCCACGTGATTTGTTATGAATCCTGGAAATTAAAGGAACACGAGCGAAATTATGTCACTCATGACTTAGAATTGGTAGCAGTAATACATGCCTTAAAAATGTGGCGACATTATATAATGGGCAGAAAAATCTTACTATTGACGGATAATAACGGGGTGAAATATTTGTTTAACCAACCAGACCTTAATACAAGACAAGCAAGGTGGATAGCTTTCCTGAGCGAATTCGATTTTGAGGTCAGACATATCAAGGGTAAGGAAAATAAAGTAGCAGATGCTCTAAGAAGAATATTCCATGGGTTATTTGAGATAAATATCAGCAAAACAGAAAGTGACATCAAACAAAGAATAAAAATAGCAGGTAATAATGATGGAAATTACACTAAGCTGATGGCAGAATTTCAAAACAGTACCACAAACTTAGATAAACCAGATATAAGTATTGACAAACATGGACTATTAAGATTTAAAAATAGACTTTACATACCAGATTCGGCAAAGCTAAAATTAACTATTTTAAATGAAGTGCATAAGAAACCATACTCTGGCCATCCAGGTTACCAGAAAACAATAACAACACTCAGAAAATTATTTTACTGGCCTAATATGAAGGGTGAAATGGCAGAATACTTGGCTAGGTGCCAAGATTGTCAGTAGGTTAAGGCCGAACACCAACATCCAGTCGGCCTATTACAACCATTACCAGTACCAGAATGGAAATGGGAGACCATGTCACTGGACTTTATCACAGGTTTGCCTAAAACTCAGAAACATAATGATTCTATCATGGTTGTAATCGATAAACTCAATAAGTCTGCACATTTTATTCCTGTAAAGTCTACTTTTAAAGCTATTAATATTGCTGAAATATTCATGAAAGAAATTTTTAGACTACATGGTATTCCTAAAATGGTGATTTCAGATAGAGACGTAAAATTCACATCCGCTTTTTGGAAGGAATTGTTTGTAGGGCTAAATACTAATTTGAATTTCAGTACGAGTTATCATCCACAAACGGATGGACAAACTGAAAGGATAAATCAAATCATAGAGGATATGCTCTGCATGTATGTAAGAAAAAAACCGAACAAGTGGGAAGACTACCTACACTTGGTCGAATTTGCATATAACAACGGGTACCAAACTTCGACTAAGTTGAGCCCTTTCGAAATACTGTACGACAGAAAGTGTAAAACTCCAATTAGCTAGGATAACCCGGCTGACAGACTCATGGTTGGACCAGAGATGCTCCAAGAAATGGAAAACATGGTAAGGAAGGTACAACAGAACTTGAAAGAGGCACAGGACAGACAGAAGAGCTATGCAGATTAGAAAAGAAGACACTTGGAATTTCAAGTGGGAGACCATGTTTACTTGAAGGTCAAAGCCCGGAAAAGATCACTGAAACTAGGGAACTGTGCCAAGTTGGCACCCAGGTTTTCTGGGCCCTTCGAGATACTAGCTCGAATTGGACCCATAGCATATCAACTTGCACTTCCAGCTAATCTAAGAATTCATAATGTATTTCATGTTTCTTTGTTGAAAAAGTATATTCATGACCCTACTCATATGATTGATTAGAACTTGGTGCAGGTGGAACCCGAGGGCGAGTTACAAGTGGAACCCCTGTGCATTCTAGACCGGAGAGAAATAACACTTTGGAACAAAGTCGTTGCTCAGGTAAAGGTGCAATGGAAGCACTTTAGTCCTGAGGAGGCCACTTGGGAATTGGAGGGAGATTTGCAGAAATCTCATCCAATCCTATTCCAGGAAAGGAACGAACACTGAGGACAGTGTTTTACTGAAGGGGGAAAGGATGTGACA
>JZKD02S1806824.1:0-27265 GCA_000966675.3 Picea glauca | reverse complement strand
GGAGGGAGATTTGCAGAAATCTCATCCAATCCTATTCCAGGAAAGGAACGAACACTGAGGACAGTGTTTTACTAAAGGGGGAAAGGATGTGACATCCCCTAAAAATAAAATATTTTTATTTTTGTGTGCTAGAAATTTATTTCTGTTTTTGGCTAATTCGAATCTAGAAAATTTTTTCCATTTATGGCAATTTCGAATTTTGAATTTAATAATTGTATTTAATTATTGTGACTGTTGAGCAGAGATCTGTTTGGACTCAACTAACTATTTGACTATGACACTTGTATCGCAACTGAATAATTATATTAACTGCAGGAGGACAAATGGAACAGCCATGTTAAAAATCAGCTGACCATGACTCCATGAGTGGGGAACAAGTTGGAACTGCCTCTAGGCTGATGATTACAAGTGGAAAATCAGAGATTTGGCCACTGGCAACCCCTGAAAGTCAGGGATTAAGAAAGCTGCCAAAATCCGCAAAGGAGGGAAAAGACCTGGGCAAAGAAAATGAATATATAGCATATGCGAGGAGGCAGGACGCTGCCAAGTATGCTGGGAAATGATTCATGAGCTCCCTTGTTGTTATGAACATTGTGGTTTGAGTGTGAGGCAAGAGGAGCATGCTGAAACAGAATTTCCTTGTTGTTATGAGCATTGTTGAGTAAGTGTGAGGCAAGAGGATAACTGTTGGAATTGAAGGACATTGTTGAGGAGGAGTTTCCAAGTTCACCCTCATGGATTCATGGTCAGGCTAGGGGGTGAATCAGGCAAGTAGATTTGGCTACCCTATTCTACGGTTGGGAGGAACATGGTTGTTCCTTTTGTCTTCCCGCGGATTGGATTCAGATATGTTAATTTTTTCCCTCTATATTATGAATGGCTATGTCTTTTGATGTTATGTATCTATTGAATCTGAATGGGAATAAGTTACCCTCTCTATCTGTATAACCTTTTTACATATGGTGTATTGTATCTGAATTAAATCGGATCTGTAACGAGTTTATTTCCGCTTTCTGTTCTAATGTGTTATCCGATACTATGTATCTAACAATATGCTCTAACAATATGCAATCAATATTCTAGATGTGTATAGAATGACAAAATTCGGGAATTAAAGAAATTTGGAAACCCCTTTTTGTTTTTCTTTGGATACTAAACAATCTTGAGAATCGACGCCTTCGAAGGATATTTCTTTCCCTGTTTTTTCCTTTCGTTTGAGAATGGGCTACCCCTTTCCTTAGTCGAGGTCTATGCAAATTTAGAGATTTCCCTTGTGGAAAACTTTTATCCTTTTGTACCCTTCTGCGCGTGTAAAATTCTTAAGTCTTTATGCTTTCGGAATTCGGGAATGGTGGTGTGTTGTTGTTTGGCATTTAAAACCCCGAAAATCCTGAAATGTTAATTCCTCGTTCCTTTTTGCAATTTTCTGGAATTGTTTCACCTCTTCGGAATTCGGGAGTTGTTGTGTATTGTTGTTGGGTATTTGAAACCCGAAACCCCGAATCCCGAAATCCCGAAGTGATAGTTCCCCATTCCTTTTCGCAATTTCGGGAATTGTTTGTGTTTGATCGCATTTTGGAAGTTGTTTATGTTGAAGTTTGGGCACTAGAACTCACGAAGTCCCGAACCCTGAAACCCCGAAATGCGGGTCCCCACCTTTTCGCTTTTCAGAAGTTGTTGTATGTTAGAAGTTTACCTTTGAAACCCCGAAACCCTGAAGCCCGAAATCCCGAAGTGTTGGTTCCACACCCTTTCACCTTCAGAATTCAGGAATTGTTGTGTGCGGTGGTTCGACATTTGAAACCTCGAAATCCCGAAATGTCAGTTCCATGTTCTTTTCTCTTCGTAGTTTCAAAAATTGTTTGTGATTGATGTTTTGGCTTTTGAAGTCACGGGATTCTGTAACCCAAAATCCCAAAATGTTAGTGCCTTTTTTCACAATTCGAGAATCGTCGTATGTTGGATGTTTGGTTATGAAAAACCGTGAAACCCCGAACCCCAAAAATCCCGAAATGTGGGTCTCACCCTTTCCATTCTCTCATTTCGGAAAATTGTGTATGTCAAGGGTTGGACACTGGAACTCGTGAAATTATGAATCCCGAAATCCTGAAGTGTGGGACCCATCTCCCTTTTTCTCATTTCGGAGGTTTGTATATGAGGTTTTTTTGGGCACTTGCACTCATGAAATCCCGAACTCCGAATTCCCAAAGAACTAATCACCTTTTTCATTTTTGGGAGTTATCGTTTGACTTTTGTGTTCAGGAAAACCCAAACCCCGAAACCCCGAAGTACTCGGCATCTTGTCAAAATTTCGGGAAATTTGTGTGTCTGGCTCTTGTATTCACAAAACCCCGAATCTCGAAAACCTGAAATGCTAGCCCACAATCGTTCCATATTTTGGATTTCGGAAAACAACAGGGTCCTTCGTTTTGTTCGGCACTTATGATCACCGAAATCCGATTGACCTCTATTTTCCTCACAAAGCTGTAGGAACTTAGAAGAAACTTATTGTGTGGGAACAACTCTTTTAATGTAATGAACAGACTGGTATAAGAACGCTGGAGAATCCTCATCCCGAAAAGAGGTATGGGAGTAACAGACCGTATTACAAGTCAATTGTATTGCAGACATAGGGTAATATTTTTTTGTAGGGTTTTGGTCATAAAAACCCCAAAGTTGCTTGTATTGTTAAGACTGTGGTAGGGTTATAGGTACTAGCAGATAAGAGAGTAATTATAAATTTCAGGATCTTAATTAAACATTGAAGTGATGAGTGGATACTCATTATATCGTTGATTAGAAGAGTTAAGTTGAATGGTAAGGACAGTCGATGACCGTAAGGACTCTAACAAACCTTCAGACTCAAGTCTTCTAAAAGAAAGCTTACTTGCTTGAGATCTCGAAACTTTTCAAGGATAAATGTACAAATAATTTTTTTTTATGGTGATTTTATGAGGTACATTACAAATTTTCCCACCAATATTTGACATGGGGCAAATCCTTAAGGAGCGCGAAGGTGATATTTTCTCTGTTGAAAAAATTGTGAACAGATAAATAACCTTCTAGCAAATTTAACCATTTTTCCAAAGCATCTGCATCGATCTGACCTTAAAATATGGGAATATCAAAATTAACTTGTACCTTGAATGGAGTAGTGTCTCCAAAGAGATTGCTTGACAAATATGCACCTGTTATTATTGGCAATCATTGAAGGATTTGGGAAAAAATCTCCAACATCCCGTTCCTCTGTTATGTGAGGGCTTCTGCGAGAAACAATTGATGGGATCTTCTGCTCCCGCATTCCTCTTCTCTTCTTCCATGGGAGGTCATTTGGGCTGGCGAGAACAATTGTCCTTAATAGAAACTAGTTCAAGACCCAACTATTTATACCTTGACCTCATCAGGGACATGCACTAAGAAATGAAAAGGACTAGCATGCTCTAATACCACTGATCCAGATTATTTTGAGAATGAAATGAAGGTAGATATATAACAATGAAATATACATATATATTGTGAGATACATAGAAATATTGCAATAAACACAAAGATACAATAATGCACAATTTTTATTAATGAGAGAATGTACAGAAATTGTAAAATTACAAAGTGAATGACTCGCTAGAATGGTGGCAACTTATCTTTGAGAAGAGATGTGGTGGCTACGCCCATTTGCAAGAAGATGATGATGTTTTCAATCATACTCCAAAGGATTTTTTAACATAAAATAAAATCCAAAACCCTAACCCTAGAAGATGAAACGCCAAAAGGTTTGTGAGCCTTGATGGAGGTAGTTGATACGTCAACTTCTCGGGGGCATAACTTTTGCATACGATCTTTATTTGGGGTGTTCGATACCTCGTCGAAAATGTCTATCCGAGAAGTACAACTTTTGTTGAGGGTCGGGGCTTGTTGTTATCTACCCGTGACCCCCAAAAGGAAAAAAAAAACAACGTTTAGGGCCTCAAACGGCCAGGGAAGTTTCAGACTCAAAAAATTGTAACAAACTGCCAAAATGGAAAATTGTTCTTTTAGCTAGTGGAATAGGTGGGTGGCCATTGATATCCACCTGGATCATTCTTAATAATAATTCATAAATATTCATCCTCAAATTTGACCAAACCTATTATTAATATATTTTTATTTCTTTCATTTTTCCAACAACTTTTAGATTGTCTACCTTCCATTCAAAAGGTGTGGAATTTCAATTTGGAATACCTTTTAATCACTTAGGGATTTTTTCATTAGTTGATATTGTAATTGATGTACTTCTTAATTTCATACCAATAAAGATGACATTTTGTTTTATATCATCTTAACATATCTAATCCACAATGACATGAACCTCACTTAATTTGGATTTTCCAAGAATAACCTTTGTCAAGTTTTTATAGTTAAAAATCCTACCCTCATAAAAAATTCAAACCCATCAAATCCACATTCCACTCCATAAAGTAACTCTCATAAATTCTAGTTATTTTGTTTACTATGGGTATAGTATAACCTATCTAAACTAGGCAGTGGATAGGGGTTTGTTGGAAGAGTAAATATAACAGTAAAAGAGAAACTTCTCTTTCTCCATTTTGAAACTATACACTTGTGAATATGCTTAAAACTTGAAATAACTGACATGAAAAATAAAAACCATCATAAAATTTTCACTACCATTTCATACTATAACACCATATTACATCTTCCTTTAAATCTCACAATATTTTTATATATCCAATGCACTAAACCTTACTAATTTAACAATGTGTTAATAATTTAAAAAAAACTTATCTTACAATACTTTTATATGTCCAATGCACTAAACCTTACTAATTTATTTTATATGTCCAATGCACTAAACCTTACTAATTTAACAATGCGTTAGTACTTTAAAAATATTTATCTTATATGGAGGTAATTCCAAAATGATTAAGTATTTGGTAATTAAATTTGGATGAGACTTTGTCCACTATATCTTCAGTTTCATGGAATTGTGATATCTCTGCTCAACGTTATACCTAAAAGTACACATGTATCTCACTTCAAATGCACGTGATATTCTTACCTAACAGGGTGTACGCTGTGAGTCTCCATAACCGCCTTATTGCAACGCATCTTGAATAAGGCATGCACACTTACGCAACATAAAGACATATAACTATTTCATGGACATAGCAGGGCAATAATAACAGTCTACAGAGTTTCCTCTTTATCAAAAGTAAGCATACCTCACCAATAAAAGAAAAGTGAGCATACCTCACACTAGATTATAAAAGAGAAATGGGGTGATTTCATTTGGTGGATGAACATGTGGGTTTAATAGTAGGAATTAGAAGTTATACATATTATTTAATATTTGATTTATTATAATGAGGTTTGAAAGATAAAATAAAAATGAATGACTTACAAACAGTTAATGCTAACTATATATCAAAATTTATATTAATAAAAAAAAGAATTTGATTAATGCTTAATTCTTCGATAAAGTGGCGTGTAAAAAAAAAAAAAAACCGGTGGTTGAACGTTACTTGCTTAATTCTTCAGTAAAGTGGCATGGGTAGCCAACTTTCAACTTTTCAATTATTCTTATTCTTTGCCACTTTCCTTGTCGTGAGCTTTTCCACTTACACGCATTCAAATACCACATATTTTTCATGTCCCTTGCTTGCTAGATGTTTGCTTTTATTTTCAAACCTAATTAAATTTAAGAAACCTATGTACAGCTCCACTGATTTTGTTTAGATTTTTAATAATATACCTACTTATAAATACTTGTTTTAATAAATCTACCTAAAATTCAAAGTTATTTTGTTTTGGATTTTTAATTTTGAGCGAAACAAAACAAAACCTCAAAATTTCTTATAGGTTTTTTATAAATTTTCCCACTTATGTTATGGATCTAAAAATAGAAAATATAAGAGAAGATATATTATACATAACACAATTCAATTCTTATTTTATAAACAAATAGAGATTATATTATACATATATAATCCAGATTACCAATTCTTAACAATTTAAATCCTAAAAATGGATATGATTAGCTAAAACTAATTAACCTAGAAACTTAGAAACTGACAGTTACAATTACAACATCAGCTATAAGCATTATCTCTAACACTAATAACAAGATTCCTATTTCTGTTTTCAAAGAACACGATTATCTGAGTCTCTGATAATAAAATAGTGTCGACAACAGTCTGCCTGCTTTTATACGTCGAAAATTCAAAGTTATTTGCGAATCAAAGGAAATGGCAGATTCGGAAAATTGGCAGACAGCACTAAGCACGCCCTTAACTTGTGCAGCAATATATTATCATCACGCTGCAAATACTTTCCCTGCTGAGCATTATACTAATATCACCCTGCAAATACTTTACTTGCGGTTAGTTCGATGGTAGTTTACTGAGTGAGTGCTTTGAACTTTAAGGTCTGGCCCGATTCTTCGAGTGAACAGTCCTGTGATATCAAACACCATAAGCTCTTTTTCCTCAGAAACACCATAATGTTACAATAACGACGAATTTGCAATTAGTAGTAGCACTGACAAATACGCCCCACCCCGAGGTGTTTCTGGAAAAGAAAAGCGAGAAATATATTATCATCACCCTACAAATAAAAAGTCATTGCTTTCTGTTCACTTCTCTGTGGCTTGTCATAGAAGCAATTGAAAACGCACGATTGTGACGAGCACCATGAGCTAACTAGAACAGGCTGTATAACAATATTTATTAGGTGGCGATGACTGTTTCTTTTGTGCTTGGTCCAGTTGAATCGCATTTATCTGGGCTCATTCCTATAGCTGTATAAGTATAGAAAGGCTGCAGATGTTGGCCGTGGTCTAGCTGTGAGCTGGTCTGAGTTTAATGTGTCTGGCTATGGTCTAGAATCAGATTGGCCATGTTTGATACTCAGCCAATTCCTATAGGATCCACTCGAGGATCCCTAAAGCCACACGTCCCCGGAGTTTTGATCCAGGACAGCGCTTAAACATGGAGATACAACAGTGGCTCATTTTCTTTTTCACGATCCTCTTCGTGATCAGTCTGTTTTTCTTCTCTGTACTCTGTTTGTTTACATCTGAGAAGTAAATAGTCGAATCAAGAGATTCTGAATTGTTGGGCTTCTAAATAATCAAAATTTTGAGTGCAGGAAATGTAGAAAGTGCAAATCCAAGCATTATGTTTGTGTTCGGAGACTCTTATGCCGATACTGGAAATCATAATAAGTCTATGGCCTCGTGGCGACCTCCATATGGGACAAGCTTTCCTGGAAAACCTTCGGGGCGTTACTCTGATGGAAGACTGCTAACTGACTTCGTAGGTATTTTCTTATAATCTGCCAACACAATCATGAATCCTGGAATTAGGTTTTCCACAAATTTGTTCATGAARCTYTGAAATCSGTGGTTATGAAATGCAGCTTCCTATTTCAACATCACTTCTCCTGTACCCTACGAGCTTCGGAATTATTATTATCGAAACTTGATGGTCTATGGCATTAATTTTGCMTATGGAGGGACTGGAGTATTTGATACTTCGAATAGGTTGCCCAACCTCACTGCTCAGATTAACCAGCTACAACAATTGGTTCAGGAAGGATCATACTCTCTGCAAGAGCTATCCTCTTCTCTAGTATTAGTTGCTGTTGCAGGGAATGACTACGCTTTCTATATTAGGTCAAATAGAAGCTACAAGGTAAAGGAAAGTTACTGATTATCTTGATTACATCGAATATAAACATTTTTAGTTTCCATTCATTCAATGAGTTTTATGAATCCGGGTGGCTGCAGGGCATCCGTTCATTTGTTAAGCTAGTAATCAAACAGCTTTCATTGGACTTGGTACGCTTGTACAAGCTGGGGATCCGGAAGGTCGCAGTTTCCTCTTTGGAACCGTTGGGATGCTTGCCACTTGCTACAGTCGATTATTCTTACAAAGGTTGCAACGAAACATCAAACAAAGTGGCTGTGTTCCACAATTTACTATTACAGAAAGCCGTTGGGAGGATTAGAAAGAACCTCGCTGGATTAAGCTTGGTGGTTCTGGACCAATACTCCTCTTTCATGTCGATTCTGTTGCATCCACAGCAGTACGGTAATTCTTTTTTTTTCTAGGCTTTTCACCTTTTATTCTGTGTAGTAATCTGAAAATCTCCCTGTTGATCGATGGAAGAACTTCTCTGTGCAGGCAACTTCAAGAAGCCAGTTCTGAAACCATGTTGCACCGGTAAAACGAAGCTCGATTACTGTGGCAGCGTAGATAATGAAGGGAACGCTTTGTATAACCTCTGCACCGATCCAAGCTCGGCTTTCTTTTGGGATATCGTGCACCCTACCCAGGCAGCTTGGCATGCATTGATGACAAGCTTTGTGCCCTCTCTGAATTCTCTTCAAGAGTAATCGTACCATTTGTTTAAGTTTTAATATGTAGAGATTGTAGAATATTGAATCGGAACTCGTCCAATTTCATTGGTGAGAACTGAGAACTTGTTGAATGGTGGACTTTAAGATTTAACGTGTAGTGTATCTTAATTTTAAATATGAAGTTTTTAAATAAATTTTTTATTTAACTGTTTTATGTATTGGTTTTTTTTCTGTGATATAAATATGTATAAAATTATTTTTTTCTATTTAAAAATTATAAATGTAAAAATGGATTTAGTTTTTGGAAAACAAAATTACTATTAAAATTATAAAATTATATACAATTAGCTACTTAAATCTATAAATTTAACAATTTATAACCGAATTTTTAACAAAATTAAACAGAAAATATCCTAATAAAACAATCAAAACTTAAAACAATTAAACTTAAAATTTAACCGAATTTTTAACAAAATTAAACAGAAAATATCCTAATAAAACAATCAAAACTTAAAACAATTAAACTTAAAATTTAACAATTTTAAGGAGTCACTAAATGATAAGGTCAAACTATTAACTATTAGCTAGTAGAAAGGTGCCATTGTCTTGTGGCCATTTTTGGGGGGGAGGGGGTTCGGTGTGGAGCAACATTTGATTAAGGAAACACAATCATTTTTTAAGTTAGGGTTTGGTGAGATCTAATGGACTTATGACTTTGGATAAATTTGGTTGGTTTAATTTAAAAAGTCATGGATTTGCGCTATCAAATAGAGTTTTCACATAAATTTATTTTTTTCTTAAAAATTATATAAAAATTTTATTATAAATTATAACTTCATTTTATTAATGATGAAAATTTTGTTTATTAAACTTTGTATTTAGAGATTTTAGATTATTTTAAAATTAAAATTTTGAAAAAAAAATAAATGTATCAAGTTGAGCTTTTAAATCTCCAAAAAAATATTCACATGAAAGATTAAGTGTATTTTATCACACTCTTTTTACTTACACTCTAACCAATACCACACCATTGTCAAGATATGAATAAGCTAGGTTCATCTAAGAGTCCAAGAGTCCAACCACTTACCATATTAGTAGATTGATTTCTAATTATATCCAAGGGGTGAATAAGCTAGGTTCAAGCAACTAAGAAGAATTGCATATTGAATTCTAATGATATCCAAACTAAGTGAGACATATTGCATATCCAAACTAAGTGAGACATATTGTATGTGGAGAAGTATTTTCATTAACAATAATATTAGTAATGTTATACCATGTTAAATATCTTACTCTTCTTATAGTTAGTAATTAGCAAGATATATCGAGGGCATAAAGGATCAAATCTTTTGACTTGTAAATTTTTTTATTATATAAAATGGATCTAGGTTAGTTGTAATTGAATCAACTTAATAAGACTCATAACTCATAACTTATGTAAATATAAATCTATAAAAAAATTGTTTTTATTATTGTCCATATATATAAAAAGAGAAATATTATTTTTATCAAACATCATATTTATAGTATCTATATTTATGTCTAAACATTTTATCTCTCTTTTTATTTCTCTATATAGTATTTTTCATATTACCTTGGAGTTGTAAATTGTTTTTATCTTTCATATATATATATAGAGAGAGATTTTCATTTTAGTTTATAAACATATTTGGTTAGCATATAGTATTATTAATATTATTATTTTTTATAAGTGTTATGTTTTTTCCAAAAATAGCATATTATGACCTAAACATTACCTACATATTGACATTTGCTATAAGTATTATATTTTTTCCAAAGATGACATATGATGACCTAAGCATTACCTACATGCATAGGTGAGAACATCTCCATCCTAGTAGACTATAAATCTAGCACCTTTTGACACAAAGAAAGATAGGTAGATAAAATCCCTACCACCCCTTGATGACCAATGAAGCATGAAGCCACACAAATTTACAAGAATCACACAATTATCTTTGATGGGTATAAACAATTATCACATAATCAAATTTTGAGTTAACCAAAACATTCTATGGATCTTGTTTTAAACACGGAGGTGAAAAGGCATTTTTGCAAAAGGCCTTAGTTATCAATATGTGAAAAAATAAAAATAAAATACCAAAAGACATGGTGTTTCACCTATTTTGAGACCTTACCAACCACTTGATTCCTGATACTAAGAGACCACATATTTCCATTGATTGGTGCAAAGAACTAAATATCAAGGGTAATTGGATGGATGGTACCTTGTGTTTGACAAAGACACTCATGGCCACAAAGATGTGTCATTGTACTTCCCAAGGAAATTGAGTTTATCCTAGATAAACATGTCAAGTATTATAATATTTTAGAGTTCCCTGGGGTTGAGTAAGGCATGTGTAGAATTTCCAGACCCCACATAGTGTCATATTCAGAAAATTAATTGCACAAAGATTTTTTGTCTAACAATGACCCTGGAAAAACCCACAAGAGGAAAACCAGTGAGAGAGGGATTTTTATTATTTTCATAGCTCAGAGAAATCATCTGTTACAACAGAAATTTTACAGCAAAAATTTCACAAACTTATCTTAGAAAAATTATCCAAATCTCCTTCTGAACAGGCCCCAAATCTTCTCCTCGATTTATGTGCAAGAAATTTGTATCACTGTATGGTTGTCACAGCATTTAATGTTGTACGGACTGTCTAGAAATTCATGCCACAATTTCTGGGTATGTTGTACGGAATTTCCAGCATTAAATGTGCCTCAAAATCTATGCCAAACTGCCTCGAAATGCATGCACCTCCTCTATTGTACGGACTGTACTTTTCTTTGTTGTATGGCCTCCAAACATCCGTACTGTATAGCATGTCTGCCAGTTGCACCTTCTTCCTTGATTTTCGTGTTGTACCTTGCCTTGGAATGCATGCCAATGCTCAACAACTTCCTCTCTTCCCTTGCTCAACTTCTCCTCTTCCTCTTTCTCTCTCAAAAATTCATTCAACAACCCAAAATGGGTGCACCCTCCTTACCCTAATCGACTCAATGAGTGGAAGGTGAAAGGTCATCTAATCCAATGGCTGAGATTAGATGAGATGAGTGGTGGAGATTAAATCACTTAACTCACCCACTTTCCCTAAGTTCAAAAAGTCACCTTTTAATTTACATCTCACAAATTAAATGACTAGGGTCCACATTAGGCATTTTCCCACCTCTTAGGTGCCTAGGTGATGAGAAACACTTGACTAGGTACTTTTTAATTATTTTTAACACTCCCTCTTATCGAGGAAGGTGTTACTCACCACTCCAAGCTTATCCCTGAAAAATACAAACTTTCCTTTTCCCAAAGCTTTAGTGAGTATGTATGCAATTTGCTCATCTGTAGATATATATTGTAGCTCAATTGTTCCTCTCTGAACATAATCCTAGATTAAGTGATATCAAATCTCAATTTGCTTAGACCTGTCGTGAAAAACTGGATTCTCAGAGAGTTTGATACAACTTTGATTGTCATAGTAGATCATAGTGGATCTCAATTGCACACTGAATAATCTCACCAGCAATTTGCTAAGCCAAATGGCCTCACAACTGGCCTAACTGGCAGCCATATACTCAGCCTCTACATAACTCAAAGCCACTGACTTTTTCTTCCGAATGAACCAAGACACCATTGTTAAGCGCAATCTGAAATAGCATCCAGAAGTACTCTTCATGTCACTAACACATCCTTCCCAATATGAATCAGTATAGCCCACCAATTGAACTCCATCCCCTCTCATATAGTCCAAGCCATAATCCGTTGTACCACAAAGATACATGATCACATGCTTTGTTGCCACCCAATGCACTATCCTAGGATCCACCATAAAATGACTAAGAGTGTTGACAACAAAACAAATATATGGTCTGGTATTGACCAAATACATCAATGAATCGATAAACTGACGATATAAAGTGGGATCAACCAATTGTGACTCAGAAGCATGAAGCTTCTTCCAATTAGTAATCATGGGTGTGATCATGGGCCTACAATCCTCTATCTGGAATCTCCTCAGAATGTCACACACATACTTCCCTTGTCCCAGAAAGATGTGTCCAGGCTCCTGCCAAACCCCAAAAATAATTCATCAGTCCAATATATGTCATCTCAAACTCTGAAGCAAGGATCTCCTTGCAGCTAGTAATGGGTCTCTTAGCCCCTGTAATGAAAATATCATCAACATATAGCAAGAGTATGAGAGGATACTCTCCAACCACAATGAAGTATAGGTTGGGATCTGCCTCACTCTTCTCAAAGCCCAACTGCTGCAAGTAGGCATCAATCCTAGAATACCAAGCTCTGGGAGCTTGTTTCAACCCATACAATGCCTTCTTCAGTCTGCACACATGAGACTCTCTCCCATGCACCTCAAAGCCCAATGGTTTCTCAATGTACACCTCCTCCTATATGAGATCATTCATAAATGAGGTCTTCACATCCATCTGATGGATCTTCCAACCCATCTTTGCTGCAATAGAGATCACTTCCCTAATCGAGGTATATCTAGCAACCGGAGCGAAGGTCTCATCATAGTCAACTCCCTCAACCTGTGAGAACCCCCGAGCCACAAAACGAGCTTTGTACTTTTCAATGATGCCATCTATAGCATACTTGAGTTTGTAGAGCCACCTAGAAGTCACCACTGACTTCCCCTCAGGTCTAGGAATAATCTCCCAAATATCATTCTTCATGATGGAACTATACTCTTCCATCATGGAATCTCTCCAAACCTATATTCCATCAACCTCCTCAAAATTGGAAAGCTCAGACTCTCTGATGTTGCTCATCATCGCAATGTAGATGCAAAATCTCTCATGAGGTTTACTCTCGCTCGCAACCTGCCTGAGATTCCCCAGAGAACCCCATGACTCTCTCAGAGTGTCCTAAATCCACTTGGGCTTCATCCTCACTGAAGTAGTGTCCCGTGGAGGGGACTCCCCCTGCTCAATCCCATCACCTGAAGATTATGAACCTGAAGTAGAATCTGGAGCATACAATCCTGAAATTTGGACCAATCATCACTGAAACTAGTGGACCTAAACTCTGTGTCACTGAATTCTGTTGTGGACTCACCTGAATCTGAGGTGATGACTACTCACCCCTCTCAGTCCCTTGTGACTTCCTGAAGTCTCTATCCTCCTCAAATCTCATATCCCTTCTCAAAATTGTCTTCTTCAAGGAAGGGATGTATATTCGGAAAGCCTTTGAAGTCTCGCTATACCCAACAAAAATCCCCTTTTATGTTATGGTTCTATCTTTGTCCTCTTCTCATAAGGGACATGTGAATATGTAAGGCACCCAAAAATCTAAGTGCCCAACCTCGGGCGTCTTCCCGGAGAAATCCTCCTCAGGAGTCTTATCCCCCAATGCTCTGTGTGGACTCTTGTTATGTAGATAAACTGCAGTGTAACATGCCTCATCCCAAAGAAAGAGTGGCAGCCCCTGATCATGAAACATGGCTCTTGTATCCCCAACTATGGCCCTGTTCTTCCTCTCTGCAACCCCATTCTGTTTTGGGTTGTAAGGAACAATCAACTTCCTCTTGATTCCCTCTCCTGCACAGAAGTCATTAAACTCATTGGAGGTATACTCACCCCCATTATATGTCCTCGGTACTCTGATTTTCCTCCTAGTCTAGTTCTCCACAAGAGCTTTGAACTCTTGGAACCAATTGAAGACCTGTCCTTTGGTCTTCATGAAGAAAATCCAAGACTTCCGAGAGAATTCATCAATGAATATGACATAGTATAAACAACCACTCAAATATGCAGAAGACATAGGACCACATACACCAGAATGAATCATATCAAGTATACATGTTTCACTGTTGTCACTGCTTGGAAAAGAAGTCTTGGTGTATTTTCCCAAAGAAAACCCCTTGACCAACTCTTGGTGCTCTGTACTGAACTCTTCACTCTAGTCACAATCTCCCTCAGTATCCTCAAAGCCCCATGATGCAAATGAACTATCCTTCTATGTCATAGCTCACAAAGATCCTTGTTGGTGGTAGTATGATACAATGCACTAGTTTGTTGAAACATGAGCTTGTATATCTTCTCATGTCGTATCCTAATCACTTTGGCCGAAGTGATACTGGACCCTTTGGAAATAGCATCACTTTTCCATCATAGAACAACACCTCATATCCCCTCTCCTCAATAGTAGAAACCGAAATCAAGTTCTTCTTCAGGCCAGGAACATATAGGACATCTCTCAACAACATGGGAGGTTGAGACTCCCTCTGAAATGATATTGTCCCACTACCAATTGCCTTGACCACCCGGTCATCTCCAAGCACTACCTCAATATTACCAATTTGTGTAAGATCTGTTAAATGCTCATGAAAACCTGTCATATGGAAGGAGGCACCACTATCAATATACCAAACACTGGATGTGTGGCTCTAGTGGAAAGACACACCACTAAGGAAAAATCCTTATCGAACCTGGTGGAAAAATCCTCCACCCCTGTTGAAGCTGATGTCTGCTTCTTCTTCTTATTAGGAAACTATCTCGCATAGTGCCCAAACTTGTGACATGCAAAGTACTTGACTTTACTCATGTCTTCCTTACCTTCACTCTTCAGTTTGTTTCCTCCCTTAGGACCCTTTTTGAACTTCTTCTTGATGTTAGCAGCAAGGGCCACATTCTCCTCATCATTACCAGTAGATGAACTGTCATGCACATAACCTCTCTGGGTTTCCCCCCCGAACAAAGTCATCCCAAAGACGTTCCCACTTGGAAAGACTCTCCCTAGCCACAATAACCTCAACAAAAACAACCCATTGTTTGGTCACCCCATCCAATGTTTTCCTCACAAATTCACTCTCAACAATGGCCTCCCCAACAACTCCAGGTTCATCTCTCACCTGTGTCAACCTTGTAAAATATGTGACCACATTTTCAGCATTGGTCATTTTAATGTTGTTCAGTTTTTCTCTCAAAACCATCTTCTGGTTCTCATTGTACTTTGATACAACTTTGTCAAGGACTCCCACATATCATAGGAATTTTTCTTCCCTATCAAACGAGGAATAAAATGGTCCTTGATGGAATCAAGGATGATTATTTTAGCCTTGATACTCTTCTTGTTATAGGTTGCTAGAAGAGTAGCATATGTAGGTATATTCACTGGGTTTGTTGTGGAGTTCTCAACAATGTCCCATAACTCATTCTCTTACAGAATCAAAATCATTCTCTCCTTCCAAGCACCAAAATTTATTGCCCCATCAAATCTGTCCTCAACCCTTAAACTTGTAGCCATTGACCCTTCTCAATTGAAAATAAAAATTCCAAAAATATGTCCAGTGAAGTACCTTATGTCCCACTCTCTGTATTGTTGATTTAAAATTGCACTTCTCTCCAACTCAGATCTGATACCATGTAGAATTTTCATACCCCACCCATTTTCAAGTCTCGCTGATTTTTCTCAATGTTTAATGCCCAAAACCCAGTTTTATGACAGCCATAAATACTCAACATATAAACAAAATTTCAGAACTAAAACATGAGGATTTTGAATAACATTTAATGTAGAAATAAATTTTTATGAGCAGCACCATATTCAGAAAATTAAATGCACATAGATTTTTTGTCTAACAGTGACCCTGGAAAAAATCACAAGGGGAAAACCATTGAGAGAGAGATTTTTATTATTTTCAGAGCTCAGAGAAATATTATTTTACAGCAAAAATTTCACAAACTTATCTCAGAAAACTTAGCCAATTTTCCTTCTGAACAGCCCCCAAATATACTCCTCGACTTCTATGCAATAAATTTGTACCACTGTACGGTTGTCACAACATTTAATGATGTACGAATTGTATAGAAATTCGTGCCACAATTTCTAGGTATGTTGTATAAAATTTCCATCATTAAATGTGCCTCGAAATTTGTGCCAAACTGCCTCGAAATGCATGCACCTCCTTTGTTGTATGGACTATACTTTTCTTTGTTGTAGGGCCTCCAAAAATCCGTACTGTACGACATGTCTGTTGGATGTACCTTCTGCCTCGATTTATGTGTTGTACCTTGTCTTGGAATGTGTTCCAATGCTCAGCAACTTCCTCTCTTCTCTTGCTCGACTTCTCCTCTTCCTCTTTCTCTCTCAAAATTCATTCAACAACCCCAAATAGGTGTGCCCTCCTTACCCTAATCGACTCAATGAGTGGAAGGTGAAAGTTCATATAATCCAATGGTTGATATTAGACGAGATGAGTGGTGGAGATTAAATCACTTAACTCGCCCACTTTCCCTAAGTTCAAAAATTCACTTGTTAATTTACATCTCATAAATTAAATGAATAGGCTCCACATTAGGCATTTTCCCACCCCTTAGGAACCTAGGTGATGAGAAACACTTTCCTAAGTACGTTTTAATTATTTTTAACAGCATACCCTAGGATAGACATAATACTAGCATTGATCCAAACCACATGCATCACCCTCATCATCCACAAAATCCTGCCTATCTATATCCTCCCACATTTAGCTTATTTGATAACACACAATGCACATTGTTATAGTGGTTAAAAACATTGGTCCACAATGGAACATTTGTTGAGAGACATGTAATTGAAGGCACATCCTAAGGGGATTCATCCAATAATTCTAATGGGAGGGGGGAGTCATTTAATACATCTCATGGTAGGGAGGAGTCATCAAACAATGTTCATGGTGGGAAGGAGTAACCATCATTGCTCATGGTAGAAAGGAGTCATATTGATCTAGGTGGACATTGGTGGCCACCCACCACTTCCAGTGACTTAACATAGTTCTCCATATTGGTAATTTTTTCTATAGTTTTTTAGGTCATGAACTTCTGGGGTCGTTTTAAGGCCTTAAACAATGTTTTTGAACCATTATGGGGACTGCAATTTCCATGGCATGCCCAATCCTACCAATAGTTATCCTTCTCAATTAGATCTTTCCAACCATCTATTGTGCGCCCCAAACGGAGATTGTATGCAAACGTTGTGCCACTAAGAAGTTAATATATCAACTAACCACCTCAGGGCCCACAATCCTTTTGGTGCTTCATATCCTAGGGTTAATTTTTTGGATATGTAGGTTTTAGTATTTTATGTTAAAAGGTCATTTTGGCCTATTGTAATGTATTCTTACAAATGAGCATACCTGACACTTATGAATTCATAGATAAGCTACCACCATTCTAGCTAGTTTGCATTGTTTTGCATTTCATAGTCTTTTCATATTTCATTTATTAATAGAGTTTGGTTCTCAATATATTACTATGATCCTTGCAATATTTGTCTGTGTGTGTTTCCACTCATATTAATTCCTTTGATTTTTTTCTCTATACAATCCATATCAGTGGTATCAAAGAAATTTTCTCTTTGTTGTTTCTCAGTGCATGTCCTTGACAAGTTCAAGGTATAGAGAGTTGGGCCTCAAACCAATTTTACTTGGGGAATACCACTCTCACTGCCCCAAGCGACCTCCCATGGTGGATGAAAATAGAGATGATAAAGAAGGATATCCTATCAAGTTGTTGCTCGAGGAATCTCTCATGCAACAGAGGAACAAGATGATGGAAACTTTCACCTAGATCCTTCAATGACTACCAACGGCAGTCAAGACACCTTCAACAAGAAACTATTTCAAAGGTGAGACACCCTTCAAGGTACAAGCTAACTTTGACATTCCTTTATTTGAAGGAAATATATATGTAGGTGGTTTGCAGAAATGGTTAAATCTATTATAGGGTTATTACTCTATTTTTAAAAAAATGGACATCAAAAATATGACTTTTAAACTCCTTAAGGCCATTCCCCATGTCAAATATTGGTGGGAAAGTTATTGTAAGAGACATGATGGAGATGAATCTACAACATTTAAGACAGAACCCACTTTTGTGGGTTTTTTTTATTCCCTCAATGAAGAATTCTACCTTATTGGGAACTATGATGACCAATATACAAGATGGATAGCTCTATGTGAGGGGAGAGACTAAACAATGTCAGAGTACACCAATGTCTTCCATACCTTGCACTCAAATCTAGGTATCAAAGACTCCAAGTGGCACTCAGTTTTGATGTACCGCAGTGGCCTACATAGGTAAATCTAAGTAGAGATATATTTCTTGGAAATATCCTCATAGGGAGCTGCTTATTAATATGTTGTCAATATCAAGCGAAAATTTAACCAAAGGAATAAGTGGGAGTTTTGGTCTACAAATATGCCACAATAGAAGAATGGTAAAGGTGGCCCTAATTCATATAATAAAGGTAAGAGCGAGGATATCCAACATCAATACATCCAATCCAAACCACAAGAAAAAAAGGGTCATGGGAAGCTAAAGGACAATGGAAAGTGGTGTGAGTCCCACAAAATCCCTTGGCACAACACTGACCATTATCACTCAAAACAATCATTGTTCATTGAGATAAAATAAAATGAATCAGACTATGGCTCAAAATCTAATTCAGAAAATGGATAACACCTATCTTGCAATCGAAAATGGAGAATTAGTTAGTTAATCATTAACCCTCCAGTGCAATACCTTTGAGGAGTATCATGGGGACAATTAGGTTAGTGAAATACACTTGAGTAGTAGCATGGGGACAATTAGGTTAAATGAGGACATGATGAGCCTAAGATCCTTATTAAACCAAGTAAACCTCAACCAGCTAATGTTCACAAGTTTTGTTAAGAAGTGTCCTTATTATATTACTAGAATATAGTTGAATAGAGTAATAACATGGTTGCTCTGATTTTGTTTTAAAAAATGGGCTTTACACTATAATATTGTAATATAAATCATGTTTTTGTTTAGAAAAATGAATCAAATCCTATTGCAAAAAAAAATTATTAATGCATTTGTAGATCAATATTAATTCCATCACATCCTATAAGATTGTAAATCTTAGTATCAGCCAACACTACAAACGATTAGCCATGTAAACATTTTCCAACAAGGAGAATTGCTAGAATTGCAAAGAAAATCATATTTGATAGTGCACACCTTCAAAAAATCATCTTCAGCAGAAAAAATCCTCCTCAAAGATCTTGTCATTAGCTTTTTATTTTTCCCTAAATGGAGAGAAAAGAAGATACAACAACCAACCAATAGGATGAATTGTTTTATAATAATTATTGACAATTGATGAGACCCTTAAAATATTATGCTCAAATAATGAAACATCAAAGTTCAATGCCCTCCTTCTCACTATTTCATGGGGTGTATGGTTAGAAAGAAACTCTTAAGTTGTTTGAAGATAAAGAAGTCATTCCTCTACAATGTGTCATGCAAAGTCTGAATATACTCTCTACCTTCCCTCAGTAATCAACTTCCCACTCCCTCATTCACAACTCGCATGAAACTATAAACAAGGAAATGTCTCGGGCTTATTTTGATGGGGATTCTCAAGGAAACCCAGCTAGAGGAGGAGCTAGAGGTATTCTACATCTATTAGTTGATCACAATATCTCATTTTTTGCTAACATATGAAATGAAACAAATAATTTATTTTAGTTATTAGACCTCAAGATTCTTCTATGTTAGACTTAGAAAAAAAAAATTCCCACTTTCAAATTTATGGGGATTCTTTTTAGTTATTCAATGGATGAAAGGAGTCTTCATATCAAAAAAAACTTCACTTTACAACCTTTATTTCAATATATCAAGTACATAATAACAACATTCTGGAACATCACTTTTTACCATACTTATAGTAGCAAAATTAAAGAATTTGATCAACTACCAAAAGTTGGACTAACTTAAAAAAAAAAATCTGGAAAATCATGGAAAGCCTCCAATCTCATACCACATAATATTTTCATGAACTCTAGTTTTAAGCGGGTGTAAAAATAATTTTCTAATATACCAAGGATAATATACCAAGGATTATATAAAGTTTTTGAGTATTCTACATAGTTGGACCCAATAAAGTTTCTATTTGCATTGTAAATTGTTGATTATGGATAATATTAAACTTTTTTTTTAAATCTACAATCACTTATCACTTTTATGTATAAAGCGTGTTTTTTTTTTTTATAAAAAAACATTTTTATAATTTTATTATATATAATAAAATTATTTTATTTTTTATTAAAAAATAAAAATTCAATAGTAAATAACTTAATATTTAAAATTCACTAATATAAGTTCAACGATAAACTATAAACTCGTTCCATTAGTTAATCACCCTTACTAATCTACTAATATATTGTAACAAGAATACATAGAGATCCAATCATCTATTGTAACAAGAATACATACAGATTCAATCGCCATAATAATCTAGTGTAACACGAATACATACACGTTCACATAACATAGTCCATAATGCCCAAGCACATTCACGTAAATATAACATAATAAAATGAGGTACAAGACAAATATGAAATATGAATGAATAAAATAAGGTACAAGACAATTATGAGGCACGTTTTCCACAATATTCTCTTTTAGTGACTATTTTATTCAACTACGTTTATGATCATTTTTAGTTATTTGAAGATTATTACAATGAATTAGATTTAATGATATTCATATAATACTATGTTAAAATAATAATAAATTTCAAATACACGATAAATCAATTAATTAACATTTTAAAATACAGTAACGGACACTTGGTATCTTCTTGATATTAATAGATGTAGATATCTTATCAACGTTAATGAATGTATATATATATATATATATATATATATATATTTTAAGATAACTATTCTTCTAACATATTTATTTATATATTAATATATTAATGTTTTGGTTAAAAGCTAAACATGGTTAACACCATGAAAGTCTACAATGGCTATTAAACAATCAACCATAAATTTAATTAGAAAGACACTCTTACATAAGAACATCCCTAATTGCATATTCCCTTTATACAAAATGATAAACCATTTAATAAAATAAAAACCATGTCAACAATGATTGTGTATCATCCAACCAAATGACACTTTAATACATGTTAATAACCACTTACATATGCACGCATTATCATTTTATAGAACCCCATATTTTCTTAGTGTTTATGTTTTTTCTAATGAATGGATCCCTTTGAGTGCCAGTCGAAGTGTCGTGGGGCGATATCGGGCATCGCCCTAGCCAACAACCAATGCCTTTGCATATCTAAATGAAGGAACAAGATGTCTAGAGTAAAGGTCCATTATTGCTAATGACACCTTAACGCACGTTAATAACCACTTACACATGCATGCACTATCCTTTTATAGGACCACATACTTTCTCAGTGTTTTTTTCCCAACGAATGGATGCCTTTAAAGACGATTGAGTATCACAAACAATCAAAAGTATTAAAAGTACTCACTAATGACTAGATAGATACTATACTTCACAATAATCGATTACCTTATTATCTAAAACTAAGTTGTTGTTGTATAGTTGCATATTTTTCACATGATTCTCTTACACATAATGATGATAGTGGTGGTGGTGGTGGTGAACATTCACTAAGACCAAATATGGTTTATCGGACCTTAAAAAGATAAGGAATTACTAGGTTTTCATTAGAATTTTATTTTAGTGCTCAAAAAACTTTAAGAAAAGAATCACCATAGTTTTGATGACTTAAAAGGTATGGAAGGTTGGAATTGTAACAAATATTTTGAAATTGTGATATATTGTGGGTGTATGCATGACATTCTAAGAGAAATTGATTATCATATTCAACTCTCTTATTGTCACAAAGATCACAAATTCTTTAAACCCAAGATGATTTAGGAATTGTCCAACCTCTTATTTAACTATGGTGCTCATGAGTGTTTTTCTATATTTTAGCAATGTTGATTTTGTTCTTTATGGTAATCAAAACAAAGAGATACCTTTAATCTTCTACATTATGGTTGATCACCTCATTATTGTATCTTAATTTTATTTTATCCTCAAATTCTTTATCGCACTACAATTACTCCTTAAATTTAGATGAAATAATATTTTTAATATTATCTTTATTCTGGAAAGTGAAATCTTCCTTTATTCCCCAACGATTTAGCCAGTACTTGTCATCTTTATGCCAACCTTGCTTAGTCGTGGGTGGTTTTGACTCAAGTTTGAAGAAATATTAGAAAGTCTCTTGTATTCCATATTGTTTATCTTGCTCTTGTACATTAGATATATATTCATAGCCATGCTCTCAATGGGAGAAAGACTCACTTCTATGAGGAGGATAGGATATGGTGTATTGCCTTTAAATTTGGGATTATATGTGATAAAACACTTTTGGATTTTCTCTATAGTTTTGCATGATTCTCTAGAGATGTTGCAACCCCAAACTTCACAACCATATAAGATAATGAAAGTGAAAAGTGTCCCAAATAGGAGTTTCTTTTTATCCCATAGCCAAATGTCCATTGATTTACAACTGTTTTCAAGTCTTAATAAGATTTCCACCCCCCTTTTATCATTTTTTCAAAATTATAGTTCTAGTTAGGCTTGTGATGAAGATCGATTCTAAGATAATCATATGAAGTCACTTCCTTGAAGAATTTATTTTCAGACATGAAATTAGCATAAGTGATCTTTTTGGATTTAATGATCCTAACCTTTGTTTTGTAAGTATTAATATTCATACTCATACTAGAGCATAAATCCTTGAGAATTTTTAGTTGTTTGTCAAGATCATATGGACTCCCCACTGTAAGAACAATATCATCAGCATAAAGAAGAAGGATGGTGACTATGCCAGCTATTCTCTAGGTGACACAACCTGCTTTTTCCAAACAACTCTCTAGATTATCAATGTATATGCCATAAAAGTTAAGGGACATGGAACAACATTTCTTAACACCTATATTATAATTAATTTCTCCCAACCAACCCTTAGTGTTCCTAAACTTGGAAATAAAATTCTCGTACAACCTTATTGCGGAATCTCTTAACTTGGAAGGAACTTTTAGCTCTTCTAATGTATTGCAAAGATTAGTCATCTATTACAAAGGTTAGTCATGGGAATTGTGTTAAAATATTTTCTAAATTCAATTGAACAACTCACGGGATTTGTTTTATTATTGTGACACTCCTCCAAACTTATCTTAAGCATAACAAGGTGGTTCGATGTTGAATGATAGCTCATAAATCCATCTTGGCCTTTAGCTCTTCTTCCATGGCTTTATATCCAAGCATTGATCTTCTTTTCCAAAATAATTCCATATAACATGGCTAAAAAGGGGCTAATCATAATGTTCCTATAATTAAAGGGATTGATTTTGTCCCACTTTTAAAAACAAGCACAATGAGACTTTGATTCTAGGGTTTATGGAAGTCATTCTTAACTGCTAAATTGAAGAACTTGTGGATGTGATCGACGAGGATAGGCCCTGAAATTTTTAATATTTCTACTTTAGCCTTCAGTGTCCTCATCTTTCCCTTTTATGAAATTCTTAACCCAAACTCTGTGTCTTCTACAGAAAAAAAATTATTCCTCTCTTGAAAGGGTTTTAATGTTTTCCATGAAATCAGAGGATTCTTGAAGATTTTTAAAGTAGGAATTTAAGTACCTCAAGGGAATAGTATGGTTTTCTTTAGATTTATGAGTTGGAATTTTCCTCCAATTAGGATCTAGCTTAGATAGGTGAAATTTTCTCTTAGATTTCTATTTATATAATACATTTTTTTCCTTTTAATTAGGGTGTTGTATATATTTATTTTATTGGATTTTAAAGATTCATTAGAAGCATTCCTAATATATTTTCTAGCAATCTTACACTTTATCGTACCAAGGGTTGGCCATTCTATTTTCCTTTTTACACAACACCTTGATAGAGAACTTGTTGATGGAAGTAGAAAGGATTGTTGCAAAATTATGATAGAGATCTTGTTCTTATTTGATAGAAAAATCGATTCATTATTCACATCATTTAAAGAAATATCACCTTTATTTTTTTAGAATATCTAAGTGTTTTTGGTTATCAAACTTCTCTTCAATGACGCTTTTATGCATAACAATGTTGCCAAGTGCAAGAATACAATTCATCTAGTTGGGTTTCGACCACTTCATTAGATCATTGCAAGTGATTAGATCTTGAAAACCATCAATTGACTCATTGCCAAACAAATTGGTATCTTCTAGCTAAAGCAAGGTCCTTATCTAACCACTAACCATAAAGGATTAGGGTTGAAATCATTGCTTAAAACAATAGCTTGATTAGTTATTGTTTGAGCACTAAAATCTATTAGCAAGAGGATATGTCTTTATTTAGTGTAAATATCTTGTTTTAAGACATTGTATGGACAATTTTTATCTATATTACTTTTCTTATAAAAGGAAAAATTAATAGGCATGAAATAACATAATGTTATATAAATCTCCTTAGCATTAACATTTAAAATCTTCATCCACTTGTATTGAGTGAAAGGGTGTTTTTTGTGAAGCCTAATGTGAGGAAACATGTTCTCTTGTTCCATACCAACCAAAAGACAAATCCAACAGTAGGTTCTTCATGCTCCCAAGTTTCAACCAACAAAGAATATAATATCAATTTTACTGGAGATCCAACTAAGATGCAAGTGTTGTTATGTTACAGGTTCATTTAGTGGAGACCCTGTGGGCATTTTATTTTCTATCTATTTCTAAATCTTGTCTTCAAAAGATATAAACTTATTATAAAGCATTACCTCTAACTTAAAGTTTTACCTCTATCTTTTATGTTTAATTTATCTAATGATTCTATATATTTGCAAAGTATCTTTTATGTTTAATTTATCTAATGATTCTATATATTTACAAAGTATCTTTTATGTTTAATTTATCTAATAATTGTATATATTTGCAAGGACTATATAAGATTACTTTGTTAAATGAAATTTTTAAATACAATAATTATTCAAATATTCAATGTTTGAATTGAATTGAAATTATTTATATTTACGCAGGGTACACCTATTGACCATGGGCACATTTAATAGGTTTTTAGTGCTTAATCAATTTTGTATGGACAAGATTAAATATTGATGGAAGATTCTTAGTAGTCCCAATAAATCAATGGTTGTGATTTCAACCAGTTTACATGTTTATTTTTTTACTTTTACTTAATCATATTTAAAATTTACTATGGTGGCCAACTCCTTCCCACTCCTTCCATCCACCTCTGGGCTGTTTCTCTTTCCCAACGATTCAGATTTTGCAAGCCGTCCTTTCAACGTTCACCCGCCACAAATTTGTGACTGTGCTAGTGATATTGAAATTGAATTGTTCATATTAGAATTGAGGAATGGAAGTAAGAACTTGGAATTAAAATACATCACGACATTAACATGAATACAATATCCCCAAGTGAACACATAAGACAGGGGAAACGTTAACACATAAGATAGGATAAACACATTAGACACGATACGTGGGAGGTGCACATAAACACAAATAACCCCAACTACTAGCTGTTCCACTCATATCATATACCTTGATGCTCTTTGTCACCATGGGCCCACTTAGGCCATATGCTCGTCTTCATTTTAAACGTGAATATTTTAATGAAATCTATATTGTTACTTTATTTGTTTTGGTCCACATTAAATGCATTTATTCGCCGGCCACAATTATTTTGTGTTTTGGTCCCCTTTGAATTTATGCAGGTGCATTCGGATGGCTCTATAAATACAGGAGCATTCCGATGGCTCTATACGTCTAGAAAGGCTGTAGATCTGGGCTGGGTAATGGTTTATGGGTTGATTGTGAAAGTTTATCACAGTTAACAAAATCTCAGTTTGTTCAGTTGTGGTTTAGTGCTTGATTGGCGGCCCATTTTATATTTGTCTCTGTGAGATTTTGAAACCAGAGATTGCAAAAATGGAGACACAGCAGTGGCTTGTTCTCTTTTCGACGTTCATCTTCTTCATTGGTCTGTTTTCTTCTGTAAACTCAGTTTATTTTCATCTGGCAAGTACGTCGTGGAATCCTTAGATTTTGAATAAGATGGCCTACTAATTAATATATTTTTTTGGTGCAGGAACTGTTGAAAGTGTCAATGCAACCAGTATGTTCGTGTTTGGAGACTCTTACGCCGATACTGGAAATCATAACAAGTCTATGGCGTCGTGGCGGCCTCCATATGGGATAACATTTCCTAAAAAACCCTCAGGGCGTTACTCTAACGGAAGAGTGCTAACTGACTTCGTAGGTATGCATTGATTCGAGTGCTAACCCTTAAATAATATTGCAAAAAGCTAATATGTTATTGTGATTGCTGAGGGTAATGAGATCATGATTAATTTATATGAATTTAAATAAACTTCAATTGTATTTTGTTAACATTATAAGATAAAACATCTACCTAAATAATACATACACCTCACTACTGTTATATATTAATTAGGTTTAACACAGATTCATGTTCATAACTTTGTTATGAAATGCAGCGTCCTATTTCAACATCAACTCTCCTGTGCCCTACGAGCTTCTGAGTGATTATAATCGAAGCATAATGGCCCATGGCATTAATTTTGCATATGGAGGGACTGGAGTGTTTAATACTTCCAATGGGCTTCCTAATATCACTGCCCAAATCAACCTGCTAGAGCAATTGGTTAAAGAGGGAGTATACACTGTGCGAGACATAAGATCTTCTCTAGTTTTAGTTTCTGTTTCAGGGAATGATTACAGTTTCTATCTTCAGACTCACGGAGGCTATGAGGTAATGGACAGCAACCAATTATCATCAGTTTGCATATAAACATATCTTAAAGTTTTGGCGCATTGAATGAATTTTATGAGTCGATCTGGCTGCAGGGTGTCATTTCATTTGTCGAGGCATTGATCAAAGAGCTTTCGATGGACTTGGAACGCTTGTACAAGATGGGTATCCGGAATGTCGCAGTCACCTCTCTGGAACCGGTGGGATGCTTGCCATATGTTACAATCGAATATTCTTACAAGTATTGCAATGAAACGGCAAACAA